>CM037782.1:15625680-15648624 GCA_021229015.1 Solen grandis
GCTCAGTGAGTTTAGGGAAGTAGCTATAACTTGTGATGTAGGTCTATGGAAAACTTTGGTAGTTTTCTGACCTGCAGTGTACACAAAATACAATACCAAACATGCACTTTTAATACAATGTACTGCATTTACACATATAATGAACTATGACTTAAAATAGATTTTAAAATTTAAGAAACTGGTCCAATTTTGGGGTCCTTATGATTGGTTTGGATAGGAAATTTGGGGCTAAACATCTAGTGAAAATTAAGCAATTAAAAAAGGGACAATATTTGGCTTTTGTGGCCCATGTTTAATTAGCTTTTAAATTTTAAAGCCCATTAATTATATATTAATTGGGATCCCGGGTATACATCAAAACTTTAAAGGGCAATAATACACACTTCTGAATTTATTGTTATTCCTTAAGTATGAACATTTTTTAGGTAAAAAGGCGTCAACCCTTTCCCTCATATAGACTCATTTTTAAAACGCATTTCAATGGGTACCACATAAAGCCTGATCTGCAGAAAACCATTTTAAACCTTCCCAAAATTTTAAATTTAAAAAGGGTCCTCATTTCCAGACCACTGAGGACAGCGAACAGCAAAAAAACCTGATCAGCCTGCGAATTACTCGCAGGCTGATCTGGTTTTATGCTTTTTCGCAAGATCTTTTCATGGTGTCCTTATGGGGGAAAAGGGGTTAAATGTAGACCATCATCTAGTTAAAAGGTAATCTTATCCCTTCTTTTTTTGGAATTGTTGGGTTACCCATTTTTTAATTTGATTATAATGCCAAAAAAAGATGACAAAAGCAAAGGGAAAATTTAAAAGGTAAAAATAAAAATTTAAAAAAAAAATTTTACAATTTTTTGGCAGTTTTTAAAGAAAGAACATTGCTTCACAACATTTTTTTGCAACATTCAAAATTTATTGGCATAAGTCTGTTAGTCAGCAATACATTGCCTTTGGCCAAATACATTCAAACATACAAACATGGCAAACAATATAAATGCAATTATACATATAATATGGATAAAAAAACACTATTGTGACAAACACAATAAATTTTTTTTAAATGAGGTTTTTTAGCTAGATGAAACAAAACATATTGCACAAAATATAAAAAAATTAAACCCCCAATTCCAACAACAATCAGTGGATTGCAATCTTCAAACCCGGTAGTGTGAATCTTCCCTAATCTCAGTCCAGTCCCGCAGAAGAAGATGATTTTTCTAGTTTTTTTTTTTTATGCCCCCACAAAGTGGGGTGCATATAGCTTTGGGCACTTTCCGTCCGTCAGTCCGTCAGTCCATCAGTCCGCCCAGCCCAAATCAGTCCGTCAGTCCGTCCGTACGCCCCCGAAATCTTGTGAACGCAACTCCTCTTAAACCGGATGGCAGATTTTCCCCTTAAAAACTTCCAGGGAGGGAACAACCTTAATGTGTAGATGGTAGTAAAGAAAGGAATTTTCGCGGCGACCAAATTTAACAGAATTAGGGCCCCTTTTTGTTGATTTGTTCATTTATATACCATATAGAAATTTTGTGAACGCAACTCCCTTCAACCGGATGGCAGTTTTTTTGCTTAAATTTCCCAAAGGGATGAACAACCTTAATGTGTAATGGTAGTAAAAAAAGGGAATTTTCGGGGCGACCAAATTTAACAAATTATGGCCCTTTGTTGATTTGTTCACTATATCCCCAAATAAAAAATTTTGTAAAACGCAATTTTCCTTTTTCAACCGGAGGGAAAGATTTTGCTTAAATTTCCAAAGGGGATGAAAAACCCTTTAATGTGTAGATGGAAGAAAAGGGAAGGAATTTTGGGCGGCGACCAAATTTAACAAAATATGGCCCTTTGTTGATTTTTTCACTATATACCATATAGAAATTTTGTGAACGCAACTCCTCTTAAACCCGGGTTTGGCAGATTTTGCTTAAACTTCCGGGGATGAAAAATTTTTAAATGTTAGATGGAAGTAAAGGAAGGAATTTTTCGTGGCGCCCAAAATTTTAAACAGAATTATGGCCCTTTTTTTGATTTTTTCACTATATACCATATGGAAATTTTGTGAAAGCAACTCCTCAAAAACCCAGATGGCAGATTTTGTTTAAACTTCCAGTATAAAAACCTTTTAAGTGTAGAGGAAGTAAAGGAAGTAATTTTTTGCGGCGCCCAAAATTTTAACAAAATTTATGGCCCTTTGTTGATTTTTTTCACTATAACCATATAAAAAATTTAAAAAATTTGATTCATTTTGGGTAAGAAGACTATCGAATCTTTGCTTAATTATCGCCAGTGTGTGACATTACCAACACACTTAATTTATCTATTATTGATCTTGCCCTTATGTAAAAGATGAGTTGCCACAGCCAAAAGTAACTGTATATCCAACATATTTCCCCTGATCACAGCATTGTGTTCCTGCAGTTTTAGGAGACCAGACATGTGTTTTTAAAGTTTTTGTTTTATTCAGACACTAATAAAAAATTTTTTCCCTCTGTAAAGAAACCAAATATGATGCCTCAAGAGTTAAAGGGAACTTTTTTATCATTTTAAAACATAATTGAGGAAATTTCAACTGAAACGCTATAATAAGAACAGAATTTTGTAGACATTAAATGAAGCTGCTCTTGTTTACGAGCACATCTGCACAGTGGGGGCATCCGTGTCCTTTGGACACATTTTTAGTTTATATATAAGTCCCATGTTTAAAACAAGTGACCCACGTGGCAGGGCCAATTTTGACCCCGGACAATGATTTGAACAAACTTGGAAGAGATCCACTAGAAAATGCTACATACCAAAAAATCTAAACTCCAGGCCTTGTGGTTTCTGAAAGAAGATTTTTTCTAGTTTTTTTTTCCAAAATAAGCCCAAAGTAAAATCAAATGACCCCCGGGGGGGGGCCAATTTTACTCCAGGGTCATGATTTGAAAAAAACTTTATAGAGAAACCCTAGACAAATGCTACATACCAAATAACTGCTTTAGGCCCTTTTGATTTTTTGAGAAGAACCCCTTTTTTTTTTTTTTTTGTGTCACCTGATTAGAGTCGGGCGACATATAGGGGTTACTTTTGTCGGGGGCGTCCGCATCTGCTTGTCCGGAGCATAACTTTGTCCCCCCAGAAGTTTGAATGACTTTAGACTTGGTTTTTATGTTTTCCCTTTCAATAAGCTGGAGTGTATGCACAAAAACAAATTTAAATCTACCTTGTGCGCTTTTTGTGTTATTCCCCTTTGATAGATTTTCTTTAAGGGTTTCCCTTTTCCAGAGCATAACTTTTTTTTACCATAAGTGTGAATGACCCTTGAGACTTGATATGTTTTTTTTAAAAGGGTTAAAAAAACAAAAAAAAATAACCATATTTCATTATATTTGTAAATAGTTAAAGTTTTTTATAGTCCTTACATTTTTTATTTTTATCTTTTTAAGCCTTTCTCTTTTTTGATTGCAACACATACCGCATCCTTAAAAAAGTGACAAACTGGCATCTTTACTGTCAACAGTCATAGTCATGGACACACCACTCATGGATTTTTTTATCCTATATAAGCGTATGTAAAATCGAATCCCCGGGGGCGGGGTCAGTTTTGACCCAAGGGCATGATTTAAACAATTTTGGTAGAGGTCCACTAGACAGGCTACACACCAAATATCTAACTCTAGGCCTTGCAATTTTGCAAAAGAAATCTTCAAAGTTTGCATTTTTAACATTTTTTTTTTTAGCTCCTTGCCCTACTTTTTCAACCAATCAAAAAATTTGAACAACTTTGAAAGAAGCTCATAAGGATGATTCCTGTGAATTTGGGGTAAAAATCCATTCTGGAGTTTAGGGGGAGATTTTTTTAAAGGAAATTGTTGACGCGGATGCATGGACAAACACGGACAAAAGGCGATCACAAAAGCTCACCAGACATATGTGCTGGGCCAGAATCACTTATACGGATATGTCGGTAATACCCCTCACCCTTTAAAGATAACTATTTTAAAGTTATAAAATTTACAGAGACAGAGAGTGAGAGAGCATTATTACCAGTACATTTATATGGGGCACAGTCCTGTTTTTGGGGGAAATATTGTTGAGTAATTTCTAAAATTTTAAATTATCCCCCAAAAATAAAATTTTGGGGGGGGTATATAGGAGTCCCCCTGTCGGTGGGTGGGTCCGGCGGTTGGTCACAAATATTTGTCCGGAGCATTTCTCCAAAACTACTGTACCTATGTTGATGAAACTTCATAGGTAGATAGCCCCTTGAAAAGGGAAGTGGTGCAAAGAACCATAACTCTGCATGTTTTTGAAAGGATTATTGCCCTTTTCATTTTTTAAACTTTGTTTTGTCCGGACCATAACTCCAATACTAAAGTAGCAGGTTGATGAAACTTCATAGTAGATTGATCTTGATGAAGGAAGTGCAGTGCACAAGAACCTAACTCTGCATGTTTTTTTGAAAGGAATTATTGCCCTTTTCTTTTTTAAATTTTTTGTTTTTGTCCGGAGCATTACCCAATACTAAAGTAGCTGGGTTGATGAAACTTCATTGTAGATTATCTTGATTAGAGGAAGTGCAGTGCATAAAAAACCACAATGAAATTCTTAAAGACGGGTTTTTGCAAACAATAAATATGGATGTGAACCATAATTATACGCATTTTTATTCTCCTCATACAGATCTTGGGGCAAATTGTTTTCTTCTGTGTCTGTGGGGGGGTGTTCTCTGTCTGCCAAAAATTTTTCATTGTCCAAAACTTTTTAACCATTCTCACACTAACTTTAAACCTTACATACATGTAGTCTTTCACTCACCAAACTTTTGAAACTGTATTCCTCACAGACGCTTCCGGGTGGGTATTGACACCTTTAGTGATAAATTTTTTTTGGTATGCTTATAACCCAAATCCTATGTGGAACATTTGTTTTATGTGTCATGAAATACACCTGTGTCAAAGATGGGGTGGGGTATGAATCACCTTTAGTGAAAATTCTAGTTTTTAACTGTGCTTACTTTTTAATACTCTAGATCATTAATAAAAAAAAAAAAATAAGAAAGTTTTAAAAAAAAAAATTTGAGGGTTTTGGGTTTTTTTTTTTTGTTGGGGTTTAATTCCAAATCAACAGTATTTAAAGTCATTTTGGGCGATATGTCTACTTGAGACAGATATAAACTGTCATACTACAGAAACCTGCCATGGACATGATTCTACACCCAGTCACATAATCCTGACACCAGGTCAACCAGTCCTGCAACTACCCTTATATCCGAGCGCCAAGCAAAGGGGGGGTATACCAGACCACTTTTATGAATTTGGTGTGCGCGTCAGGTCCATAGTGTAAGAATGTTGAAATACATTAAGCACAAAATCTTTTATCCATCCCCATGCATGACTACATATAAAGGTAAGTATTTTGGGCAGTTTTAACAAATCTGTCAAGTAGTGTGAGAGGAATTGAATCACAAGGATATTGTTAACGAAAGGACGGTCAACTGGGGGTATAACATAAAAAAGGAAAAACGCAAATCAAATAAAAATTTAATTTCACCTGTCTAGTGGAAAAAACATTAATTGTTAATAAGTGTCCAATACTGTGAAAATTTTAAAGGAATAATTAGGACCCTTCAGTAAGAGTCTTGCGTATTTGAGCAAATTGTCTGGGTATACGACAGAGCCCCCAATCCATGAAGCCCCGTTCTCCCCCCCCTCGTTTGCCAGATCCCCAAAAGTTTGCACATCCTTTCCTTTCCCCTACCACCTGGAAATAAAAAAAAGACTGATGATGATATCTATTGATATGACATTTACTAAACGTGAAATAAGCACAAAATATCTACTGGTTTTTTCATTCTTTAACCCTTTCCACATGAAATTTTTAAAAATTTTTTTTTTTTTTTTTTAATTTAGAATATTAAATTTCCCGAAATTTAAATGGTATATGATATCATGAATTTTTCTTTACATATAGACTGTGTTGAAACTGAGCTACAATATTTTATGAGCAAACTGAGGAGACCCTCCTATAGGAGCTGTCTGATCTGGGTCTGCTCTGTTTGCCTATATCAAAATAAGTCTATATTGTTGAATGTTGATAAATCACTGTTCACCAGGAAACCCTTCAATTCTGAACTCCCATGACCAGAGTCCCTTGTAGTTATATCATATGGTTTTTAAATACAAACCACAGTAGCATTATTTTGAAGTGTTGAGCTTTTTTTTTTTTTTTTTTTTTTTTGGTATCATTTAAGGTAATCCATCCATCATTAAATTGTGGTCATGGTTCATCAAGTGATCATGGGAATTTTACTGTAAATGCAAGCCTCTAAAGACTGAGCAAAAGCCTTCAACTCAAGTCAATGGATTCTTGCATCTGCACTGAAGTCTTTTTAAGCATTTGGCGGATCATGATTGTAATTTTATGATGGATGGATTGCCTTAAGACTAAGTATTATCTGCACAACATGATAATGTGTAACTGAATAACAGTTTATTTTTCAGGAATTCCTCACCCATCTTGAGCGTTCCACTCCTCGCCACTGTTGGGTTTGACCAAAATGGGTTTCTGTACATCAATGTGGGCGATACTCTTTAACAGTGGAGTTACAAACTGTGGGTCAGTACAGTTGACCCCCACTGCCACAACACTGCTGGACTGGCACACACTCTGTATAGCCTCGCTGAACGTGTCCCCACCACATGTCTCAGAACCATTCTGATGGAGAGAAAATATTAGCAATCTACAACTTCATGTTAACCATTGAATATTCATTAAAAATATATTGCATGAAAACACTGTCAGTACTATCATACTATTGTTATACCTGGATAACGTAGTGGTAACGCACTTTGCTTCTCACCAATGCATCGCATGTTCGATCCTTGGTGTCGTAAGTGAGAGGGTACGGTGGTCAACCGTGGACACTCTAATCACTCAGCTCATAATGCTTAAATTAACTGCTGCTATTGCCATATTGAAAAGGATTTCTGCTTGAGATGTACAAGTATATAAAATCGCATTTCAGTGGGCAGGGTGGGGGGACCAAGAGTATGCGTAAAATGTTTTCATATTTATCCAGTGTAAAAATTTATACTGTTAAAAAACTTCCCTTTTAAAGACAAAAAAAAAAGAAAAAAAAAGGATAAATAATACCTCTAAATAAGGAAATATGGCAAAATGCACAGAATTGTGGGAAAGATAATTTATTCAGATGTCAAAACCTTATAATAGTGATGAGTGTCTTCACCACAACAGTCAACCAAAACCATTCATCATATCCCTCCCGTAAAACTCATCCCAGAATACCACTTGAATCATCATTCAAAATGCATCAAAATTTGGCAATACCCCAGGAAGCTTTCAACAATTTCATTATTATTAGAAGAAGTGTATAATTAAATATTTCACAAACACATTAGACTTGACTTGATTATTTGAGTTTACAGTTGCTTCGACAGTATTTCAGTCATATAGCGACATCCAGCTAATTACAGGTGGAGGAAGACCCCAAATGCACAAAGGTATCCAGGTAGAACCACCGACCTACCACAAGCCAGCTGGAAGGCTTCTTCACACATGAAAATCCAAATGACCCTGCAAGGATTTGGTCCCAAGCTGTGAGGGGCTGAATTAGTGTTAAAGTCAGCTACTTTACCCTCTTGGCCATGGAGACCCCCCCCCACCCCACCCAACAAACACATTAGAGTATTCACAAGGTAAGTCAAGAAACATAAATAGCCTGTAGTTTTAAATCAAAAAAAATACTTTGTGCTACGCAGGAATTAAAATCTGAATGAAATTATAAAACAAGAGGGCCAACGATGGCCCTTGGTCGCATTCACCTAGAAAAAGATGATTGTCAAGAAATAAAGATGCATGAGTGTAAAAGTGAAATCTCGGCTTTTTTTTTATGGTGAAATTGGGCAAAACTCCTAAATTTACAAGTCAATATCAGTTATAATTGAACCCGATTGTGAGATTATGGGCATAAACATTGTCTTAAAAATTTAAAAATGATTGTTAAAAAAATGAAGTTGGTAGAGAATAAACAAAGTGAAATCTTGCATTTTTTGTATTAAAAGGGGCATAACTCCGACCTAAATGACCCAACTCAGCCACAATTAAACTCAATCGAGACATTATGGTCATTAACAATGTCATAAAGTTTGAAGATGATTGGGTAAAAAAAGGGGAAAATGCTAGAGTGTAAACATTGTGAAATATGGCTTTTTTTTTTTTATTAAAAGGGCATAACTCCTGACCTAATTGACGGATCTCAGCCATAATCGAACTCAATGCGAGACATTATGGTCATAAACATTGTCATAAAGTTTGAAGCAGGATAGATCAAAAGAAGAAGATGCTAGAGTGTAAAAAACATTAAATATGGCATTTTTTGAATATTAAAAGGGGCATTACTCCTGACCTAATGGTACGATATCAGCCATAATCGAACTTGGCCGTGATTTTATGGTTATAAACATTGATATAAAGTTTGAAGATAATTGCTCATGAAATGAAGATGCTAGAGTGCAAACAATGTGAAATCTGGCTTTTTTTAATTTTAAAGGGGCATAACTCCTGACCTAATGTTCCGATATCAGCCATAATCGAACTTGGCCGCGATTTTATGGTTATAAACATTGGTTTAAAGTTTGAAGATAATTGCTCATGAAATGAAGATGCTAGAGTGCAAACAATGTGAAATCTGGCTTTTTTGAATTTTAAAAGGGGCATAACTCCTGACCTAATGGTACGATATCAGCCATAATCGAACTTGGCCGTGATTTTATGCTTTTTAAACATTGATATAAAGTTTGAAGATAATTGCTCATGAAATGAAGATGCTAGAGTGCAAACAATGTTAAAACTGGCTTTTTTTGAATTTTAAAAGGGGCATAACTCCCGACCTATGTTCCGATATCAGCCATAATCGAACTTGGCCGAGATTTTATGGTTATAAACATTGTTTTAAAGTTTGAAGATAATTGCTCAAAAAATGAAGATGCTAGAGTGCAAACGAACAAATTATGGATGACGGACGACGGACGGCGGACGGACATTCATCGATCCTAAAAGCTCATCCTGAGCACACGTGCTCAGGTGAGCTAAAAAACAAGTAACTTGTGTTGCACGCAACACATGAGTCCCCTACCTGTGAGATGCCTAATATTTCCATTACCATAGCAACCAAAATTTTGGTCCAAGAAAAAAAACAAAGTGACATGCAGAATCTCCGTACTGCCATCTATACATGTAACAAATTTCAAAATATTATCTTAAACGTTTTTTAAAATATTGCGGGATCCAGATTTCCGGAGATCCGGATGGGCAGACGGACAGACAGACATGGATGGACAGACGGAGGGCAAACCTATAGTCCTCTCCAGTGTAAACACTGGTAGGGGACTTAAAATATGGTATACAATGTATTACTGGAATTCTACATATACATAACCTTCATAAGTAAAACAGTAGTTCTGACAACTTACATCACTCACAGTGTGGGCGATATAGATTTTATCTCACTGACAGAACAAGATATCTCATCAGTGAGTATAAAGTAAATTACTTTTGGTTTGTGTTTGAGATGTTTAGACTTTTATGATAGGAATTTTAGCTCAATGTCAATCCTGATCAGAGAGTCCTTGTACAACTTACCTTACAAGAAAAACTCACTAGAGCCTTGACTGATGGGAATTCTTTCTCTAACAAGCTGACAACCAGCTCTGCCTCACTCTGGAGAGGAATTGTTTCCACAGCAACCCCATCCACCCCAGCCCTGACCAACTCCTCAATCCTGGGTCTATGCCAATCTTGCAGAGCCTGAAACCAGGTATAATCACTATGGATACTATGAAATCTGGGATCTCATCCTGAGGAAAATGGTGAAAACACACACACTGCAAGGAGAGGAGCTCAGCTCCCTTCCAGCAAAACTTATGTAGTCAGCAGATTTGAAGCCTACATCAGATTCTTGAATTCAGGGCTCTGAATTCAGGGCAATTTAAGGGATTTAACCCTTTAATTCTAAATGTATATGTTATATTTATCACATTAAAACCTGCTTTATAATAGATATAAAATGTTATAAAAATTAATAATAAGCTTTATTATTTACTTCTTAATTTCATCAACATTTTCTCAATTTACCTGAAACCAAAATACATGAACTTATATACTACTTAAAGTTTGCAAAACACCATCCGCTATTTTCCAGTAACATTTCATGCTTAGACAAGCGACTTTAAAGGCATGCTACATTAAATTTTACAATAAAACAAATCTTGCTTTTATGCAGAAGTATTGTTTATGTACCAAACTTACTACCAGTTACAAAAAATAAGCCTTTCGGATCCTCAATACTGGGAATTAATCATATTAAAAAGTGTGAAATTTTGAGAAAAAAACTCAAAAATTTAAAGTCAGCTAAATTCAGAACTCTTCAAATATTCCTGTTTTCTAAATGGAATACTTTTAAGGATATTTGTGACGATGTTGGCCTGTTCATGGTCATTTTTTTCTGTACTGATCACAAGATTTAACTTCAATTTATAAAATGCCATTTCTTGCAAAAAAACACACTTTTGTGAATTTGCCAACTAATGACAGGAATTGGCTAAATCGTTGTAACTCATTTTTGAGTCTCTTTTCTATCATTTTGACAAAAACTATGCGTAAAAATGATGGACAGCTAACGCTTTCCTTTCAGGTACATAGCATTACATTAAGCATGTGTTTTCATGTGACTCTATGGGATAATAGCCAGTGGTGCTTAGCAAACTTTGAGTAGTATACTTTGTTTGCCTGGGTGAAACTTCCACAGTATTTCAGTCACTCTTGGGACCGTCTACATACAACATATATAGTGCTGCCTCACTGCAGTATCATGCCACAGTCAAGTGGCATGATACCATACCCAGTCACATTATCCTGTATATTGGCCAACCAGTCTTGGAACTAATAGAATGCTGAGTGTCAAAAAGAGGGTGCTGTGGTCCAGTGGTAACGTATCTGAAGGTTGTGGGTTCGAACCCCATTGGAGGCAAGAACTCTTCATGACCTTCCTGAGGCGCAAAGTACTGGTCCAACCCAGGAACTGTGAGAGGGATTAGAATAAGTTGTAATAACTTGTTTCCAAATTGACGTAAAGTAAATAAGTTTAAACTAAAAGGGGGAAAAACGAGTATCATTATCAATAACCTTAATGTGACATGGCCAAGGATTCATTGGTTAACAGAGGTTGACCTCTTCCCTTTCCCTCAGTGATGTACATGTGGTTACATTTGCCCGAAACACTTTCACACCAGGTATATGTCAGTATCACCCACCTGTGGAGAGATTGTGTCCTTGTAGCTGCCCGTGTACTCCGACCCGTCACACAGGACCGCCCCATATGGACCCACGGACCCAAACACCTCCCCCAGCTGGTTCCCTGCAGAAGACAGGACTTCTGTATAGTGGTTAAGAAGAAATTGATATACCTGTACCCATCAAACCTATTTTCTTTATTCATCTGATTTATTTATTCATATTTTATTATCATTTTTCTTTCAACTATTTTATTCTTTACTGTATATTATAAATCACCAACCCTAATTTAATTTGAGCAGGAGACCAGAAAACACATGACATTGTAGTATGTTCATGAGTGTGTGTGTCATATAAATAAAATTGAAGAAATTGTAAATTAATGATTCATAGTCAAAGTTACATAAACAAAGTGGACATATTTTTTTCTGACATGAAAATGATTATTTTGATGAGTTTTTCATTTAAAACAGTTCCTATAAAACTGAAAACAAAGTAAGGCACATAGTCTTTACACATCAGCAATGTATGAGACAGTACTAGCCACTTAAAGGATATTCACTTGTAACAATAAACCACAAGTACAAATTGGCCATGCCATCGGCTAACTGTGCCACATGGAAAGTCAGACTAAGAACAAATAAATACATTAAGATAATTTAAAAAAAAGGAAACCACATTAAAAAAAAGAGTAAAAAAATGAACATTGAGGCTGCGTGTATCTAGAAAGGAACAATTCATAATTAAACCACAAAAATGGTTTCAATGATTATGATCGATTATGGGTATCCCAATAATTTCCTTCTTATACATGAGCATTTCCTGATAGGTCCTATATAATGTGACAAATACTGTGACTACTTCTGAATCAGAAAAGAGAGAAGTCATATGTGATTATAAAACTGTAAATATATAGTGCACACTGGTGGTATGTAATTATTTTATACATGCATTGCTTCATTACATTTTAACTTTGATTAAAATGCAAGATACCAAATATACAGGTGTTATTATTTTTGGCTTTTAACACCTTTTTTAATTTTTGACTGTTTTTTAACTTTTGACTATTTTGATTGCTAGAAGCTAGGATGTTAATTTCAGAAGGGATTCACAAGGGTGCTGTGGTCAAGTGGTAACATAACCAACTGTGGAATCGAAGGTTGTGGGTTCAAACCCAGTTTGGGGCAAAGATTTTTCATAACCTTCCAGGCAAACTGGGAACCGTCAAGAGGGCTTAGTATAAATTTTAAGGACTTGTTTCACAATCAATCTAAAATAAATAAGTTTAAACTTAACCCATTGATTAGGAAACTTTGGACTTGAAGGAGTGAAAAAATATCTTGCTGCATCACGATGCTTTACTTATGTGTTAGAGAAATAATAAAAATTTACCATGCAACAAAACCTGATTGTGACTTCACTGATTACCTGTTTCTGTGTTCACCTGAAGACATGCTTGTTTTGCTACTTCTACACTCTTCCTGATAAGCCCTCTGGCTTGCTCCTCTGTCACACCTAGACACTTGATAAAACCAGGAACACTGGCCTGGTAACTGGCTGTAACCACTAACTGTGAACCTGCAAGTAGAAAACTGAAAAAAATCTGTGCAAAATTTGCCAATTCATTATTCAAATTCAAATGATTCGTTTCTTTGAATTTAATGTCCCATCCAAAGTATTTAATTCCCAAACATATATTGATATTACAATTCAATTTAAAAAAATACTATATATGAACAATTAAGATCATTAGGTATGCAACTTATACTTAGATTTTCAGCCTATATCCTTATGCTTATAGAGTAGCAAGGTGTCTTTTTGAAACTTGGTATTAACATTCTAATACTTTGATATGTAGTGTTATATAAATGCATATAATACCTACAGCTGAGTATTATAATACAAAAAAATTGACACAGACACCAAACAAATTTAGAAAATTAAAATTTCACAAAAATGAATCCGGGATATAGGGAAATAAAAGTGTGTTCTTTCCAATTCTCTTTGGATGATGCAAATAGGCAACATGCTTAACCTGCTGTGGTACTAATTAATCTGTGGTAATTATACACCTATCAATTTTTTGCCTCAGTGGACTTTTGACAGCAAGAAGACCATTTCTGGAAGATGAGAATTTGACAGAATGGTCCAGAGCCCTTGATAAAAGACTTTAGCTGAATTTAAGATTCCAGGAAAGCATCTTCCTCACTGGGGATATTGCTTTAGGGTGGGGATTTAGACTAAGAGGGAAAATGTAAAATTCACCTGGGTTAACTTGCCACCCCATGCAAGCAAAATATTGACAGGTGTATTAGCTGCAATAATTTCAATCAGTCGCCTGATTACTTGAGACAGGGATGTAGTGTACAAGACTGAAGCTTGCACACACATAACATTACACATGAATACAATATGCCCTTATAGGGACCTGTTTTATATGGTAGTGAAATTACAATTGCGGAACTTAATAAGTTGTTGAGAGTTAATTTGATGTAAATATTTGCTTTTATTGATGACTGACAATGAAATTACAATCGCATTTTGACTTCCCATACACAAGTTATTCATATAATCATAAATATTTTGATGTTCTTTGCCCTGAGTTCAGTTGTCACAACACTTGCTAAAATGTCAATGTTTTCACCTGTTATATCGCAGAGAATATAGAGCTGGGAACCAACTCACTGTCTGCTTACGCAGGGTCTCTTTAGTATTTTAAACAGAGACCCTGGCTTACATGAGAGACATGAGGTGGCAGTTAGCAGTTACTGAATGCGCTGCTGGATTGCTTTGTCCAAAAAAAATATGCATGTGCTATGGTATACTTTATCTTTGACTTTTATCAACTCCCAGGCCTTTTTCCTGCTTATTAATATTGATTCTGGTAGGTAGGGCTGAAATGAGTCCATTTTTTTACCAGGGTACCCGATACCCATACAGATGTAGTCATTACATAAATAAAACTTAACTACCTGTAATAACAACACATTTTGAAACGATATGAACTAACATGTCAATTTTGAAGCATGTGAATGTAATTTCTTGACAGAGTGTATAGAAATCTGTTAAAGAATATCATTACAAATTGGCTATTGGTGTGTATATATGTTATAAAGGAAAGAAGTGCATGAAGTATAGTAATAAAAAAAGGCCAACATCGGGTTAACGGGTACCAATTAACATTCTTCTAACCGACCTGCAGGTCCCCAAGTACATCTTTCAGCTCTATCAATCATAAAACCCTGACCCTATTTATATGTTCCTTGCAATGACATGTATGTGATGAGCATTTTTCCCCCTCTTATATCCAATTATATGCATGTTACTCATTTAATTCAATTACACAATATTGTAGATTTTTTTTTTAATACAGACTTTTCAAATCACAAAATGCAGTACTACGAAGTACTAGGAAACAATAATGTTTGACTTAAAGCAGGTGTGCCTTAACCCTTTCCCTCATATAGACTCATTTTGATGAGGTACCATATAAAGCCTGATCTGCAGAAAATCACAGTTAAACCTATTTAATTACAAAATCCTTATTTCCAGACCACTGAGGAGCAGCGAACAGCATAAAACCTGATCAGCCTGCGAGTTACTCGCAGGCTGATCTGGTTTTATGTTGTTCGCATAGGTCTTTTTATGGTTTCCTCTATGAGGGAAAGGGTTAAGCAGCAGCATGGTATTAACTAGTGGGACGAAGCGTACCATTGCACAAGCGTGCCATTACCTGATCGTACCATTTCCGGACGAAGCGTACCACCTATATATTTCAGTGTTGATATTGGGGTGGTTCACTCGATAATAGAGTGTCAATGAGGTGTTAATAGGGTGCTAATGAATGTGTATTGGGATAACTGAAAACAAAAAAATGGTTAGTTTATTCTATTCTTTATTACAATAAAACAACTTGTATTTTACATATAACAGCACACAATATTTTAAAATTGATTTAGTCCTCTCCGTCCTCACCGTGGTCTTCTGATGTTGATGGTGTTGGTCCGAGTCCAATCTGGTGGCTGGCATCCCTCAGTAGTCTTGATATCGTGAATTGGTAGTCGTCTTATATATGAATATATTTAATGTATATTTATAATAGTAATAAAGTATAATATAGTCAGTATATGGAATATGAAACATTAAATTAATAATAAAAATACCTCAAAGTCAAGGTCGTCCTGCTTTGGTTCTGTTGGTTGCTTGGATTGTCTGTGCCTGTTGGCCGCTCGTACAAGGTTTCCGGGCTTGATGCTGACGTGCTGGTTAACTTCTGCCAGTTCCCGCATTGCTTCCTTCACGATTTGACCAGCGGGTCTGAATGCGCTGGAGGAAGCCTTGGCTTTCACCTGAAAAACATTTTTTTTTTCATTTAATATTGACTCCATGTGTATTATTATTAATAATTATTGGAAATGATATGAATAACCCAATTATCAAGTAATGATAAAAAATTATATCATTTAAAAATGATATATATAAATATATATTAATTTATGCAATAAAGAAGTATTCAGTGTAGTGTCTTACCTTAGGAGACACCCTTAACCCTTTCCCTCATATAGACTCATTTTGACGCCCTCAATAGGTATCACATAAAGCCTGATCTGCAGAAAACCACAGTTAAACCTTATCAAATTTAATTACAAAATACTCATTTCCAGACCACTAAGGAGCAGCGAACAGCATAAAACCTGATCAGCCTGCGAGTTACTCGCAGGCTGATCTGGTTTTATGCTGTTCGCATAGGTCTTTTCATGGTGTCCTCTATGAGGGAAAGGGTTAATTTCGCTGGCTTTGTTGGGTCGGACGGATGATTGTGTGGGATGTAGCTAGCTACGTAACTGTCCCCAAACTTCTTAACCCATGACTTCTTCCAGTGATGTTGATACCACAGTGGATGCAAGGATGTTCAATTTGCAAGAGTTTGAAATGAATGTACTGAAAGGACTGCTGAATACAATTTATATACAATCTGTACCTGTTTGAGTGAAATGGTACACCAAGCTGTACTAATTGATGAACTCAATTTTATCAATCCTAATTGGTGAGCATCTTGTCACTTAAGCTTGTGTATCCAAGCGGATTTGTTATATACACGTGTAACCGGGTGATAATTAACTGTATCCAAGCGGAGCTGATTAATGAAGACAATCAAAGCGACAGTTTTACTCATATAAAGACTTGTTATTGTATAGAATTCACAGTGACCTGTCAGTTTTTTTTTATTCATTTTTAATACCATTAAAAAAAAACTAGAACTATCACTAAATGTGATTAATACCCCCGCAATACTGCTTTAGAAATGATGAAGTTATTAGGATTACTTCACTTCCTCTTATTGCGCTTGACTATTGTATGTAAGTGCAAGGGCAATGACTCTTTACATACAACAGATAGAGTTATGGTTCTTGTGCATTGCACTTTCTCTTATTGTGGTTGACCATTGTATGAAATTGTTTTGAATTCCAACCAGTAGTTTTAAAGTTAAGCTCCGGACAAGGAAAAGTAACAAAGGGCAATAACTCTGTAATTACAATAGATAGAGTTATGGTTCTTGTGCACTGCACTTCCTCTCATTGTGGTTGACAATTGTATGAAATTGTTTTGAATTCCAACCAGTTCTTTTCAAGTTATGCTATGGACAAGGAAAAGTAACAAAGGGGAATAACTCTGTAATTACCTAGATAGAGTTTATGGTTCTTGTGCACTGCACTTCCTCATATTGTGGTTGACCATTGTATGAAATTGTTTTGAAATCCAACCAGTAGTTTACAAGTTATACTCTGGACAAGGAAAAGTAACTAAGGTCAATAACTCTGTAATTCCTGTAGATAGAGTTATGGTTCTTGTGCAATGCACTTCCTCATATTGTGGTTGACCATTGTATGAAATTGTTTTGAAATCCAACCAGTAGTTTACAAGTTATACTCTGGACAAGGAAAAGCAACTAAGGCAATAACTCTGTAATTCCTATAGATAGAGTTATGGTTCTTGTGCACTGCACTTCCTCTCATTGTGCTTGACCATTGTATGAAATTGTTTTGAAATCCAATCAGTACTTTACAAGTTATACTCCGGACAAGGAAAAAATACAAAGGGCAATAACTCTGTAATTACTCTAGATAGAGTTATGGTTCTTGTGCACTGCACTTCCTCATATTGTGGTGACCATTGTATGAAATTGTTTTGAAATCCAATCTAGTACTTTACAAGTTATACTCCTGACAAGGAAAAGTAACAAAGGGCAATAACTCTGTAATAAGTCAAGATGGAGTTATGGTTCTTGTGCACTGCACTTCCTCTCCATGTGCTTGATCATTGCATGAAGTTGTATTGAATTCCAACTTGTGGTTTTCAAGTTATGCTCCGGACAAGGAAAATGCAACGGACCGCTGGACCGACCGACCACCGGGTGACTCCTATATACCCCCCCAAACTTCGTTTCGGGGGTATAATTAAAAAGATATGTAAGATGTATTTAACTGAATATATTTGTTTTTAATTGGTATATGAAATCAATTATCCCTAAAAGCGAATATGAATACGTATTTTATTGAATAGACATATTTAACAATTTCCCAACAAATATAGATTTTTAAAATATTTCATCCGCTGATATATTTTCGCCGCGATCGTTGATCGTACTACTTTTCCCATTATTGTTATATCAATGTTGATGATATTTTTTATAAATTATTTTTATACATATAAAGATTGCTCTTCCTCATAACTTTTTGTGCATATTAAATCTCAACTAGTTTATCATTCGACTATGTTACATCTTTTTGTTAAAATAAGTAACAAAATATAGATGGTACGCTTCGTCCTATAAAGTGGTACGCTTAGTCCTGGTACGCTAGTGCAGTTGTACACTTCGTCTTACATTCTAACTCTAATGACATTGGGGAAGTCAGACAATCCTTAAAGAGGTTGCATATATATAATCCTGATTTAGCACATGGCATTTTCCTCTCGACCAGTCGTTTATAATCACTGTGGACTATAACGCATAGTTCAACACTTTTGTAAAAATCATTAAGTGTGGACTATGCAACATAAACTTACACTTTTGTGAAGTTTTGTCGCCAGTGGATGGAAAATGCCATGTGCTAAATAGCTTAGTTCATAGTTTAACCACACGACATAGTCACTCGGGCTCCGCCCTTGTACCTTTATCGTGTAGTTAAAGGCAACTATGAACTAACCTATACACAGTCGATGCCATGTTGCTTCCCATGTTCTAAAGCTGGCCGGGGATTTTTCTAGTTTACCTACTTTTTATGGGCAGTCTGAATTGCTTCTGGTTTGAATATAGCAGTCGGGCTGACCATAGTGGATCTGACTGAAATATATCACATGACAACACAATGCTTTATTGCTAAATAAGAAAAGATATTTTTCTTACAACTTCAGTTTTAGTGCTACCGCGAAAAGTGGTTACTTTCAAATTCATGTTTGCCAGAATGACACTTAACGAAATTAAACTAAAATAATTAGTGATTACATTTATTGTAGAATGTCCAAGTCGAACAAGCTCGGTGGCCGTTCCTCCATCTAATATTTTTACGTTTTTACACGACCCCATTTTCTGATCACGATTAATTCCTCAACCCAACTTAGTTATGAACGAAATTGGGGACGTACCTTATGTCAGCTCTTCAGTTAATAGAGGAAGATATCGTCGGAACAGTTTATCGTTCAGGAAGAGAAAAATAACTTGATACGAATGTAAGTGTTTTTTGTGAAAAGTTACCCAAAACATCATTATAGTGACGTAAGTAAAATTTATTTATGTAAAACTGAATTCATTCTGTCTACTTAGATGTCAGATTTAACTCTGGTATGTTGATACAATAAACTTACCTGTGTAATCATAACAGGTGGGGACTCCACCCATAAAAATTAAAATGTCACCAACGAAATCCTTGTAGGAGACATTGATTATTTTCATTGATTAAAATAAGCAATTATCTTGTACATTACTCTTATTTTGAATTAAACGCAGTGGATCTCGGTTAGCCTGAAGTCAAAGCTACCTTCTTTTTTCCGTTTACTGCCCACATTCAACATATTGTACTGGCAAGAACGCGCATGATTAAAAACAGGGTAAAAACAATGGTTAGTGATTTAGTATGTGAGTGATGACCTTAGAAGTTCTTATTAAAAAATGTAGACTTGCTTTGTTGTCTGTTCTCAGTATATCAGTGACATAATTTCAAAAATATACAGTCTCTGTCAGAGACCAAACCTTAGACCCCATGTTTAGTAGGCTGACCATGTTGTTAAAGAGCTAGCCCAACAGCAGCAAGGCTGTAGGAAGTGCCAATTTAGGCCAATCCAGAGTTTCCTTAAGGATTTGACTTTCACTTGCCCAGAGGGCAAGTTACTTTGAGCATCTACTTGCCCCAGTGAAAACGAATTACAGTCTTTCGTCGACCAACCGTTTCGTCGAACTTGTTAAATATAGTAAATGAAAAGTCGTTTCGTCGACTTGAATATTCAATAGGCGGAAGATGTGAATAACTATTGTAGGGTCATTCACACCTAATTACTTTTTATACCAAATTAAATGATTTTATGTTCATATAGTGCACTTGGTATAAACACTTTTTATCACTCATTATTCGGTCTGTGTTGTATGTGATGATGACGATGATGATGACAGTATATATGTTTAATGTACGTATATATGTACTGTTTTTTTGTTGTTTTTTTTGGGTTTTTTTGTATTCTCATTTTGTCTATGAGATGTTGAAAAAAACAAAAAACAAAAAAAAACAAAAAAAAAAAAACTTGTTTTACAGAACGGGAGAGGAACATTCATACATAATTAAACGCTCACTGGTTTAGGATGAATAAACACATTTTTTCTCATTATTCATTCTTCGTTGTACCTGATGATGATGACGGTATTTGTTTTTTATTTCATGCATCCGCTTTGTAACCAAACGAGTACAACTGGTGCAGTAAACGTCCGTAGACATGATTGCTTTGGATATTTTTCAAAATCGTTGGAATATTTATGGTTTTTTTTCCTGGTGTGGCACATTTCGCTCAGTTTACAAAATAAATCATATTTGTAACAAAATCTTGCAAACAAACATGTTTATTCTAATAATTTGATCGTTTTGTTTTTGATCTTCTGAAATATCAAAGGCATATCAACCTGCATTTAACAATTATAATTAATAATGCACAACCCGCATTAAACAACTACCATTAATAATGCAGTAATTGGGTGTTAATTAAGTATTTCACACCTTCCGCCTATTGAATATTCAAGTCGACGAAACAACTTTTCATTTACTATTCATAATCAGTTCGACGAAACGGTTTGGTCGACGAAACGACCATCACCCGTGAAAACAGCTTGTCGGATCTTTAAGTTAGTGTTTGTTAATGTTTAAAACTAAATATGTGTATATTAAGATGAATTTTAGTTAACATGTATCAAACACAATTTGCAAACAACTCACCCCTATATAATGTGGAAAATAAAGGATAAAAATAACCCCAAAAAATTTCATTTATGAAAATAAACTTGGGCTATCTCCTTGGAAAAATCACTGCCCATGGTGATTTTAACCCGGCACGGGCAAGCGGCATCCACTTAAGAAAACCCCTGCAATCACAACCCTCCTCCTCCTTTTATTCTTCTTCCAGTTTGAAGATTCATCTTGAAGCATCAACCATGTTTGCTGTAGTGTCTAGCCTACATCCGCATGTTGCAGGATCACCTATATGCATGCCCCACATATATCCAAATTACCTCGTCACCATTGAAATAATTTCAAGAGGGAAAATATGTCGCCTATGTCAGGGATCAAACCTTAGACCCCATTGTTGTAGACCAACACTCTAATCATATCGCTAAAGAGCTAGCCAGACAGCAAGGCTGTGGGAAGAGACTAGGGTGGCTAATCACTAGATCAGAATAATTCTAGGTTATTTTTTATCATATAGATGTGAGTGGATGCTACTATTTATTTTTGGTGTGATACATCAGTCTGGCAGATTGACAGAATTATTGGGAAGAGTATTGTCCTGTGTAAAACCCAGTATGGGAATGGGATCTACAACATGTAATATTCATATTCAGACAGAGTTCCCATTCACGCACAGGTATGCGTGATTCATGTATGATTTATATAATTCACATACATAAATTTTTCCTTGTACATGAATTCACGCACAGAATATGACACAGAAAAAAATGAAAAATAACCCAAAACGGAAAGTAAATGTTTAGTTTGAGAATGAATTTTTTTTATGCTCACCGAAGGTGACGCATATAGTCGCCGCTTCGTCCGTTCGTCCGTCACACTTTCCTTGTCCGGACTATTTTTCAGGAACTAACGGCTTGAATTCAACAAAACTTTATGGGAAGCTTTATTACCAAGAGGAGATGCGCATATCGTCAGCATGACCCGATTCCTAAATTTTTCAAAGAGTTATGGCCCATTGACTTTTCGGCCTATAGTACATATTGCATGATTCTTGTCCGGGCTATTTCTCAGGAACTAATGGCTTGAATTCAACGAAACTTTATGGGAAGCTTTATTACCAAGAGGAGATGAGCATATCGTCAGCATGACGCGATTCCTAAATTTTTCACAGAGTTAAGGCCCCTTGACTTTTTGGCCTATAGTTCATATTGCATGATTCTTGTCCGGGCTATTTCTCAGGAGCTAATGGCTTGAATTCAATGAAACTTTATGGGAAGCTTTATCACCAAGAGTAGATACGCATATCGTCAGCGTGACCTGTTCCTCAATTTTTCACAGAGTTATGGCCCATTGACTTTTCGCCTATAGTACATATTGCATGATTCTTGTCCGGGCTATTTCTCAGGAACTAATTGCTTGAATTCAACGAAACTTTATAGGAAGCTTTATTACCAAGAGAGATGCGCATATCGTCAGCATGACCCGATTCCTAAATTTTCAAAGAGTTAAGGCCCCTTGACTTTTTGGCCTATAGTACATATTGCATGATTTTGTCCGGGCAAATTTTTCCCCGGGAAATAATGGGTTTTAATTCAACAAAACATTATGGGGAAAAATTTTTTACCAAGGGTAGATACGCAAAATCGCGGCGGGGGCCTGGGTTCCCCCAATTTTTCACAGAGTTAAGGCCCCTTGACCCTTTTTTTTCCCAAAAGAAAATAAATTTCATGATTTTTTGTCCGGGCCCATTTTTTCAGGAATTTTCTTGAAAATTTAAGAAACTTTATGGGAAAAGGCCTTTTTAAAAAACCAAGAGGAGATACGCATATCCCCTCGCTGACCCGGTTCCCCAAAATTTTTAAAGAGTTAAGGGCCCATTTTACTTTTTGGCCTATAGTAAAATTTTTTGGGATGATTCTTGTTTCCGGGGATTTCTCAGGAACTAATTTTTTTGAATTCAACAAAATTTTGGGGAAGCTTTATTACCCAAAAGGAGAACGCATTCGTCGGGGGACCCGGTTCCCAAAAATTTTTTTGGGGTTAAAGGGCCCCCCGACTTTTTGGGGCCCATAGTTCATTTGCATGGGGGCTTGTCCGGGGGTATTTCCCCAGGGAAATAATGGCTTGAATTCCCAAAAAACTTTAAAGGGAAGCTTTAAAACCAAAAGGGAGAAAACGCATATCGTCGGCGTGACCGGGTTTCCCCA
>CM037782.1:15652925-15702925 GCA_021229015.1 Solen grandis
AGGGCAATACATATAAAGCTAGGGAGTTCAATTAGCATGCGTAAATAGATATGCATACCCATCCCTCATGCTGTAAATAGACGAAAAAAGGCCCCTTCCGTTGCACAATTAATTATCGGTTTTCTAAATTATTTTAGTCACGTTTTCAATACATCTGAAATACGGAGCATTTTCAAGCATTGCATTTCCTGTTTTCGAAGATGTGATGAATCTGTTTCTACATTACATAAGTAAACATTTTAAAAAGATAATTGTATTTGTGGAAAGGCCGTTAGCCTTCTAATACGTGCCACTAGAGTACTCTACTGATAAATTTACTGACCACACGAACTCTGTGATGCCATACATTTGTATGTAGAATAGGTCTTAATGAGTATCCAATCCGTTACTAGGAAAAGTTCAAATTCACCAAACGTACTTAACGCTTAAGGAGGACTTACTTTAACTGACTTGACTTGACTTGACTTGACTATTTGTGTTAACCGTCGCTTCGACAGTACTTCAGTCATACAGCGACCTCCAGCTAATTACACGTGGAGGAGGACTCCGAATGCACGGAGGCATCTGGGTAGACCCACCGAGAGGACGTTCTTTATAATTAATTCCTGTTTCTCTTATATAAATGTCTAAATAGTTGATTTCTTCACAAATACTGTAGATCCATAAATAGATATTTATATCAAATAAATAACGATATTTAGGCACTGCGTAAAATGATAATAATTATCTTATTTAAGAATATTAGTATAAAAGTATTTGGTGCTAAGCATTTTTAAGGGAATTTGAGCCAGGATATTATCATTTGAGCTGTTTATTAGCTTAATATTCATAAAAAAGAGTAATTTTTTATTTCTTTTCCAGAGATTGCAAACGACTTTTGCGAAGTTTGAAATTACGTTTATTACGAGTACTTGTATAGGCCAAAGAATTTGAGAAACGCATATTCGTCTTGCCAAATCGATTTGTTTGTATGTTAGGTTTAACATCCCACCGACAGTATTTAAATCATTTGGAGACGATGTCTACTTGGGACAGATATATGCTGCAACACTGCAGTATCACGCCGTAGACATGTGGCATGATACCACACCCAGTCACATTATCCTAACACCGGGCCAACCCGTCCTGCAACTACCATTATATGCAGAGCGCCAAGCAAGGAGCTATAACAGTACCATTTTGACGACATTCGTATGTCGCGGCCGGGGATCGAGCCCACGACCTCCCGCACCCTAGGCGGACGCTCTAACCACCCGGCCACCGGTGACGGTCAAATTGATTTGGAAAATGTTTTCTGTAAATGCAAAGTCACAAATGAAACCACTGGTAGTTATTAACAGACGCTTTAATGTCATCCTGATAACGAATTTCATTTTCCACAAATTTCCATTACTTGTTTTCTTCACCTGTACGAGCACTAAATGCACCGTAGCTAAACATGTCTCTCGCGACAAGGGAGCGATTTAATCAAGTGTGTGGAGCTGTTTATATTTCACTCTTTTTTTTCCTCATTTTTTTTTCTCTTTCGATTTTTAAAGCCTCTACCAATCAGAAACAGTGTGGCAGTGTGTGAATCCAATACCAACTGAGAACAAATTTATCTTAGGTAATAAAAAGCAGCAGATGGGTAACTGCTCATTTTGTATGAAATGAAAATCGACGATTGCAAAAAAGCAATTATACTGTTAATTATTATCATTTTCCTATAATCGATTTGCGTAGCAGTCATAAATGTTTTTCATACCCTGAGCTTTTCACTTAATTATATGAATTCGAGACCCTCTTTTGAAACTCATATTTTTTTAATCTTTCGACATTCAAAATAGGCATTGTAAGATTGTTACAACCAATTTAATTTAATCACTCTGCACTCAGAAGCTACCCAATACAATGCGGTCCTGCGCTAGCGAAAACGGTGGGGTCGGGGAACGTATATGTTCAATCAACAAATTTCCATTTTTTGCATGTGTAATATTTTGTTTAAACTAACATGTGAACATACTAAGAGAAGAATACTGGCGAGCAACCCATTGTAAATACATCAAGATCTGCTCCTGCCAAAAAACAGAAGAAATTTTTCGCACTTAACACTCCAAAGTATTAAAATTTACCCAATTTGAAAGTAGTTTGCATGTATTTTGCATGGCAACACATTTTATCTTCCAAAAGTTCCTGTATGTGTATTTCTTACCTAAGGAATACAAATTTAAGGCAAACTTACATATATTTTAAATCATCAAAGATTTTGTCAAATTTCTACACAGAATCAGCATCAAATATAATATACAACTGTGCATAGTAAAACAAAAGTAAAGGTCATGACCCCCATAGATTGGAGTTATGCAGTCATTGTCATGACCTATGCACCGGATCAACATACTCGTGAATAAATTGTTCCTGCCATGTGACAAATGCTGAATATTTAGGAGAAAGGGAATATTATATTGTATGTGACCAAATATTTTAAGCGACATACGGTATCTAGCTTGCAACTGTAAATGATGTTGCTTCACCTAACAATGTTTCCGGTTTCTAATTTCAGAATTTCAGATCTGAATTCAAGACAGACCTCAAGTGTTAGTTTGAAATTTGCATTCAGAAGCAAAATATCGGTGAATTATTAAAGAAAGGCTTCACGAAGCCGTTCTCGCTAAATAACCAAACAGTTGATAACACAGGGAATGAAATTCAGCCTTGATTATTTTATATATGTGTAGTAAATTTCACACAATATGGATCAATGGTTTACATTCATTACTTAGCAAAACACATATCCACTCTTCTTTTTTTTTTAATGCAAGTGAAATCAGTTTTTTATTTTTTTATTTATTTATTTTTTTTTACATAAAAATTCAAAATATCTCATGGTTCAATTGCTGAAATATTGAAATGTCAACTATTGTTCTTTTGCATAAGAAACCGACATATGTCGTTTTCTTTCTAGTCGTCAGAAATGCATACATTTAAGATGAAATATTCCCATGCATCAAGACCAGGCTTAATTATTGATACATTTATATATAGATATGTCGTTTTATCAAGAATATGAATAAATACATGCAATATAAAACTAACATGTATAAGAAACATAAAGGGCATTGTTAGCTCATTTATTATTGTAATAGATGTCTACAGTACTTCTAAAATGAGAAGAAAAATCAAAGTCAAAGCATTAAGAGCTCTGCTGTTATCGCTGTCGCCACTAAAGGTACTATCATTTCTTATTAAATTGCAGTAAATCATAGCTTAACGGCATTAATCTCAATCATCACGTCGAGGCTGTAAGATCTCATTATTTATGCATCAGGATTGTTGTGCACATAATAAATGATTCAGAGATGATAAGTTAATGATTATGTCAAAATGTTTATTTTGTGTTCTTTAACCATTTCAAATAAAATGTATGTGACTGCATCAATTCTCTCCTGTGTTTTTTTATGTGGGTGTGTTTGTGTGTGTGTAATTTTTATTGAAATGAGAACACCTAACTATCTTATGTTTTTAATCGAGTTTATTGTTTATCATTTGTTTGTCTATACAATAAAGAGTGTATAATATAATTAAAAGTCTATAAAATCTTGTCTGTCTATTACTTCAATAGCTTGAAATAAAATGATTAGCTTGTGTGTGTCTTTTTATAAAAATATATAACTGTAGTATACTGAAAGTATTTGGCCTTTGTATGTGCTATTCACATGTACTACCGGTACAGTCGCTTATAAATGCCTTGCAACTAATCGATGAAATAAATATTAATCATATTTATAGAGCATTTATCGTGTCAATACAGAAGGTTTCCTCAATATTCAATTGTATACGCCATCAAGTCCATGAACAGGTCAGTATATTCACTATTGTCGAATAAAGCGCATCAGCTCTTTGGTTTGGTTTTATTGTTTTTTAGACGGCGGCCAGCCGTCTTGGATAGCTGGAAATTGAAAACAGGTTGATTTGCATATTTTCCACGGCATATTTAACTGTACCTCTCTCTGAATGAAATCAAGTTCATGACTCTTACTCTTGATTATTATGTAACTAATAGAGAACGATTTCAACTGGATCTATAGCAACTACATTATAATTGCAGGAAAGCGCGTGGAGTTTTTGGTGTGTATTATATGACCTTTGTCTCTGTTGTTTCAATTACTACTGAAAAGTTGGGTTTAGAATTACAGCTATTTCATTTTACTCCTGCTGCAGTCTCTCAGCGCATTGGGTGATTTGATTAGCAGATGCCTTAATAGGACCGTATAAAATAAATTGACGATGAAAAAGATGTTATTCCAACATTTTTTTTTTATTGCAAGTAGTTTCCTCTCATGTTTGTACCAAAAGAGTATAAACATATAATGAGGAAAGATATGCTTGTGTATTACAATTATATGAAATTAAGTGACAAGTATTTCATGAAATACATCTAATGCAATGTTTATTGTCTGTTGCTTTGTGAATAATTTCAATATAGTTTATGCAATACGATGGCATTGTTATGCATAAATATGTTTTGCATTATCGTATGCACCACATGTATGATAAGTTCAAAGGTATTAATGAAACTGAGCCCGCCCCCCGTGTCTTTCTAAGTATGGTAATTATAACTAGAGGTTATGGATTTCATCAAAGAAATGGATTACTGATATCAAACAGACATGCGTGTGATATGAAAGCACTATGTGGATAGATGATAATGGTGATGTTGTTGTTGATGATGATGATGATGATGATGATGATGAAATGATTATGAAATGTAGTATAGTGGTTTCCTTGTAGGTCCCTATGGATTCAAGTGATGTTTTTAAAAATTAAGCAGAGCTATTTAAGAATATATATTCTTAAATCTTCTTAAAGAAAAGAAAGGTCAAAAGCCACAAAGGATCATACTATTTCTGGTCTAAGTTTTAGCTTATTTGAGATCATCATATCCCTTAATCAATTTGCGGAGAAAACATTCAGGATATGTACTTTTAAACAATATTTAAAAAAAAAAAAAATCCAAAATATGGAATCGATGTTATCAGCTTTCTATATATGGTACATCCTATGGCATTTACCTGGTCTAATACTATGATTTCCGCTGTTAAAGTGTTGCCTTTAAAATGCGCGGATTCTAAACGCGATATAATATTGCGCTATGCATCATGTAATATCTTTCAAAAATATTACTTTATGAACATTCTCCTGAAAGCTTGCAAAATAAATCTTAAAAGTCAGGAATGAAGCTGTTCTCAAATGACTGCTATAAACATCTGACAAAATATGTTCCATTCACTATCAGGGAGGTATATATGAAGAGCTATGAAATGCAAAAGTATTATAGTCACATTGGATTTGTGCGTAAAAGGGAAATAGTTTGAGTAACATCACAGTTATAAGATGTCTGCTATGGCATTGTATACAATGCTATCGATGTGGAGTGATATATGGGGATAATTGCAAAATCGACAAAATAAACGCAGAAGTAGACTTAAGACATGAATAGAAAAAAAAGTCCCTTAGATAAGCCCATTACATGCACGGATTTCTCTATCGAGCCCTTACATAACGCACAAATACGTAATAATATACGAGTCATAACAAGTTGGTCACTTTAATAAGTGTAACTCTACGATTTGTAACGAGTTAACGTGGATAAATACAAGCATTAATTGGGACATTTTTCTCGAGCTTTTTACCGATTGTTAGATGTATGTTACGTAATAATACGATTTATTGGAGCTTTTACGCGTTAGTAACCACCTGTTCACACGTTGTCATGAAAATTTACAAGTTTCGTTTTCTTTACTGTATACAATTCTTAAAAAGAGATATGCATATGAAAAATAATAGTTTGCAAGGAAAATGACGAAATTACAGTTTTATACCTTTCCCCAAATCGTTGAGTACTCGTAACTTCAGGTAAAGTGTGCTCGTAACCATCCATGAATCCATCGTTACATAACCCAAATGAAATCCTAACAACGATTAAAAGCAATCGTACAAGTGTAAGACAATTGTTGACATTTCAAAATAGGGAGTATTACGCAATAATCTACTCGCTTTCGGCACAGTTTCTTCAAAGCACAAACATTATAGATTTGATTAGATCAGATATTTTAGAGTTATAAGTTTTATACTTGTTAATGAATATGGTAAAAACGAGCTTTCCTGTTATCTAATAAAAAGACGATACGATCTCAATGAATTGTATTCACTTGTTGGCTCATGTCTATGCTTTGAGCATCTGGACTGTCTCTGAAAGTACATACAAGTAAGCTACACTTCGAATTTCATTTACGCTTTGCTTACGTCAGGTGACAACATTTCGTAGCAGGCACGTTAAACAAATTTGATAATAGCATGTACTAATATATATTATTCGTTGACAGAGCTGCGCCAGAGACGGAAGATCTCGTAAGAAAAAAATGCCAAATTGCCCCTTTAGAACTCCAATACTGTCCGACTCATCCAAAAGTAATACATACAGCGATACAAAGTGACCTGATATTCAGCAATTAATTGCTAACATACGTATTGTTAAGCGAGACCGCAGCAATCAATACTTGGTACTTGAATGCCATTACTTATCTGTTTATTAACGCTGTTTTGTAGTTTTTTTTCACGAAAGAAAATAGTACCAATAGAATTAAGTCTAGCTAAGATTTGGGGTGATAAAATGACATGATAGATAGTATAAGACCTGGTTAGGATTATTGTGTTCTTACTTTAGCCGTTTCGTAGTTTTTGTCAATGACCTTAGGAAACAAAGTGCGTTCTATCTCAAGTAATTCGTGATGCGTTTTCTGTTAATTACAGACCAACAAGGGATCCATTACCATTAACGGTGAATTTTATTACCAAACACTTTATCAAGCATCCTGATAGTACTCTCGGCTTTCAGATTTTGCCATTAGTTGTTTGCTTTACCTGCTTTGAACACCGATCTTCACAGGAAGCTTAACAAATAAAAGATATATGCCTTTTTATAGTTATAACCTAACCTAAGTTTTTATCAACAACAAGCGATGACTTTAATTGTTTCACTGTTCTCTAAATTCAGATGTGACTACGTGAAATATACACAATTCATTTTTTCCTGAAATACTTAATTGTACTTTCATAATTTTTAGTTTAGATTGTTTCTCCTAGAACACGTTATAGATGACAATTTAATGACATGTTCCATAAAGCCCATAATTACAAATAATTATCCTCTCGCATTCCTCCTACTTTCATAACGAATGCAATATGATACTCGTATAATGCATACAAAATAGAACTATATCTCGGTTTACTAATTAGTTAATTTGTTTCTTAAATGATCGATGAGGCCGGTATTATGAATTCGTCGACATATCAAGGAACATATATGTTTTTTTTTATTGTACTACTTTTTTGTGGTAAGGCTGTTACCTACATGAGAAAACCAAATCTTCAACAGAAAAGATAGTACCTGACACATGTATATTATGATATGATAGGTGATAGATTCATTCCAAACAGGAAAATACGTAAAACATGAATACAGGCATGCAGTAAAAAGAAAATATGTCGATTTTTTTATGATAGTGTATTTTCTCTTTCGTGTAGGGAAAGAAAAGACATATTCAGTTAGAATAAGGTCTTGTAAAAATCAACTTTTATATCCTTTATGTTTTTCAGATGCGAGAATCACTCAGATATGCAACTGCAAAATCATTAGATATCAGTTTTCAATAACATAATTATTCTTTGATTCTGAAATAACGTATTCTTTTTTTAATTAGTTTTGAATAAACGCTGTCTATTTTTTTATTTTTCCATCCTTTTTTAAGAATAAATAATGATAATTTGCAAAACCTTAAAGACAAAAGATATTTCGTTAGGCGTTGATAAGCAAGATGTGTTTAGCGTAAAATATTTAATATCATTTCAAATTATTTAAAAATCATCAAAAAAAAAAAATAATAAAAAAAAATATGAATTCGATACCATATGTAATTTCTCCTGAATTCGATCTTATTACTGATACAAGGTCAACTTATGAATAATGTCATGGACCTCAGTACAGGTCTTTTTAAAGCTATTCTCGTGATTTTTAGCGTGTCTGTCATGTCACACTATTATTTACGTCCTTCAAAATGGCGGGCGTGACTTAAGATGGCTGAAATTAAAATCAGTCATGCGTAGCGGAGCAGTCCTAGATGTTAATCCCGTGGTAGTACCAATGGAGTCATGATAAAAATAGTAACAGATCTTACGTAACGCGAATAATGTATTTGTTTCCGTAAAATTAAAGTTGTCCATTTAATGATACATAAAAACAGAAGGAAAATAAAAGAGGGAACAAAAGTATATCTTTATTTAACAACAGTTAACAAATAACAACATGATAGACCCCATCTCATTTAAAGCATTTATTTTGTTTAAAAAAATCTTTATCAAAATACTTACTATTTAAAACTGACACGAAAGTTAACTCTGCGTTTCTTTTTCCTTTGAGTATACGTACAGTTATACACTTACAAACAGTGAGTAAAGATCAGTGGGGATATGAGATTAAAGTTTAGATTAATAATTATTTAGAATAAAAACATATATCTTATTAATGTGATTTATAAATTGCTTAAGAATGTAAATTTGAATCTCTCTCTATCTCCAGCTCTCTCTTTCTCTCTGGCACTCAAAAACAATAAATATTTCCATTTATATTTGCTACCTTTCAAAACGATGCAATATTCAACATTTTCATCAGTAGTGATTTAAAAGTTTGGGAAAATATATACGAGTATATGTATATAAATGAAAGACAAATGTAACATACACAAAAGATGGAGAGAGAAAAAAATGTTCATGATGTTATGATATTCATATATATCGAGCTACTTAATTATGATTTGTATAAAGAAAAGGACATAGAATATCAAATCAAAATTACTTAAGAAATTGGCGTAACATAGAGTTATATAAATACAAATTAAACAACAACATTAAATGGAAAATGCCTATAATGAAATAATTCATTGTTGTCAATGTAGTTCATTGTCATCATATATTTTTATATGATTTTACGATTTATTCTCACATTCATTAAAGCAAAAATAATAGCACCCCCTCTCTCTCCCTCTCCATCTCTCTCTCTCTTTCTCTCTTTGGTGTCTGCAAAGATGTACATATTTTATTGAAAATCAAATAAAACAATACAATGACGAAATAATTTACAAGGACAGAATAATATATATACGTATTATCAACATAAACAAAACAAAACTTCAATCAGTTGGGCTAAACCGATTCATCATGGCTTTATAGACGATATTCTGACCAGCTCAACGTAAAAACACTCCCATATTGCCATGCAAAATCGATACAAGGACTGCCGCTAAGAGTATAAATAAGTCCCCTCGCAGCAAACGCAGGTATTATAGACAGATCAGTGGGAGTGGAAGTAACTAGTCTTTATTCCTTTCATTGCAGGGACTTAGGGACAATACAGAAGAACTGATGTATCTGTGCATATTTTTCAGATGATGGACGCTGGATTTGAAATGACAAACACCAGCTATAACACAACAAACGCTATAAACAGCGAAGCGTATTTTCTTAACGCATCGCACAATTCAGCAATGAAAGCAGACGTTGGGAATGCCACACAGCTTGTACCTGGGTTTGAGTACCACAGAAACATGGCAAAGTTAATAGAGCTGTATGCCTTGCCAGTGATATGTTTACTGGGACTCGTCGGCAATACATTGTCTTGCATAGTGTTCATGCACAAACGAATGAGAAGCAACTCATGTAGCATGTTCCTAGCCGCTAGGTGCGTGTCTGACAACGGTTTCCTTGGAACTCTCTTCACAATATGGCTCTCGTCAGTACTCGATCTACAACTGAGCAAAATTCTTGGAATCTGTCAGATACTCTTGTTCTTGACCTACGTGACTGGGTGTGTGTCCGTATGGCTAGTTGTTTTTATAACGGCAGAAAACTACATCCGAATCTGCAAACCTTTCTTGGTTGGAAGCGTGTGTCGAAAGGACAATGCAAGGATAATCATTATTTTCCTTGTTGTTTTTGTTGTTTGCTGTTACAATTTTCCCTTTTGGACCCTGAATAAGGATTGCACCCCGAGCATCAAGCACTTTGCCATCATTCAAGTGCTTATCTACACTGATACCTTCCTGACGCTCATTATACCGATGGGATTTGTTACATGCTTAATGATAGCAATGGTTTCAAAATTGCTGCAATCATACGGTAGACAACGAAGATTGAGCGTTACCACGATTAAACGAATAAGAAATCCGCTCGCTCAAATGACAAGAATGCTCTTGGCAGTGACTGTCATATTTTTCTGTCTAAACCTGCCATCACACGTTGTTCGGATTCGACTAATGATACGTTCGATCATGAAGGGATACGACGACGTGACGCCGCTAGATGCAACAATTCAATCCATCGTGCTCCTGATTTATTATCTTTCCCTGGCCATCAACGTCTTTGTTTATTATATCTTCGGCAGTAGATTTAATAAAGTGTTTAACGCGTCGTTTCTAAAGTGGAGACATACAACATATTCTGCCCCTATTAGTGCCTTGAATCATCCATGTGAGAAGTTGTCCCTTCCAGATATACTGTCGGCCAACAAAGGTGATGCTCAGCTTTATGACTTCGTGCCTCGTCGCAGGGCCATGAGCCAATGATATGTAATTAATGTCGGATACTAAAAGATGTGTAATACATGTAAATTATTGAAATAACACTGAAATCATTTTCTCTCGATTGTATATATTCAAATGACACATATTGCTCGGACGAAAGATATTAGGAAACTTCGAATGAAATGGAACACTTAAATGTATCAAGAGTATATTATATTTTCCGATTTGTAAAAAAAACAAAAAAACAAAAACATTTCTTTTTATATACGAATGGGTTAAATGTTTAAAACATGGCATATGTGTATCATTTAAAAAGTCTCAAAAGAAAAATAAACTAATGATAATATGATTATTCAATTGTATAATATACACATTTATGATTAAATTTAGATACATAAACATACATTCAATCACTTGAGTCAAAATAATTATATTTTTGTATTCTTTACTTTTTTATATTTATTCTAAAATGATATATGATAACTGACCTTTTACCTTAAAAAAGACTCTATTTGATGCATTTGTAAACAGAGCAGACCTAGATCCCACAGCTGTCAGATAAAGGTCTCCTGTATTTGCTCATACAATGTTATGGTTCTGTGGCAAAGAAAATTTACCAATTAAAGTTCAAATAAATAAATATTCATCAAGTCATAAATTCATACATAGATTTCATTAAGTAAATTGTTGATTAATATGTTTAGCACAGCTATAAAGACTGACAAATGCATGTTTATAAAAAAGTATTACAAAACACCACAAACTAAGTGACATCAACTAAAAGTATAACAAAAACAACGATTCTAGATTCTAAGCGAAAACTAATTTATGACATCTATATTATTCACATTTAAGGTTGTTTTGGAACATTAATACCAGAATTCGTGTTGCGATCAAGCAGTGACGACAATGAGGAAACACGAGGCGGATATATGAATGCATCGCTCACTCCAGGATGCGGCAGATATATAAGCGAAGTGCCAACGAATCAGTTACATCACGTTGCGAGCACTTCCTGAACTTGTCACAAATATTTAACATATCATAGATGCCGAGGGAATGAGCTGCTAAACTTATCTTGATGTATTAAGCGGTGATGTTAAATGCTATTGGAACTGAACATTTTGGTTTAAAATTTGTATATTTGTGTAAAATTGCTATGTTTATTGTTTAAAGGTCCCGTTTTACTTTGCTTTGACAAAGACTATTCAAACAGCAAAAACTAATCTCGATTTTTTGTTTTTTCTTCCAAGAAAATAAGTAATCATTTGTTCAAATGCCCGAATTATATATTGCAATCTCATTGAAATGAATGTGTTCAGTTGTGTGCAATATCCTACAAATAACGTTGGTACCTATAAAATATATTTTATTATTCGGCCAGGATATTTGAATTACTACATATTAAGATAAAACAAAAAGTTTCCTCAGTCTCGTTTTAGGGTCAGTTTAATGATTTCTTCATTTCAGGATAATCAATATCGCTATGTTGCCACAGGAACAAAGACTAAAAGATATAAGATAAACGGTTATATTGATATAAATACATGTAGTGATGTCTTTAAATCAAATATAAAACATTCTGTCGCCATGCCAACAGTCTCAACTTTGATTTAATTCTGTAAGTAAATTTGATCAATAGACCCCTTTGCATTTTTATTTTCATCATCAATTTGATTTTTCTTCGAATGCAAAAGCATGTTTCAAACGATGATTTGTTATTAATTATATATATAGATGCCGAGGGAACGAGTGCTAAATTATAATATTTTTATCTTTATTTCATTTTAAAGAACTGTACTGGAATTTAACAAAATTAAAAAAAAACACACATATTAGCAAAGAAGATGAGAAAAACATGTATGCATATTTATACAATAATTTTACGACTACATAGAATAGAAAACACTAAATATCCTTATACAATGTCTCCATCGAAACGAACATTGAGACACGGAATAGGTCAATAAATAATTATTTAAAGACTGTTGAGACAAATATAAGTATCCTTAAAATTAATGTCTAATAATACTAACCATCTTCTATGATTACATATACATGTACACATATATTCACAGGTAAATGTGTTTTATACGCACACGTATTCGTGCACATATATACACATACATTAACAATATGTTTACATCATATGATTGCGTACACATATACATGTGCGCGTGTACAAATATGCATATATACTTTCATCTAAGCCAAATAATAACGATGCGCATGTCTGAAAAACAGGTATGGAAATGATCATTATTATAATTCAGCGGCAGTTTGACTTCAACATCTGGATGGTGCACACCTAATATATACTTAACGAACCTTGTAAGTACTCCGATTTCAAACTTGTAGAGAAGATATATTTTCCAAAACATATGCCCAGTAAATATTGAAATGTGCATTGGCTCAATCTGTTTGAATAAATTTTGACGCATAATCAACTCTGTGAAACCAAAATTCGTGGAAAGCCATAGAAGACCAAAAATTTGTTATTTTGAAAACAAAAAATGCTTAAGACAAAACTTAAGTCGGAGTACTTATAAGTTTCGTCTAGTATAGTATAACGCAATATAGAACTCGTTAAACTTTTAAGTACATACCAAACTTTATATTATTTTGTTTAAATGATCACTAACTGAAACGTATTGCTTTGACAAATCATTTGACCAATAAAACGGCGCACTACATATAGTAGCTCGACATTTGGATGATAGCTTTGCCTTTGTAACTTCAATGAATAATATTCAAAATGCTAAGAATCGTTTTATTGATCAGCAGGTATCTTAAACGAAGTTTGCAGTTGAAAACGACACGGTTCTTACGGTAGGGTATGTGCGTAAAAAAGTGAAACGGGACATTGAAACGTGTAACTATTTTAATTGGTCATTCCAGTATGTTAATATATTGTTTGAAATTGCTCACTCTGATAAAAAAAAGTTAATGTAATATAAATTAAATTTAAAAAAGGTAAGAATAAAGAAAAAGAAATACATATTGTATCATTATCTAACAGCCTTTTTCTTTTGTCTCAATTTGCAAATTTTCCCTTTGACGTTCATAGTGATTCTAGAAAATTGAATATCGGAACAATAAACTTGCTATTAATTGCGACACACGAACACGTAAATTAGAAATGTGATAATAAGTTGTTTTATTTCAAAACGCGAATTTTACCCTTTCAGTTCATATTTTTAATTAATGAAATAAATAAAAATACAATTAAATTAGCAGACATAGAAAATGCATAAACTATAAATATTCGTTTACTGAAGAATATTCAGTCTTAGATTTAAAACCCCAAAATATAATCATATTCAAATATTGGCATCAAAATAAAGATAAATTTCTTATTCATATTAATTCAACCGAACGGTATTACAGTATTCATTATTAGTGCTGACAATCACAGATGGAGAGGTCAAGAGTCATGCACAGTTTTCTCTTCTGACCGAGTATACACAACTTCGTTAATTGACTAAATACACCACAAACTTTTATGACAGATTCGTCTCTACATTTACGCATGCGCAAACAATACCCTACAGTTGACTTTATCGCAATTATCGTTGGATTTGCAGGAAGACATGTTTTTCCGAGAGTGACGTTCTTTATCTAATGAATACAGTAACTACTTGCAAATAGCTAACCACTGGTAATATAATCTTCTTAGTGCCCACACACTCTAAAAATAGAAGTACAATTTGCATTATTAACTCTTTCTTCTTATTTTTATATGCTCCGAATCTTTGTACATAGATGAAAGAAAGTATGTCTATCCATCTATCGATTTTTGCAGTTTTCATTTTAAATTTCTTAACCGGAATGAAAAGAAAGTCAAACCATTATTTTACGGACTAAATCGCAATTTATCTCTTGAACGTCTTTGTTTTTAATAACAAAATATAGATCAAATATTACTTGTTTTTTTTAAGAATGTTTATTTGCTGAAGCATAGTGGAAGATCTATTGAACAGAATTGTTTTAAACTTTACATAATGACTGGAAATAAAACAACAAACAATAATATGAAATAAAATAAGGTATCGATAGGTTTGATTTTGAGTTACTTGCCCTTGAAAATGATATAAGAGAGCAAAAAACTCACGTTCAGGGGCAGATAACTCAAAAAGTATATCGGTGAACCCAAATTGTTTCCCCATAAATTAGTTTCTAATGTAAATCTTTATAATCATGCATTTTTTTAGGAATTTATCATGGCTAGTTTTAATTTTCCTTCTATGTCTATAGAAAATAACTGAATTGTGCACGTATGCCTTTAAACACACACAAAATCGTTTCCACGATTTGATGTTTTTTTTTTATATTAATCAATATAGTTACATATTTGTTATAGCATAGAGTATATAATAACTAAAGACAAGACATGAATTAGGGTAACCCGACCTTAAATTGTGATCATGGTCCACCAAGTGATCGTAAGAATTTTAAAGTCAATACAAGCCTTTATAGATATGGAGCAAAAGAGCCTATAACTCAAGTCAATGGATGCTTGCATCTGTACTAATTTTTTTTCAGCAATTCAATGTCCACATTAATGATTAAATGGATGGATGGATGGATGGATGGATGGATTACCCTGAAAGAAATCTGACACTCTCCCTCTGAGATCATTATAATTTTAGATTGCGAAGCGCGTGCGCTAATTAGGCTTGAAGAACCAGGGCTGAAACCAGTTGTTGAAGTTTTAGCGTATCATTTTTAACTTTAATGTATTACTGCGTAGAAGTTGTTATAAGTTCAATAATAGACCTGTCGGTTAAGAGAGAAAACTCCAACATTGTTTTTTTTTATAATTTCATAATAAAAAGCAATAACTATACATGTACAATGTATTCAAGATGCTTCACTAGAGTTTCTTAGAATATCTAAAGCAAGCGACATCTGTCACGTTAGTTCTACTTTATATTTGCGCCTTATGCCACTTTTCGCTGCTTTGTTCAAGTATGGAAATAACAGAATTAGATAGAAGCAGACGACAAATTAAAATACTCTAAATAAAAGACCGTAGGTGATGTATCATTAATCATTTGTCAACCCACATACGACTTTAATGTAAGCGTTTCCTTGACCACCCTCAGCAACTTATGTTTAAAATAAAAATGGCTTCCAACTTAGTTATTATGTCATACGTGTACTCTTTCTCTGTAAGGCAGTGACAATCGTCGTCTGTTGCAAATGGTGCCATGTGTGTATATATCACTCGACTGCCCCGGGGAAAGTTTCAGGAGCCTGATATTTGACAATATGCCATTAATACGTCTTTGGTGTAGGACTAGAGACACTGTTTTAGACACTTGAAGCCTCGATCCAGTAATTGAGTCATGAAAGAACAGACCACAACCGCGCCTAATAAAGATCGAGGACCACGGCAAAGGAAATTGTCCATAAAAATAGAGTAAAGAAAACAGCAAAAGAAATAAAATACATGTAGAAGAAGATTAAACGTAATAATGCTTGGAGGGAAATCTTTCATGTTGTTTATATAAAGATTCGAAAGACATTCTTTGTGTTAATCGTGATGTTTCTTGAAGTTTCTGCATCGTGTAAGGAACAAAATATCTAAATTATTCAGTACCCGCATTTGTGAAATTTGAAACGTGCTTTACCTCATAGTCTTTAAGTAGAATTAGAGCAGTCTTGATTACTGGTAAAGCTACTGGTTTGTTTGTTTGTTAGGTTTAATGTCCAACCTACAGTATTTCAGTCATTTGGAGACGGTGTCTACTTGAGACAGATGTAGTGCTTCAACACTGCAGTATCACGCCGTAGACATGTGGCATGATACAACACCCAGTCACATTATCCTGACACCGAGCCAACCAATCCTGCATCTATCCCTATATGCTGAGCGCCAAGCAAGGGAGCTATAACAGTACCATCTTTACGACTTTGGTATGTCGCTGCCGGGGATCGAAACCACGACCTCCTGCACCCAAGGCGGACGCACTTACCACTCGGCCACCGGGGACGGTAGAATTAAAAGAAGAGGAACGAGAAAAAGAAACCATTATGCTTTTTCGATAACCGTTATAGTGTATAGCAATATCTAATTAGATCAAACTCACAGTATATCTGAGATTATATGAAATAACACAGAGAAAAACGAAACTGTCTTATCCGTTCACATTTCATTCCTTGCTTCATGTCATTTGTTTCTATTCGATTGCCACTCTGTGTAAATCACCTCTTGCTTTTGGGTGAAAAGAGAATAATGCATTCCATTGATGGTCTAACAAGTTTTCGGGGTACTAACGAGATCGATCCATATTTGCATATCAAATATCATTAAAATATTCATTTAATTAGAATAAAGGGGTGAAACAATAAATTTTGTCACACCCTGTACACATTTGCGATCTTAAATTCATCTCGATCAAAACAGAGCAGCGTTCATTCCAATGTAGGTCAACGGTGATGAAATACAAAGTTACTAACAAGTTTTCGGGGTATTTTCAAATTAAGTTAAACATACTCTGTTACTTAAATATGCATCAAAATTCCATTTCAGGGAATTAATGCTGCTATGATTTGATATTTATAGAGCCTTTATTTCGTCTGAGATGCTGATCTGATTATTTTTTTTCTGATTGGCATCCACGGTCGGAAAAAAGTTGCAACTTTATCCGGGAAAACTGCTGACCTTACACCCACCCCATTCGACGATCATTTTTTCATTTTTAACTTAATGACAGTTACCATTGATGACACATATGGATAATTGAAACATTTTTACACATATTCATCACAAAACATATACTTTACACACCTTAAAAAGCTTCTCGCACAAGCTATTTTCCAATCCCTTAAAATTCATAACAAATATCCACCATTTTTTATTCAAATTAAGCCATCATGTGACTTATTATCCGGGTAATTGATAACATTTTGTTTGCTGTCAGCGCAAAATACTAAATCTGTAAGTTGTATTAACTTAAATAAAAACTATATATGGATTTTTGTTTGAAAATATGTCAATTTAAATAATCCAGATGAGTTTGATCTACAAAATAGCTATCCAAATACGAATTCAAGATTTTAATGAAATGGACGTGCATCTTAAACATTGTCCAGAAGTTACACAAGAAGTCACACGATGTCTTAATTTGAATATTAGAGCATGGCTGACATTTGTTTTGATCATATGGGACAGCGAAAACAACTCGTCATAAAACGTTCTCACGCGCAAACGATGTAAAGGTAAAATACCCCGAAAACTTGTTATACCCCGAAAACTGGTAGTCAACCATAATGTATTTTGTGAGTAGTCTGACACATACACACAGGAGCAAATAAAATCAACAATAAAAAATATTGTTATCCGTAAGTGGGGAGAAAACTTGAAAAAATCATAAAAGAAATAAAAACGTTTGGTGGCTTATATACGTATTTCCCTTCACCAGTGGAAATAGAAAATACATACAATGTATTTTTCATGACTACGCGTGAGAGGAAATGTGACCTTATAAAAATATCAACAAAATCCTATATATTTCATATTTTATGGGGCCAAAATAAATTTATAATGTTTAAGAAATATAATTATTGAATATATTAAAGTAACGCGGGAAAAAATGGTGGCGCGATTTCAAATTCTCTAGGATTCCCGTGAAAATGATCAAAGGCATGAATAGTTGTTAAAATACAGAAAATAACGGAGCACATTTTTAAACTTATAAGTGTTCGAACTTTAAAACGTTCAAAATCATGTTCTTATTGATTGTGGTTTTGCCACTTAAAATACACTTTTATAACGACATTTATAATCTTAAAAGAACCCAAGTCATGTTCTTTATATTTAATATTTATTGGTGAGTATAACGCTATTTTTGAAGTTGCAAATGCCTATGGCGCATTTAAAGATCATGTACTTATCTGTAAATGTTAAGATGATCAGTTCTCTCGGATGTGGGTTTGAATCCCTGCAGGTCAACTGTTTTTTGTTTTTTTTGTTTTTTTTTGTTTTCTTCATAATTGAGGAAACCCCTCAGTTGGCTTCCTGTAGATCAGTGCTTCCTGTAGATCAGTGCTTCCTGTAGATCAGTGCTTCCTGTAGATCAGTGCTTCCTGTAGATCGGTGCATCCTGTAGATAAGTGCTTCCTGTAGATCAGTGGTTCCTGTAGGTCAGTGCTTCCTGTAGATCAGTGCTTCCTGTAGATCGGTGCTTCCTGTAGATCGGTGCTTCCCTGTAGATCAGTGCTTCCTGTAGATCAGTATTTCCTGTAGATCGGTGCTTCTGGTAGATCTGTGCTCCTGCTCGGGTGCCCCTGTTCATGTGTTGCATTCATCCACCTGTAATTAGCTGGGCCCCGCTATATGACTGAAATACTGTACAGTATACTCAAGCCCAACGGTAACAACATAATGACGATGGGACTAGAATAGAGCTATATTCACAATTAGTACCACTTACCAATTGATTAATATGATATATTTTTTACAGTACGCGTATAACTCGCGTTGCTGATTATTGTTAACACCGGATTGTTTCAAAACCTAAAACAGTTCTCACATATCTTTTAATTATAAATATTGAAAAACCATTTCTTCCTTATTCTAAAATTGTTCAACAATTGTTAGTTTTGAAAGTAACGAATTTCCGATCGTAAACATCTGATTGCCGATCGGAATATTAAAAAATCGACAGATATTTTTTTCATATATCGTGATAAGTATGGTTATTCGTTGATACACGAATATCATAATACTTGGTATACTTTTGTCATTTCTTTTTAGCATGTCTTGATAGATAATGATAAAGAAGTTATGCAAGACATGCAATGAATAAGAGTTTTACGCACATGTATCATTGGTAACTGAACTGCAAAACAAAAGTGAAGTGAAAACATCAGAAAGAAATTTAATAGAAAAGAAAACGGGTTAAGGATGAAGACATTGAAATATTTTCTGAAATATTGTAATTAAGTTATGAGAACCTGAGGAACGACCTCTTTCTTATTATCTAGAACTATCTTTTGAGTTAGATACATTTAAACTAAGCTAGGTAAGGTAAAAAAAAAAAATAAACAACACAAATATAATAACAATATAATTATAATAACTATGCATATTACAATAAGCCTCACTTTCAGACCATCTCTGAATTAAGGCCTCCTCGCTTTTAAAAAACTCATTCTTGAAACAAAAGACCCCTGTTCTGACTATATCGGTTAATATCCCTATTTAGACCACCTCGCTAGCAAGACCATTTTTTTGGTAGAACCGATACTGGTCTTAATAGCGTGGCTTTACTGCAATATAATCAAATAAATGGATATAGGATGACATTCAAATATTGAAAGTAGGATGCTAAATGAAAAGTACATTGGAGACTAAATATGGCGCTTTCAGTTATGTCTATGGCTTCCTTCAAGTTGCATGATATCCCGAACAATCTAATCAATATGGTATCAGCAGGACTGACTGTGCATGCTCAGATAGTTACATTTAATTGAAAATTCGTGTTAAAATTAGAGACAATGGTTGTTTGTAATGATGAAGCTTAATGATTACAAAAGAAACAAAAAAAAAAAACCATATTACAGACGAACTCAACCAGAGATAAGGTATTAATAGAACGTTTTAATATGTTAGCAGATAACACGTTTGGAAACCTATTTAATGGGCTTAGATAAAACTATGTTAATTAAAGCTCACGAAAAAAGGTTTCGTACAGTATTTCCCAGAAACAAAATAATAGCAATTTTAAATGGTATCACAGGCATTGAGGGGTTTTATCTTTGAAAAAAAAGAGAGATTTGAACCTTCAAGCTATATGGTTAGATACTTGTTAATTCTAATATCCCGTTGATATGCGTGCTGAAACGAATGACTGGGCGAAACGAAATGTCATCTGTCGAAACATGATAAGGTTATTCCGTTGTAATTATGTAGAATTGTTAATTTAGTATTAATTATATTATTATATAATTATGTATACATTTTCTACATATTTGTCGCTTGTCATGAAGATAGGAAATGTACTAGCACGTGACCTTAAAGCGGACTGTTTAATAATTTTAGAATATGACATTTTTTGTATTACGATTTAAGCATACCAGCTAATCGCCAATCCTATAATTAAGTACATATTAGATGCTTGCATGCACATATTTCGCATACTGTAAAGACATTTACATTTGTGCGGAACTACTTTTCGCTGATTTCGTGGTCAACTTTGTCCACGAATATCAATTTCCACGAAATTTGATAGATCTCACGTATTCTAAAACATGAATCCGCGAATATAAGTACCAACGAAATGACTTAATTATAGATTCCACGGAAATTAAATGCCAACGAAAATTTATGATTTCACAGCAGCATATTTTACAAACATACGGGTATATGTTTTAAAAATATATCCATGCTAAGTATTTTGAAAAATTTAAATAAAACTATGATTCACTTAAAAGGGAAAATGCTATATAAATTCTATTCAAATCATAAAACATATTGATAGGTAAAAACTGTTACATGCATTAAGAAACTTATGCAAATATATTTTAAAGCGTTTAGAGCATAACTTCATATATTGATTTTGTTAACGATACAGTGCTAATAAAGTTAAAACGTTTTTATTTTTAGGTTCTAGCAAGTCTATATAACACCAAGGTATCATTATAATACTTATATATGTCATACAATAATACCATATACAGAAAATCATTACGCAGAATTATGTCCATTATTTCGACAAGTTGTTAAATCCTATATTCACGCCACAAGTCAAAACATGAAACAAATCTGACGGCAGTAAGTGATATTTCATTACGCAATCGCCAGCATTGTACAACGAAGGTCAAAATCAATAAAAAAAAATTTGTCGTTGTTGTTATTTTGCGTGTCAATAGATTATAGCTCATTTCTATGACAACCAGACTTTGACATTTCTCTTAAATATGGGTCTTGCTATGGTTGGCGTGACGAGTCATTATCACTCACACAATATGGAAGCTTTACCTGAGAACAGTTGCATCTACCCGTTAGATCTTGCCGTTTCAAAGAAACAAATGATGTAATCAATATAAAGATGAATTGTAGTTATAAATCAATAATTATTCAAATATAAAATTGAAAAAGTAAAATACTTCCGAATTCACATAGTGTATCTCTGCTTATATATTTCTCCACTAGCCACACAGTTATAATCTTTGTTTCACAATCAAGAACATGACTATCTTGACAAAACATATTACCTTAATAACTAACAATATTTGTTAATAAAGATTAGTTAAGAGTTTTAATTAGAGATACAAGAGTAATGAACTTTCCTATAAAATATTGCATAATTTCCAATCGATACAATTCGAGAATGGAGTAAAGCATGGGTATTGCCGAAATTACAATTTTCAGTGACAGAGTAACAACCGATCAAACGGCCGAGGCACGACCTCAAGATGTCTGGATTGTTTTTGTCGCGCCCCACCTCAGAGTAGATTCACAATTGCTCCATGTGCCTCCTACAATTTTGAAGTCGACTTAAGGGCCAATGTTAAACATAATTATATTTCTAGGACTTATCCTAACCTGTATCATACATATTTAATTTTTGAGGCATAATAGTCGTATACTAGATCTACATGCCATTTAATATGAATACACAATAGGAAAATACGTTCAGTTTTTTTATATGTTTTCGTTTGAAGCGGATGGTGGTTAGAGTGAGCACTGTTGACGAGAATAATATTTGGTTCGAAACTGGGCTGGATATGGCGTTTGCATGCTAGCCCTTCAAACCTCAGTACTAAACTCTCAGCTGAACCATTGTCTTAGTTGAAAAGGAATCGTGACCCCGTGGTTTTGTTCACTGAAAGGTTGTTGAGCCAATCACCGGTGGTTGATCTTTCCATACAGCAAAGTACTTGTTCAACCATGAAACTATTGCTGTTAAAAGAAGTTGTAACAATGTGGATACAAACAAAATTAAAGATAAAAAAGATCATTTTATCATTTTATTTAATACGTGTTTACCAATGCTTGTCTTGAACATAAAGAAATTGTCATTATATTCTGAATTGTCTGTGATAAATTATTCCCCATTTGAAAAATAACAATTCTAAAGCTCTGTCTTAGAAATGCCTTTTAAAGCTAAAGTGAAGATACACGAAACAAAATACCCATTCGTTAAGCTACGAACTTCAATCCATTCGACGTAGCTTGACAAATGCATGGCTTGCATCTCAGATCAGTTGCAGCTGTCAATTAACAGCTATAGACCTTATTTTATGATTGTTCCCTTTCCCTTGAGACCGTAACACAACTGAAGAATCAATCTTACATCTCGTAAAAGTATTCTAACAAACACTACCTCACAAAATATAGCGGATAAAATGTACTAGTACATGTATAAGATCGCTTTGTAATTGCTACAAAATAATAATAACAAAATAGTTTCAGGAATGACGAATCCTCAAAGATGTTATGATGACAAAAGGTGGTATAGAAAACGATTTCTACGATATTTTACCATAGGAACGTAGGTTGTAAAACAGATTTCACCAGTTTATTATTTAAACTGTTTTAATCGCAAGTTACTTATAAGAAATGTAGATCTTCGATTTAAATAGTCTTTTTATAATTATGCTGATATCACCTTCAACATTTAGTACGAAAAGCAATAGGTGCGGACGTCATATTTAGGGATCATCTCAAAACGCAGTCATTTTACATGCTGGATCTCGATCTATTACTGCATTAAGTGAAGAAACAAGTACTAGTAGAGCAGCGAAACAAATATTACAACCTTTTTCGCGCCAACACCAATAGTCCTTCGGCCCGATTTCCTATGGTATTTATGTTGCATGTGTTTCACGAGTTGTTTCACGGGTTGAAAAAAAGTTCCAGGAATGAAAAAGCTGCCTGTGATGACACAATGGTCATAATATTAGATATTATGCCATCTTTGTTACAAGACAAACTTCGATGCAAAGCAATGATGCGAATATTTTTGAAGCACTTTTTAAATAAAACCAAACCATCTCATAATATTTTAATAACATTTGCATGTCGGGTCTTAATAATATTTCCACTCAGCAATGATACATGCCATTTTGACAAATATCCTCAGCTGTAGGTCTTTTGGTTCAGAGATTTCTAAATGAGTAAATGCCACTTACCCTTGTTCACGAGGGGTTCGTGTCTCGGTCATGTGACTAGGAATTTCATTCCAGGAATACTTCCGGCTGACTTGTTGTAGGTCGATATATAGTCCCACTTGTTGTACGCTTGGTGTATTCAGGTTGGTGTATTTAACAATAAAGGCTGTAACTCTCTGTATGACATTGTTGTAGCATCGTCAGCCTCCTAAACAAAAAACGCAAAATCGTTGATGATTAAACATAGCCCCACATTTTCTAAACATCTTATTATATTTTCATTTACGAAATGAAAGCAAATGTTCTGCCTGCAGTGTGTCCTGCTGTTATCTATCAGGATTGATATACCTAAATTTGCATAATCGTAGAATGTTTTGATAAAAGAAAGTACTGAAAATATGTAGTATTAAGGTATTTATTTTCATCTGAAAGAATTTCCTACTTATACGGAATTATTATGAGTTTGTTAATGCGAAGAAAATATGAAAGGACAAAAGTAGAATCGACAAGGTTTTGGAAACAAACACCATAATGAAAAATTCATATAAACATTAAAAAAAATTCGAAAAACATGTAAAATATACCCCAGCAACATAATATAGATTTCAACTGGAATCAATGTAAAATGAGAAATAAAATGAGTCTTTACAGCGTCATTCATTTTGTTCTTAATGTTCTGAAATAATACAGCGAGCTCAATATCGGATTGCTTAAAATCGCTGAACAACATAATAACAGCAATAATTGCTACTTGTTTATATTCACAACATGGGTCGCAGTGCTTAACATGTCGAGAACCGGATCAATTTGAAGAACAGTTATTTCTATGGTAAGGATGTTTTAGCATCAATCATTACCGTATATGTCAATAACATTACGGACAAAACTTTCTTAATAAAATTAAGGAAGAAATAGAGAAAGAGAACGAGAGAGCGAACCGGGTGTTGAATAAACAACTGTCAAGATTATAATGCAACATATTAATTCCAGTTTTGTTGTTGTTGTTGTTGTTGTCTTTGTGTGTGTTATATGTTGATTTTATTGTTGTTTTTGTGTATGTTAGTTAGTTTTTTTTCCACCACTTTTTACTAATGTCACGAAATATAGTTACGTCTCGGGGACCTGGCCGACCATAAATTTTGACTGCCGAGCGTTATTTTCAGTTCAGACTCTTGAAAAGAACCAAACTTGTGTTTCCTTCTGTGTATGTGTCTGTTTGTGTACGTATTATTTGCTTTTGTGTCAGATTTTAAGATTTTAGTTAATGTTCGTGCATTCTCCTGTATAAAATAGCATTTGGACAAATTTGGTATCATAACGAATTGATTTTGCTCATAGCGCGAGTGATGAATCCGGCTACGTGACACAGCGGCTTCAACTTGCGTATTTCATAAACTAATCGCTTTTAAATCTATTCATTTCTTGGGAGTAGTTTCTGTTGAAGTTGTGAGAATTTATGGACATACCATTTTCTTACGTATATTTACATTATATTGATGTACGAATATGTTATAAATATTATGACAAATAAATATATGTCCCCTATATACGTCGTATCTACGTTCTATCCCTAGCGATTGAAGGATTTCGTGACGAACCGTTATTAATTTTCTTGTTTCAGCTTCTGCTGTCTTCACAAATATTTATGAATACGTGTCCATTTGGCTGCAAGAATATTTTATGACATTCCAAGAGTAAACAGTTTCAACGATATTGTCGAGAAGGCTAAGCAGAAAGAACTGTTTTGTTTGTTTGATTTATAATTTTATGTTAAACCTCCCACCCTCATGATTTTAGTCAATAAGGTCAATGTTTCCCAGTTCAGATAAAATAAGTACGTACGTTTATTTATTTTTTTTTTTTTTTCAGAAAATTTCATGTCAAAATGTCAATAAAGTGTACAGAGATATAAACATCTGGGGCCCGTTTCGCTAAACTTCGTACGAAAAATATTCATAAGCGTAAATTCACAGATGTAAAAAGTATTTTTCAAGTGAATTTTCTTTAGGTGTTTGTATGATACAGTGCATTGGGTCTTTCTCAATGTTTTATAGTGAAAATAAGACATTAGTAGACACTATGTAGAACAAGAGACTTACGACTAAGATCAAATTTCTTCGTACGAAGTTTTGTGAAACGGGCCCCAGAAACGAATCATAACCGAAACACAGTGGTCATCACTAAATATAGCATCATAATCTGAACAGGAATATGAAATACATCAGCTTATTTTCCCTACATATACAAATGCAACGGTTAATACTCTGTTGAGTCTGTTATTTCCATCAAGTTATTGCTGCCCTATAGTTGTTCATTTGATAAAGGAAACTCCTGTATTACACAAAATCTTATTTTTTTATTCACAGAAAGTCATTGACTAAGAATTTTATTTAATTAAAACCATCACTGTGTATTACCTCTATCGTGTTAACCCAATGCAACCTCCCGTGATTGTAAAAAAATGGGTGGTTTCTCCATTACAGGCTATAATCTTACGGACCTATATTCAAAAGTTCACATGTCGGATCAAATTCACTATCAGCGCATGCGCTAACTCCATAGGCTGAAATTTAAAAAAAAGAAACCCTTTTATGAAGTTGCGGATTGTGTGGTAAAGCAAGCACCTGCTTCGAGAATACCATATTCTATGTATAACCGGATTTCCCCGAAGTGCTTTAACTATTTAACAATAACTCCCTAACATCACAGTATCACGGTTAGTGCAGTGTTCGATAACCTTTCATAAGCTTTCATAACTTTATTTGATTATTAAGCTTATATTCACAAACATTGTGAATAAAATAAGCAATACAAAATATACAAAAATGCAATAATAATTTCACGCACACAGGGTAAACGGCCACACAATCATTCACTTTTCGGGCACAAAATATCAATAGTTTATATTCACATAGATAAATAAGTAACATAACTGTACCATATACTAAACATTGAATCCCTTGAACAATTTCATCTTTCCCGAAAGCGAAACTAAAAGATGATCAAGGGATACATATAAATGAAATTACATCATACATGCACAAACATTCTTATTTTCACATAGTTAAACAAGTAACTGTACCATATACTAAACATTGAAACCCTTGGGCAATTTCATCTTTCCGAAAGCGAAACTAAAAGATGACAAGGGTACATATAAATGAAATTACATCATACATGCACAAACATACTTATATTCACATAGAGGTGGTATATATACTTAAATATATAGTATGTAAATAACTAACAATGTAAATACATCATACATAATTTCAAATCCATGATTATGGATAAAATACATGTGCACTTTTACCTACAATATGTGTCAGTGTAGTTTATTATGGGGCGAGGAGAACTAAAATAAATAAATTTGCTTTGTAGTAATAAGTCCAATTCCAAAACTAGTATAGGGTGTTATAATCTCACATTCGACCCCCCCCCCCCCACACACACACACACATTTCCTTACTAAAACATTTTATGATGAATAAAAATTTTACTCACTTTGAAATAAAATTATCATATATGCAAATCAAACACTTTTAAAAAGTACATAAAGATTGTACGCTATATAAACATCTCCATGTTAATAACTAAATCCTTGAATAGTTTCGAAGTAATGACAATCCCAAGCTGAATAAAAACGTGATGGAAAGATACTTTCGGCTGTTAAAAACTTTTGTTCAGAATCATGTTTAACTGCCAACTTTTATTTCAATACTACGCTTATGATAAAGGCCCATTATTCTTCCAAAAGCAGGCAGTGTATAGTTTTTGGGACAGAAAAGCAAAATGTGTGATTTGATTACAGATGCAGTCTGCACATACGCTTTAACCCTTTTCCTCATATAGACTCATTTTGACGCACTCAATAGGTATCACATAAAGCCTGATCTGCAGAAAACCACAGTTAAACCTTACCAAATTTAGTTACAAAATCCTCATTTCCAGACCACTGAGGACCTGCGAGTTACTCGCAGGCTGATCTGGTTTTATGCTGTTCGCATAGGTCTTTTCATGGTGTCCTCTATGAGGGAAAGGGATAACGACAGCATTACTGCAATACATAATTAAGCCAGAATCTCACTACAAACATTCAATTCTGAATCATCATCCTCAATTCATTTTCGTATGTATCCTTTAACGAATCGCGAGTACATAAATTGATGATGTAGAAGATAAATAAATTGTGATTCATCGACGGTTTTTCAAATTCTAATTATTTCCGATCAGCAACATTCTTCGGGAAATCTAATCAGTGCAAACTGTAAAGATGAGAGTATTTTGTCATCCATACAAAATCACACAGTAAAATAAACACACAATAGAATAACACGGGGCAATGGCCACAAATCTTTAAAGCATGTACAATCACATTATATATATTTTGATCGATGCATCTATAGATGATAAAAGTACGTACAGTTGAACCTGCATTAGTGGTTACCTGTATAAAGCGGTCAGTTTAAATATTACCAAACAATAGCATTTATATCATGTCCTTTAAGCGGTCACTTTCTCTCGTTGTCTTCACTGACCGCTAATGATAGGCTTAACTGTTTTTGATCATAGACTTGATAATATAATCAAGGTAAACAACAGCTGCATGTGAAAGTTGAAGATTATACTGCTGAAAAGGCCATCAATGGTCTAAGTAGACTATGATAATCTACCTAGGCAATGTATAATGATAATATAGTGTTTTAATAATATAAAAATAATGTGAAAATAGATACTTTAATGGTCATATATTTTGATTGACAAACAATGATAATGTTAATATTAACTATGAAAGCATACCATGATAATGTACTGAAAAAATATACTTTGACAATCTTCTATATGTATATTATGATAGTATATTATGATAGTATATTATGATAGTATATTATGATAGTATATTATGATAAAAAAAAAATAAACTTTGGCAAAAACTATGATAATATATAATGATATTATAATTTGATAATATATAATGATAATTTACAATGATAATATACTATAATAATAATCATGACATTATACAATGATATAAAATATACTATGACAACATACTATGATAGTATATTATGATATTATACAAAGACTATAATAATATACTATGATAATACACTGTGGCAATATACTTTAACAATATACTATGATAATACACTGTGGCAATATACTTTAACAATATACTATGATAATACACTGTGGCAATATACTTTAACAATATACTATGATAATACACTGTGGCAATATACTTTAACAATATACTACTTTAACAATATACTATGATAATACACTGTGGCAATATACTTTAACAATATACTATGATAATACACTGTGGCAATATACTTTAACAATATACTATGATAATACACTGTGGCAATATACTTTAACAATATACTATGATAATACACTGTGGCAATATACTTTTAACAATATACTATGATAATACACTGTGGCAATATACTTTAACAATATACTATGATAATACACTGTGGCAATATACTTTAACAATATACTATGATAATACATTGTGGCAATATACTTTAACAATATACTATGATAATACACTGTGGCAAAATACTTTAACAATATACTATGATAATACATTGTGGCAATATACTTTAACAATATACTATGATAATACACTGTGGCTTTAACAATATACTATGATAATACATTGTGGCAATATACCTTAACAATATACTATGATAATACACTGTGGCAATATACTTTAACAATATACTATGATAATACACTGTGGCAATATACTTTAACAATATACTATGATAATACATTGTGGCAATATACTTTAACAATATACTATGATAATACACTGTGGCAATATACTTTAACAATATACTATGATAATACACTGTGGCAATATACTTTAACAATATACTATGATAATACACTGTGGCAATATACTTTAACAATATACTATGATAATACACTGTGGCAATATACTTTAACAATATACTATGATAATACACTGTGGCAATATACTTTAACAATATACTATGATAATACAAATATACTTTAACAATATACTATGATAATACACTGGGCTATATACTTTAACAATATAATATGATAATACACTGTGGCAATATACTTTAACAATATACTATGATAATACACTGTGGCAATATACTTTAACAATATACTATGATAATACACTGCGGCAATATACTTTAACAATATACTATGATAATACACTGCGGCAATATACTTTAACAATATACTTGATAATACTTTAACAATATACTATGATAATACACTGCGGCAATATACTTTAACAATATACTATGATAATACACTGTGGCAATATACTTTAACAATATACTATGATAATACACTGTGGCAATATACTTTAACAATATACTATGATAATACACTGTGGCAATATACTTTAACAATATACTATGATAATACACTGTGGCAATATACTTTAACAATATACTATGATAATACACTGTGGCAATATACTTTAACAATATACTATGATAATACACTGTGGCAATATACTTTAACAATATACTATGATAATATACTATGACAATATACTATGATAATGATAATATCATATTTCAACCTGATACACTACTGTGATAATATATCATGATAGTTTACAATATCTGATTTTATTGTGCGTCCATTGAATTTCATAATTATACTTGTCTTTCCAAAAATAGGTTATTTACATTTGTTTGACTTCCTGATTAATTTCAATGAATCATTTAGAACGTTAGGTATTGGAAGATATCACTGATATCTACGAAATAAGTCAATCAAGCAATAGATCAAATGAAACAAATATCAATTAATAACTTAAGATGTTTTAAGAGAATTAAGGCATACTGTGATCCGGTTTCATCAAAACCATTTCTTTTCGATGTGAAAATTTTCTTCTTTTTTTCTATTTCATATATCATTCCATCCTTTGTATCTACATCCTAAACCAGACTTCATAAATGCTATGGGTACGATTCCTGGTCAGTTGGATTGTTCCAGTGAAATAGTCTTCCAGCTTGTTTGCAGCAAGTCGGTTGTTCAACCCGGGTGTCTCTGTAATTAACTGGACGTCGCTGTCCAAACTATTAACCCTACAACGATACATTCCAACATAGAAACAATTTAAAAAAATCACCAAATTAATGAACTACTGCCAGCTAGACAAAAATACATTGGGATTACCAATATATCATTTAACTTACGGTTAATTCTCACCAATACACAAGAACCTAAAACGAAAAAACAAAATGTATTATATACGGATACATTTTTAATTCAAACCCTATGTTCTGGATACACATTGTTCATTTATGTGTGCTCGAATTATGTACAATTTGACAGTATCAAATGTAATTTTGAGATATGGTGTTTTCAGTTGCAGGCTGAAATCCTACTGATATATTTTTCTTGTGTATGGTCCATCTTCCATTGCAGAGATTCGTTACATATTTTAAGATTCATTGCATGATATATTTCCTTTTCTTATACTTCATCTTGGAATAACCATTTATATGTTAATACTCAGGATGACAAGAAACTGTAAAGTTTGGGTCAATAAAATAAACCATTTGTTTATCAATACGTATATTAATATATATACCATATTTTCGTGTATTCAAGTCGTTTTGTTGCTCCTTTTGTATATATTCTCGTAGAATTTTGTAACCACCGTTTCCTATTTGCCGAAATATAAACTCAATAATATGATCTCTCAAGATTTCATCAAGCCCCGACTCTGCTTAGTCCCCAGGTGCATTTCTATGCCATATTATTTAAAATTGTCTGGTTCATTTACTTACATGACTTCAGTTATCGACCGTTCGTTTTGGCAATGTGAGTTGTAAAGCCCATCAGTGGGAAAACTACATTTACGGTAAACCATCCATAGTAAAATTATATTCATGTTGCTTCAAATGCTTGAAAAGACTTCAATGCAAATTCAAACATCCATTGACTTGGAGTAATAGGCTCTTTTTCTCACAGTCTATGGAGGCTTGCATTGACTATAAAGTTTCAAGGATCATTTGATGGAACACTAGTACATTTTTATGATGGATGGACTACCTTAATGTGTTTGGTATACAAATGTATTATATAGTTTTTATATGTAAATTAGAGGTATATTTTAATGTATGATTTCACCTTCTGCATGCTTTACATTTATTTCTAGTCAAATTATTCACTTTACAAACGATTCTATAGTAGAATAATAACAATGCTGTAAAAGCAATTTTCCCGTGAACACTTTGGCATCATATTTTTGTTTATTCAGTGAGTTAACGAAAGTCGTAAGTATTTTGCAAGAAAGACAAATAGTCTCGGAAGCTAATATATTTGAATTCTTTAAACTGAAGCTTTCAATAAAAAAAGAAAGAAACTCACGAAAATCTTAATCTTTAAACAATGATACATTTAGAAAAGGGATCTGAAGCTGATAGTGATAAGACAATTAAGTATACAAATCATTTCACCAGAGGATTGACAATTCCCGATCTAATTCACTGATTTAAGCAGACCAATCAATGCCTGGGAAAAAATCAAAATGTATGTTTATTTCCCGTGAAATGGTCTATAGTCCTGCCATCATTCCACGTGTCTGTATACGTTTGGTGTATAACTACTAGTTATGCATATGTTCTCCAGCACAGATGGCACCTGAATATAACCATTGACTTACCACCAGCTAACTTGAAGACTTCCTCAAATAACACATCCGAGAGACTAGATCGAGTATCGAACCATCTTGGGCAACACTAATCATTTGGTCACAGAGACTTAAAAGCAAAGGGAGGGAGAGAGAAGTTGTATTAGGAGTTTAGGTGAATCAACATCACAAGGTACGACCTTTCTACGGGACATCATTGCCGCATCGTGAAACATCCTGGTAGTACCGTTGAGAAATCGTACACCTGCAAACAAGATCAAATTTCGATTTTCCATCCCTGAGTATTCTAGGACCAATCTTCATCCTTTAACAACGTGATAAGGTACTTGTATAAGTCAGGTACGATTCCAATTATTCCCAAACTAACCATGCTGTTTCAATCAATCTCAAAACAGCCATGACCTTCTGAACATTGACATATTTGACGATTGCACAATACTTCACTAAGACTGTACAAGACATCAGAACGACTGCACAATACTTCAGCATAAAATACATCCAGATAGCCCACAGCTACCTACAATCAAACGTGTTCAGATACTTCGGCTTTTGAGAATCTTACTTACAGTTACTCATTTTCAATATATTACTTCTGTAATTAGCTGGACGTCGCTATATGACTGAAATACTGTCGATGCGACGGTAAACTCAAATAGTCAAGTCAATACATTACTGAACTCCAATAAATTAGACTGAACGGAAAGGGAAAGGGTTTGAAGGAATATATTAGACTTCTCTTTACTTAAGTTGATAAAGGTATATAGAGAAAACATAAATAAATAATAATGATACTTTTAAGGTAATCCATCCATCATAAATTGTGATCATGGTCCATCAAGTGATTTTGGGAATTACATGTATATAATCAAAGCAATCATTTATAGACTAAGAGCAAAATATCTTATAACTCCGGGTCATTGGTTGTATGCATCTGCGCTGAATTCTTTTTTAAGCTTTTGAAGGACCATGATTAAAATCTGATGGTGGATGGACTGCCTTTAAACGAAACTTCCAGGAGGAGAGGCGGTTAGATGTTGTTAAGGAAAAAGTCGGTTTATCAAATCTTGGATCTAACAACTCGGGTTCACTCGTTAAGTAAATTGTATTTTAGCTACACTGTGTTTCTTTTTCCCATATGTATATTTAAAATAGAAAACCTTCCTTTCGGGGCCTGTTATTTTAAGCTTCTTACGATCAAATCTGACCTTAGTCGTAGACATGTTTCTTTATAAAGTGTCTCGTGTCTACTAATGTTTTATTTGTAAATTAAATCACGAGGACAATGAACCCATTTCAGTGTATCATACAAACCCATCATTTTTTTTTTCTAAAAGAAACCACACAAAAAAACACGCGAATATAATACGTTTTACGTCTGTGAATTTACGTAAATGAAGATTGTTTCGTAGAAAGCTTAGTGGAATAGGCCCCTTGAGGGCTTGCCCGAATTGGAATCCAAACTAATATGTGGTCATGTGATTTGGCAGACAATGTTCAACGAATCTCTAAAACCAAACACATTTGTATTGTCAGGAGAGAATGAAACCCTTTCATTCCTTACTGCAAATAGTTCTCTTGATAAGTTGTACATTGTACTTACTATCGAATAAACAGTTGTAAACAGCATGTGGCTATGGAAACGTTTTTTTTTTTTCGGCGTAGCTGTATAATTTCGATTTCAACTCGCATCTTAAACCAATCAAATGTACGCTAACAGCGGTAAATAATTCTAAGCTGAATAAAAAGACTCCTGTTATTGGTTAGCGCATCGTTATGGACTATAAAATTACTGTAAATAAGGGGTGCAGCTTGTATATATCATTCAGCTTGGTGTTATTACTTTTCTTCTTGATGTAAACATGAAAGTGATTTCAGTAAGTTAAATACAATCCTTTTCCATCAATTGAGGAATGCTACTTTGTGAAAATGATTTAAAACAACAAAAAAGAATCCACCGTGTTATGACATGAAACCCCTTAATTACTATGTATATTGAATTCTTCCAGCCTGCCGAGATGCTCTCATTGAAAATTAATTCGCCAAAACCAAAACAACTAATAACGCTTTTATATCATAATTGTCATATGCAATAATGATATGAACAAATATCAAACAAGCCTATTTAAAGATATAATGTTTTGTATTACCGTCTATAAATAAGTATATTTCATAGAAAAAATACTGAACTATTTCTAGAGCGTACTAAATTTGTTGTGCGTCGGTCTTTCGCGCGCTTTTCCTCGGAATGTTCTAGAAGACTGGAAATCTCGTTTTTCTTTCATCCTACGCCGAATATCTTTTTTAAAGATATTTCTTGTTTTTATTTATTGTTCAATTATTCAAAAATTGAAAATTGACCACCATTGTTATTTAAGATATTTTTTCGAGTATAGTATTGTTATATAATAGTAATAATAATCAAGAGAGAACAAAAGAAAGTGACTGCTTAACAGAGGTGGCCGAAAAAAGAAGTTTTAACTTATAACAAAATGCTAGTTAAGTGATATTAAAACCGACGTTAAATTCAGGTTGGCCATTTAATACACGTGGTCGCTAATACAGGTTCAACTAAATATATATATCAATCTCTTATATATCAGATAGAAATATATATTCTTTTTATTGGTATAATGTCTATGTGTATATACTCAAAAATACGTATAGTTTAAAATGCACTGTCCTGGCATGACACTTCCCATGGGCAAATAAGCTTATCCGGTTTGTAAGTTAGTCCGTTCACCTGTCGAACGACCAATCCATATACAATGCACAAACAAACTCACTTTAAACGGAGTTACTCTAATCAAATGTGAGATGTGCGCATTATAATTATGTGTTTATGTTTGATAGGCTTAAATTTGGCCATGGTGCCGCATAATCGGAAACCGTTATTATTGTAAAATAAAACCATGTAATATATTTGAAAAAAAAAAAAAAAAAAAAAAAACCACTCACTTTATGAATCAATTATTACTTCTATTAACTGATGTAAAAACAAATTCAAATACGTCTTTATCGTTATTAAAAAGAAATTCGACATATATAATAGGTATTTGATAACTTCTCCCTAAATTCGTAGGCCATGCGTTTAAAAACTTGGTTAACGGATTTTACGAACAAGCTGATTCGTTAAAGCTCCGAAATAACAGAAAGGTTTCTGGAGCTGTTTTGTGACCCTAAAATATTCAGATTTTAAGATACATACCGTCAACTTGTATAATCAATGAAACCGCAGTTTAATAATACATATTATATCATAATGTAGAACGTGCAATAATCACAAACACTATACATATGGCCGTATGGGACATGTCTAATTGACGGCTCCTGGCCCAATATGCGATCCCAGTATACAAATGGATAAATTTAACTGAACATTGTAGCATATGTTGAAAAAATCCTTGTAAATATATATTTAATTTTATGTATATCATCAGTACAAAGAGCATGTCAGACTCCTATGTGGGGGCCTCCGTGGTCGTGAGGGTAAAGTCGCTGACTTTAGCACTCACTCAGCACCTCACCGCGTGGGCTCGAATCCCGGCAGGGTCATTCGGATTTTTATGTGAGGAAGCCTTCCAGCTGGCTTGCGGTAGGTCGGTGGTTCCGTGCATTCGGGGTCTTCCTCCACATGTAATTAGCTGGACGTCGCTATATGACTGAAATACTGTCGAAGCGGCGGTAAACTTAAATATTCAAGTCAAGTCAGATTCATATGACTCTACGTTATCAGGGGAAGTAACCTAAATCCAAACCAAATAAAAACTTTTATCATATGACATTGAGCTCAAACACCTGTTTCCGGTGTCGTATACCATCACATATTTTCTTATATTTAACACGTTACATAAAACTTTAAGGCCGAATTACATCACTCCGTATCACGCGCGTGTATTCTATAAGTATGCATAGTGTGTTGACTCGAACAGCTGGATTCATTAATTATATGAAAGATGTTGAAAATGTATCAGAAATACACACGTTAAACTGATATTTTCAGTTATAATTTGAAACTATTTTCTTGGTGTTAGATTATAAAAGTAATTCCGTTCCTTTATTTGTTTGTTTGTTAGTTGTTATAACCGCGATTTACTGTCACTATAGGTCATATGATAAAAAGAATCTGACATGAATTGCCATATCATATCAAATTTTACTAAAACGAGTTCATGAAAATATTATTAAGCTCGCCAGAGATACAGATCCTACATATCTGTGCTAATTTGTTTCGTTATCATTGTCCTCGTTGTTGCTGCTGATGATGATGATGTTTTTTACACTGACATTAACGCCGCCGTAGTAGCTTTCATATATCTTGCAGACCCAAACTTTTCCATTAATTATATAAGAAAGGAATTACCTGTTGCAAAATGTATCTTTATTGATCTATAGTTAATTAATGGAATCTCAAATCATCATCATATATTGCAAACCAGGAAATTATTTCGCGCATTTTAAGTTAGCGAGTTTCGGGTCGGGTTATTTCCGCGAAAGTAAAACGCCGCGAATCACTCTTCTGCCATAAAAACGCGAAAATTAGTCGCTACAAGAAGTTTGACTAAGTTTAACAATACATGTTCTATTTATTTACATCACCAGTTTACCAATTAGAGAGAGAGGCGCATCTTACATGTAATTTCTAATGATGAAGTGTTTGTATGATACTCGTACAGTATATACTCTGTTTTGTAAAACTCATCTGTGTTTCAGGCAAATTACTAATGCTGTTGTTTTATGATATATACTCTGTTTTGTAAAACTCATCTGTGTTTCAGAGATCGAGAGAGAGGGGCGCATCTTACATGTAATTACTAATGCTGCTGTGTTTGTATGATACTCGTACAGTATATACTCTGTTTTGTAAAACTCATCTGTGTTTCAGAGAGAGAGAGGGGGGCGCATCTTACATGTAATTACTAATGCTGTTGTGTTTGTATGATACTCGTACAGTATATACTCTGTTTTGTAAAACTCATCTGTGTTTCAGAGATCGAGAGAAAGATATATAGAGAGAGAGAGTGATGGTTGGGGCGGGGGAGGGGAGGTGAAAAAGAATGTGTGTTGCAAAATAACATGTAAAACCTATATCATTGTGTTTGTCTCACAATACGACCTCACTTGTTCACTTTTACCAGATTCATTAATGTTGACAATCAGAGATCGAGAGAGGGAGAGAGAGAGATGTATCATTATTTTTAAAAAGAGATTTTCGGCGCATTTAAAGGCTTTTATATTCAACATGTGTGTGTGTCTGTGTGTGAAAGGTGATAAATGCGTGCAATACCCAATGAAGAAAATTTAAATTTCAGTATAATCTCATCAGCTGTTTTCCATTGTATTCATTTGTACTGTATTTATACATGTTTCTTTTTTGTATTGCTAATGTTTCCTACTGTTGTGGGACTTCTGCATAAAAAATAAAAAGTTGAAATTGAAATTGAGACTGAGTTTAACTTAAATGTTTGTTTAAACGTGTTATTTCCGTTGTTTGTGAACGGGTGTGAATTTCATTTGCTGAATGTAAATTGAAAGGTTCCAAATTGCAGACGACGTGTTTTGTGTGCATTGTGAAACTAGGTGTCGGTACACATTCAAGTAATAAAACAATAAACGTATTATGTATCATGTTTAATGCTGAATAATGCTTATGATAGGGTATGTATGTATGTATGTATGTATATATGTATGTATGTTTGTCCTCATTTTTGCTTCTTCATGGCGTAAAAAACTACGTACATCTTTCCAAACTAACCATGAATACTAGTATACAAGTAACTCCTTTTAACAACAGCTAGTCTAAAAACTACTCAAACTATTACCCAGATAGCAATATATAAGGGACCTATGTGGGTCCCATATGATTTCCCACATGGGCCCAATATTGGCTACCCACATGGGACCCATGTCGAAGGTGCGACCTGTTTTGGCCTGGGTCCGATATGGGCAGTCCACCAAGATCCAATATGTGCCCCTCAAGGGTCCCATATGGGCAGCCCGCCTAGATTCTACATAGGCCCCATATATGGGTTACCAATATGGGACCCATGTCGAAAGTGTAACCTGTTTTGGCCTGGGTCCCATATGGGCAGTCCACCAAGATCCATTATGGGCCCCTTAAGGGTCCCATATTTGCACCCCATTTGCATGTAATATGGCTCCATACCACTACACTGTCTGAATGTGCAGTCAAATGTGGAAAACTGGTACCAATAGCCTCTGGAAATTTGTCGCTCCAAAATAATATTACTGAAAATTAGAAAATAGGTCCCTCAAATACAACATACAGTTTTATTTTTTCTTCTTTTAATTTAATTAAAACTTCAATTTAAGCACATACTGCGAAAATACAATTCGAAAAGTCATAATTCATTCAAATACAAATTGAATACAAATAGATATTTTTTCATTTTCAATGTGCTACGAGTATTTAAAGTTTAAAAGTGATGTTTATTTCCTAACCATAACCCAATTTCTTATTCAACAAAAACAAACACTTAAAGATTGCATATCTTTAACACTGCACATAAACTCAATCACTCATTATACAAATAAACATAATATTGTAAAAAAAACAAAACAAGCATAACAAGACTAGAATAATAAATGCATCACAATCACACACATACCAACTATTATCTAGTCTTAAGTTCTTAACCTTAAAGTATTGAATTATGAAGTGACATTGAAATTCATAATAAAAAGGCTAACTGTAATGATGGATTACTTCAGCAGTGATGACGAACACTATTTAAAATACTTAAATCAACCATATCAAACTGGGTAGTGAAAATATAATTATACAGACTAAGCAAACTATCTTGTTCAGCCAAGTGATACATGGATATGTGAAAGTATAATTTATATAAAACATATAGATTGCTGGCATAGCATGTTTAACAATGTGAAAAAAATAATCTGGATTAATCTAATCAGCAATTCTTATGCACATACTAGTAGTCCAATCTCCACAAAAAATGTTAGCTACATACAGATTCCTTTAAACCTAAAGAAAAAATAGTATACTTAATTCAAAGTTTAACGTGTCTGAAAAATAATGGACAGATATTCAACTGTTCAAAACTATATTCTAAACTATTCACTATGAACATGTCCCTCCACTTAATGAGAGTGTCTCCTGTTGGAATTCCTAAATTAAAGACTTGTTTGACTTTTGTTGCACTGTTTTCTTCCCCCTTCCCTGTCCAGTACCACCTGCCAGCCATTTAAAGACCTTATTCAGCGTCTTCATTGCTGTTGTTCTGAAAGTTCGAAAGGTATAAAATATATAATTTCTTAACAAGGTTGGGACTGTTAAACTTGGCCTTGAAACTAAAAAATATAACTGATGAGAATATTTTTTTTCATATGTGTTCCACTGAACAATGCATTTTATAAATAAATCATAATGTGGGAGATGTGTGTTATCAGCTCAAGCCTCTGGGTTCTATTTAGTCTTAACATATCTTGCTTGTAAATGATATAATAAATGAATAATTCCAAGGCATTGACTATGACTTCATTACATTTAAGACTTAGCCAGAGTTTATTGCAGCAACACTTACTGTAAAATTCAGCCATGATATGCAGTTTAGTAAATGGTAGCATCCCCTTCAGTCCATGGAAGTTGTAGTTTACATCCAGCTCATTTCCATTCAGAAAACTCCTCACAACGTCCCGGAGTTATGAACTAAACAGGTTGACAGGTATTCTAGCTACACTTACACAAAGCGTATACATTATTAATAATCGTGTTCTATATGTAAGAGATGTGAATACCTTAATGTAGTTTAAATAGCAAGGCATACTTTGGTCAGAATACAGGTGATTTATAACAGTGCTTTATGATACATAAATAAATACATGAATACCATATGGAATGTATGCCAGAAAATTGCCCATTACAGTACGTAACATTATCATTATTATTTAACAATACAGTAAATAATGCAAAAAGCAACAAGTTTTTTTATCTAACTTTTGATCGAAATTATTGATCCTTAAGTCCTCAAACTAAAATTTATTGCAGATAAAAGTAAATTCTAGACTTAGACACCTTGAACTTGAACTACCGGCACATACAATATATGGGTCCCACATAGTCGAACCCATATAGGCATACCCAGATACAGCCCATGTGGGTCCAGTATGGGAAAGAAAGCTCTATATATGGGACCCACATGGGTCCCACATAGGCAAACCCATATAGGCATACCCAGCTACAGCCCATATTGGTCCAGTATGGGAAAGAAAGCTCTATATATGGGACCCACATGGGTCCAACACAGTCGAACCCATATAGGCATATCCAGATACAGCATATTGGTCCCTTATGGGTAAAAAACTCTATATATGGGACCCACATGGGTGCCACATAGTTTAGCTCATATAGGCATACCCAGATACAGCCCATATGGGTCCATTATGGGTAAAAAACTCTTTATATGGGACCCACGTGGGTCCCACATTGTTTAGCCCATATAGGCATAACCAGATACAGCCCATATGGGTCCCATATACCATTGCTATCTGGGTAATTAATCAAAGCGCTGAAGGCACTGAAGTTGTGTGTGTCCAAAGTGTGTCTCAGAGGCTCCGAACACTTTTCGGATAGTAGATATACAGCTTTCGGTCATTTTTTTAGTTTAAGAAATAAGCCTTGGAAATATCTGAGGTCGATAGATTGATGTGATTATTAGTATGTTACAATGATTTGTTTTGGACTTCACACGGGTTTATTGTAACAGCCTAAAATGACCGAACGCTGCACATTTACTATCAAATTTATTTGCGAGTCACCTTTGCACCGAAACAAACTATATCCGTGCGTTTGGTAAAGTGATCACGTGATAAAAAAGGTTGCATTATTCGATTGCAGTTACATCAGCATAGAAAATTAAGTCCTATAATGTTTTCATGTCACAGGCGATTTTTAAAGCCTGTAAGTATTTATTTTTCACACAGCATTGATTTTCAGCATTTTTTGCTTAATTCTAGTATACTTATGTTGTAGAGATATATACAATTGTTCGATCATATCTACACGATTGAGAGGTTATTCGGTTTTAAATCTAGGAGAACCTGGGTTGTAAACGTAGTACTATAGATGGTGTGACTAACGTCACACACAACTAACAACCAATCAAAGCGCCGAAGGCACTGATAGACGGTCGGCGAGTTGGTCGTTGTGAGCAGCAAGAGCGCATGATTGTTATCCAAATAGTTTATATGTTGGATTCTAATCTGTTTATAAAGGGGGTATGTGGCCAGTATCAGTTTTTCAGTTGTCAAATAAGAAAAAAGAAAATATCGTTTTCATTTTTTTATTAAACATTAGAACACGATAATCAAAATTAAAAACATACATCTAAACTAAATATTGAACAAGAGCTGCCAGAGAACAGAACGCTTGACTATGGAATTGATTTCAAATGCCCTATATATAAAATAGTAAAATGATAAACCTTGATACTCTGACCCTTTATATTTATGAAGTCTAAAATCAATCCCATGCCTATGATGACGGTGATGATAAACAGAAGCAACGACTAACTAATGTAATCTAGAATATTGGCTCGAGCACACCCTTCCCAGTTGTTTGTTTGTTGTGTTTAATGTCCCACCGCCCTTCCCGGTTGATAAGGTGTGAAGAAGGCCTTAAATGTCACGTGTCAATACCACACACACACACACACACACACACACAAAATTAAAAGTTCCATATTTTATTGATTATAAATATATCAATCATTGTTGTTGTTGTTGTTGTTTTTTTTTTTCGCAGTATAAAATTATTACATGCTGATGATGGTGATTTGGACAGAAGCCTAAACGTAATCTTAATTTTCCTTCTTCATACTTCTATTGCGTCAGTATGCGCGTGTTTGATTAATTTACTGAAAGTATGGCATGTACACGCGCCAGTTAATGCTGTATGGGTATACCGGTATCACCTTAAAATGGATCCGTCGTGTATAGTATGGTACATGACAAATTTATAATGAATAGAGCAGTTTTAATTTGGAGTATCTAATATATATAAATAACATGTCTTCATAACTTGTCGTTGGTTAGAGTTTGCATATGAACATAAAACTTTCATTTGCGTAGTATTTTTAAGGTGCAGTGGAATTTCCATTTCGCGGTTATATTTACATTGCGCGGTATATGAAAAATCTTGATGATATAGATACACAAATTAATTATATTCATTAATTTTTAAAATTATATTGATCATTATTATTTTGTGATATGATGCCTGTTTATCTGGATACACTGTCCATTCATTGTTTTATACCTGGCTGGAGAGTGGAGCTAGCAGTGTAAACATCGTACGTGTGTCTGCTTTATTTAGAGAGAACATATTAAAAAGCTTATACCAGAGCATTAGTATTGTATTCTTATTTTAATCCATGCAAGAATAATAAAACAAATTTCAGCTCATTGTGTCTAGCAACAGTTACAGATGCTTTAAAAGTAGTTTTATGGCACTTAGTACTGCTATGCTGAAAATAAAATTTCCATTGCTCGGTAATATGTTCATTGCGTCCATTGCTCCATAAATTTTCATTGCGTGTTTTAGGCCTACCACTTCTAAACATTGGATCACATGATTATCCATTCCACTAATTATGACCGCCTTTTTTCACTTTTCTAGCTTTTGTGTGGCTATTGAGTTTATGAGAAGACAGAAATGCAAAGTAATATAACAGAAATTCAACATAATATAACAGAAATGCAACGAAATATATCATTATCGTGCGAAACGCTGCTGAACTACTTTGGGTTAATTACGTACTTATGCGAAGTACTATTTTTCATAATTGCAGGAGTGGATCTACATGTACTCCAGCTGGGTTAAATCTCTGTTTTGTAAACGGCGCAGGTTTTTTGTTCACACTGAAAATGGCTGTATTCAGCTTGAGGAATATATAAAAGAAGAATGGTGGGCACACAAACTTTACACATTAAAAGAGTTTCTAAATGTCATTTAAACGTCGTTGCAACACATCTATGTGACACACTCCACTCGCTTTCATTAGCTCAGCTTGCATTGCATGGATCCGAAGAAAGCGCGGAGTGCTACAGTAAAAAATGTTGTGGAAAATATGCAAATTCAGATAGGCCTGATTTCGAATTTCAGCCTAAGACAGTGACCGCTGACCAGAAAAATAACCGTTAAGTGTATTGGAATGCCGTGTCATGTCATTCAATGAATACATTTTGTTTTTAGCGTGTACTGTTTCGCGGGATTCGCGGTCTGCTCATATCCGCGAAAGTATTACGCCGCGAATATGTCTGAACGCATAAAAACGCGAAAATGTTTTGACGCGAAAGTTTTCTGGTTTACAGTAATATGTCTTCTATAATTTAAGTATTTTTCTGTACATTTCCTTGTTCTGTTTTTCAGAATAATTTGTTTGACAATATGAGTTTTTCATTGGCCATATTCTCGATAATTTAATGATTTTTCTTTAGATTTAATAGTTAAAATGTTTAGGAAAAACATACATTTATGGAAATTAGGCCGAATACACTCTAGATTAACATGGACATCTCAGAATTCACTTTAAAAATTTCTGAACTGAACGGCCTACAGCTGAAGATAAAATAGCATGTATCATTGTCTAGAGGAAATATTTAAACCAGCTGTTTGTAAATTATGCATGCACATGCTATTAAACTATTCTGAAATGGCTTTGCTTCATTTAAGTCGAGCTTCAAAAACAGGCGTGGCGTCTTTGATACTTTGCATCAAAATAAGTATTGTAAATGTAATGTGAACAGTTGTATTACACGCAAATGTCGGAAGTGAACAAGTACCGGACGTGACGTAGCTACAAGGATCTTTCGGATGTGGTGATTTTTTGCGTCCATTGCTTAGCGCTAGTTCCTACTGGTAGACTGGTAAGAGCGGTATTAGAATGACACACGTATAGTGATATCATGCCACTTGTCTACGTCATGATATCGCAGAGTGATTGCCCTTTATTTGCCTCGTGAAATGCCGTCGCTATGATGTAAACTCGAAGCAAAAAAGAAACGGTATTTGTATTGAACTGGGAAGAATAAAATTAATCAACATGAAATGTTAAAAAAGCAGATATACTAAAAATTAAACACATTCCTTTTCCCCATACTAACAGCCAATTTCTCCCCGGCATATTCGTTAATAACTGAATTTAATTCATTCACCGTACATTCCATTGCCCTAAAGCGTTTGACGCTACTTGTTTAGGAAAAATAAATGTTTTCATTGTGTAAGGTTAACAGGTTAACAATCGTAGACATGAATAAAAGAATAAAGCATATTCAGATGCTCAGATCATTATTTATTTAAGCACGATGCTATCTAGTCTGGTCGAAAATGTCTTATGAAAGGCAAGTCTGGTCATTTTGTAATGTTGTCTGTAAAGTTACCTTTATGAGACTGATGGTTGACCGATAGACAGACATAAGGGCAGTTCAAACCCATATGGTACGTATCTAAAGGTTTTTTTGGTCATAAATATAAAAAAAAGAACCGATTAAGCCTTAATTCTTTTATTGTCGATTGGGAAGGTGGTTCGACCAATATTTTGCGCGCGCGCGCGTGTGAATGTGTGTGTGTGTGACGTGAAACGAACACGACTTCCAATTCACTTATTTGACATCGGCGGCATTCAAACGCTTATATTCAATTGCTCAATCATTAATTTTCGATAATATCAAATTTCGTTGAAGCTATGGTAAGTGTATTCTCTTTGGAAACACATTGGTTCTTAAAATGTGTCAATCACCATTCATAAATTAATGTAATGTTTTCGTTGTGTAAACATTTCGTGGGTGTTTAGTAAATATATATATATAGTCCTTTAGTTACGCCCAGTCTACATAATAAAAAATAATCATATTTCGAGGGTTTTATTTGTGGACACGAAAGTAGGCAAAACAGAGCATATACATCGTCTGAAAAAACAAGCAATTAAAACTAATATTTCCACGTTATAATGGCATAAGCATTTTAACAAATCAAAGCTCATATTAACGAGTTTATTTTGTACAGAACGTGTACATTGAGAGAAAAAAAAATACGAAAAATGCACCCTGTAATACCCTACCCTTAAATTTCTACCATATGAAATTATAAATATCTTCAGTGTCACGTGACTCGCAATATCAGCAAATTGGTTCATGTCTATGAAATATATATTCATTAAACCTACCAGTGCGTGCAGAAATACACACTTGTCACAAACAATGTAGGTCATACGCTACTAAATCTATATATTCTACATATTCAGAATGATCTTAAACTACTTATTGTATACTTCTTATATGCTTATAGAAGTCTATAACTCTTTATCTAAACAGCACACAAGAAAACTTTAGGTCAGTACAAAATAAACTGGTTATCCATATCGTTGACTGTGCAAAATATGAAATTAATTAGTTGTTAATGTTTACTTAAGTTGGTACCTTTAAGTGTGAATAACAAAACGTAAGCGGGTTTTTTTTGATAAAGCGTGTTGGTTTATCAAATTTAAAGTATAACTTTCAAATCAAATGTTTACAAATACTTTTATATCACCATACATACACAGATTTGGGTCAGAGCTATGTGCAGAGTATGAAAGGTGCTATAAACAGGTTTACCAGGGCCTCTGAATACACATAAAGAGTCCCTGGGTATGCCTATACATATACCTTTGACAGCTTTCAACCTCAGTGTGCAATCGTGAAATGGATCAGATATACATATCTCCTTTGCTAGCGGTTGGAGATACATGTTTATAGAAATGGCAAGAGATCTTCTTGCCTTAAGGGCGTATGTTACAGTGTTGTTGCTTTTTCACGCAATCTGTATAAAATGGATTTTGACCTATTTCTTGACTAATTTAATCTTGGTTAACATCCGAAGATTTTGGAAAGGCCCATGATTCATTGGTTTGCATAATTATTTTAGGATATTCCATCATAAAATGGGAGTTTCAGGGTGCATATCTTTCTGCATGAATGTCAATTGGCAGATAACAATTTAAACATAAAAATGTCCAGTTGAAAAAAAATCAAACATCAAAAACACCCAGCTGAAATTGTAATGAGTTGCAAAAGAATTTAGAAAACATCATAGTTTCCTTGGTAATGGACTTGTCCCTTAAAAACTCATGTATAAGTTAGCTAACATAAACGTTTTATATTACCAGTCCACATGGCGCGGTTGGTTAAGTGTTCGTCTGCTAAATTAAGGGGCCCGAGATCGAATCTAAGAGAACCCTTTTTATGTATCATTTAAATTAAATTTTTTGTCCCTTTCATTCTTTTTTTCTTTGGCTAGTATATATCGTCTAATCTTAGCTATATGAAAAAGTCAAAGTCAAAGAAATGTGCTAAATTCAACCAGGTGTCCTTTACTGGCGAAACAACCCGTTAAGCATAGTTGCGTTGATATTGTGACAGCTTTTATTCGAAAATTGAGAGTACCGGAAATATATTACATGTCCAAAACATTGCGATTATAGACTGTTGCCTAAAAATTTCTCCTCAGGGACATATAAAATATATATATACTGTAAGAGGAGGTAGTGTTATGAACCGGATAGACCCCTGCCCACTTGTTCTCGACAACTAAGTACGATTTCAGGCTTATACCAAAATATCAGGCTCAACTTAGAGTTTGAGTCTGAGGTATGATATCAGAGCTGTGTCATTGAACCAAAAATGCTCACTCAAAATTCATTTTCAAGGTTAAGTTTGAATATGACAATTTTCTCAAACACGACCTAGAGCATAATTTAATTCAAAATTAGACTATGCTAAGAATGTGTAGCTACTAGTCTCACTGGGGAGTTGTTTTTTATCTCTGATTATGGCAGTCCATATTATGGCGCCCCGGAATTACACCGCCTTCTCAGGTATCCATTTTCGCAAGGGAGTAAGAATGGCAATGGGTTCATTGACAGCAGTCCATTGAAACAAATGGATAAATACAATAAATGGTGTATTTATCGTTATTTATCGTTTCTTGTAGCGACCTTCTTTACGCAAGGTTAAATCGGGTTTATAGCATTGAGTTTATTGACATCGCTGTAAAATTTGGTCCACGTTTATCAAACGAAATGCGAAAACATCACATTGACAAGCCCTGGGGCCGTATTCTTAGTTCCTTAGCTCCTTAGTTTTTAAGGAAAATAATTCCTTACCTGGAATAAATCTTCTAAGGTGTTTTATAAATAAAACTAAAGGAAATCCTTAATAACTAAGGGAAATCTATGTGATTTTAAGGAAAATCTTTTACACTAAAGGGATTTTTTTTTTCTAATGAGCTTTATGGAATACAGCCCCTGATCTCTTAATGCTATCAGCGCTTTGAATTTATTATCAGTTTTCCTCTGTGACCCAAGAATGTTTATCTAGGATCCAACACCTGATTCTTACTTGAAAAAAATATAATAATAAATAAATAAAAATAAAAAACTATCACGTGTGTTTGTACTTCTTTAACATTTACTTATTTACAGAACAAATGAAGCACAATTAAAATAATGTTTTTAAGGTGTTTAAGGTGCGAAATATTAACGTATCGCACTGTCTTAATTGAGGTATTGTCAATATCAAGAAATATCATAGTTAATAAAAAAAAAAAAAAAAAAAAAAAAAAAAAAAAACGCACTACATGTATTTTAATGTGGCTCTGACAGGACACCGTAGTCTCCAACAGTGCGTGAATAGAGCATTTCAAGCACATCTTTCAACATACGTTTACTTATTTTCTATCTATATAGTTTAAAAAGTGTTCACGGAATAAGGCTGCTGTGATGGAGAAAAAAACAACAAATGGCCAGGATAACCCAGCGTTCTCTCCAGGCGTTTATGAGGTTACAAGTCCGCCGCAACGACAGGTATGTGACATGCAGACAGACAAAACAATAACTAAAAACAAAGACAGAGCAACGGTGACGGTGACGGTGACTCATGCAAGATGAAGTTCTCTAATACAGTGATATGTTAATAACTACCGCATTCATATTTGATAAAGCCTGAAACAGAGAGAGGCAAGTTTTGATGCATTAAAATAGTCAGTCAATAGAGGTAATAATTATATATAGCTATATGAAACTATCTATTTTCAACTCGTTTGTTTAATTAAGAAAGAAAGTGCAATGGCGTGAGATCAGAATTTTAACACATAGAATATCATGGAAATAAAAACTCATGTTTTTATATTAATTTCGCTTATGTTTGTGAAGTTATAGGACTGATCCGAATCTTACAAAATGAACAATAAGTATAAAGGTTTTAAAAAAAAAATTTTAAAAAAAAGGAAATTTTTGTGATTAGTTAATAGAAAATTTGATAATTGTTGCTCTTAGACATTTGTACGGGCTCTCAATTATTTTTGTGTGCGGTCACATTAAATACGGGGCTCTCGCGATTGCTAAATCTGGGGAAAAAATCGCAAGGAGCTTGTTATGTACCCGTAAGCGACTCTTGTGAGGTCCATATGGATTTTAAACATTTGTAATATTATATGACTCTCGTACAAGCTTTGTTCGAGACTCAGAACTGGTAAAAATCGTACGTGTATTGTACGATCCCACGATATCCGCACGGTGCTCTTGTGACTTATACACGAGCTTCTAACGGCAAAAACTATGAAAAAATCTTACGAGGACTCGGAAGCTTTTAAATCAGAGATAGCACTTCAGGGGCATCGCACAAGTACCCAACATGCACAAGATTTACGCACGAGTCGCCGACACTCGCACGGAACTTCTACGAAAATCTCATTTTGTCACATATAAAAGGGGGGAGGGGCATGTAGACTACTCAGCTCATGCTAGTAATGTGACTGGAGGATTATTAAAGAGTTGTTTTATATCGTCAGGACACAGGACCAAAGCTAACCATTCTGCATGGGCTTCAGTACAAGGTAGACGAAAACCCGCCATGGTACACGACAATACTGTTAGCTCTGCAGGTATACGCATGTTTTTCATTCTTATATCTTTTCTTGTGAGAATTCGCTTCGTCTAGCTCGTAATAAATGAATTAAAATATCATGTTGGCATCCAGAAGATAGACTTGCCTGGGGGTCTCGGCAACCCCCTTTTCTTTGCGCCTTATATCTTCATGTGTCAACTTAAGTCTAGCGGCAGCCAATCTTTTGAGATGGAAATCAAAATTTGAAAAATTACCGCAGCCGAATTAATTTCACTGTATCACTTCGCGTTCAGAAGCGTGTCGATGCATTGTGATTCTCTACTACTGAAGGAAGGCCATCCCTAGGTATGTAATTAATTAATGGAGTCAAGGTCATGACCCTCACTCCGGATCATAATGAAACAAATCAATATTATCAAGGTACTGAGGGACTGTCGGCGGGGTTCAGCTGACTTACATGTTCTTTTAATTAAATTTGCAGGAGAACTTGTAGACTTTGAAGCAAAATGACCTTTCCCTCTATCGCATTCAACCCTGCTAAAACGCTGGGTTTGGAATTACAGCTATAAATTAGTAAATCCTGCCGACCGTCTCTCAGTGCCCTCAGAACTTTGATATATTCATTTGTGAAAGCGAAATGTATTTCATGTTTCGAGGATACGAGTATTCTCACA
>CM037782.1:15703025-15753025 GCA_021229015.1 Solen grandis
ATTTATAAACAAAATAATAAAAAACATGAATAGTTTGTATATAACTTGAGAATGACATCATGTATAGCTATTTTATGCAAACCACAAACATTGATTATACATGTTATGATGTATAAGTAATGACACCAATGCATATGCAGTAACACAACTTTTCCTAACAATGTATGAAAGTAATGATATTAAATACCTATGCATATAATATTCACTGCAAGTTAATTATGTTGGGGAAAAAACGAGTAAAAACACATGTTTCCCTTCAAAGATATAATTATCAAATACATAAATGTTTTTTATTAACAGCAATACTGTATAGTGTTATTTTCTCTAAATAAAAGTAATAAATACAGAAGTATATACAACCTTTGATTGTTTTCTTCTCTTTTTAGTATGATGTATTAGCGACATAGATTGCTGGCTTTATTGTATTCTTCATTTTATCAAATGTACACGATTACATTAAAACTGAGCTTACAATTGTCAATATAATACTTTCAGCTTCGGTGTATTTAATATTTTTAAAAATGTCTATTGTCTATCTGAAGCTTTGTTATGGCCATATACACATGTATATCGTTGGTATCGCATTTTTCATCCTGCTTAAGTATTTGTTTTATTTGTAAAACCACTAAATCATATTTGTATTTACTGTTACAAAAAATACACAAATTATTTTCTGTTGTCTCATTTTATAAAGAGAAAATTAGTACCTAGTATTCTATGTAATATTCTTGTTTGCAACCACTAAATATAAGTATCATTAGTGCATTTAAAAGTGCAAGTGTAAATAGCTTCCCAGTTTATATTCAGTTTATTAAATTTTTCAATCCATTGACTTTTACTGGTAGGTAATAGTGTTTTTGACAATCTATTTTAAACATAATTGTTCATATCAATACAAGTTATAATATGATTTATGTAAACATTGTTAACAAAATTTCTACCAACATCTATAAATCCTTAATGAATCTAATTCCTCGATTATAAAGTTTAGGTAGTTTAATTTAAACATATTTTATTTTAAAGTATTTGAAATGGGGTCGGGCTACGAGTTCCATCCAATTTAGTTACGGCCCTTCCCCTATCTTAATACAATTTCCAATATAACAGTAATGATGTGCATTATAACAAACAGGTGTGAAATAAAAGTCATTTCAAGAACATATAATAAAAGTATATCAACTCTCGTATATGTTGATAAAAACACTAAGCCTTGTGAACACACTACATGTAAACTCCAGTTAACCGAAAGAGAAAGAGAGAGAGAGAGAGAGAGAGAGGTGGGTAGTTTTGATTTTGACTCTAACTTTATTAATGAGTAATATAATATTATACAGTAACAATAATTAATTTTTTAAAAAATCAACAATTTTTATATATCTATCAATGATAGGTTTGGATCCCCAAATAATAAAGTGTTAGTATTAATTGAGAAAAAAAAAGTTAACAAAGAGATGTGAAATAAATGCCTTTGCAAATTAAATCGTCGACATTAAAAGAATAAGTGATTTGCATTTTCAATAGTATGACAAGCGCTACAGAAAGGGTCAGTTTTAAGATGGTTTTTGTGAAGGTCTCCATTTTAATTACTGCAATTATGTCGCAACCGCGCGTGTATTAATGACCAGAGCCTTTCTCCATGATTGTTATACAAAGGAGCACTAAACTTATTTGTACTAATATTCAGCAGATTACTTTTAAACGATTGCAATTTTATAGAATTTCTTGTATCTTCATTTATATTATTCCATAGTGAGATAGAAGATGGAATACATAATTTCTTCATTAATGCAGTCCTACAAAATGTGTGTGAATAATCATTGCTATTCCTAAAGGGATATTCATGAAAGTTTTCAATAATAGGTAGGATGAAGTCTTGAATATAAGATGGAACTAAGTTGTTATTCAATTTATACATCAGACACTTTTTTTAAAAGATCTTCTTGCACTTAATGATTCCCACCCACATTCTTTATAAAGTTTATTTATAGAAACAGGTTTGGTTAAACCGGTGACTATACGAGCAGCTTCATGCTGAAGAAGTTCAAGAAAATCAGACATTTGTAAAGAGCAGCAATCCAAAACGATATATGAATATTCTAATATAGGACGAATGTAAGATATATAAATCTAATTTAGTGCCTGCCTACTAAGGACATATTTCAATTTACGCATAATACCCAGAACTTTTGATGTTGACTTAAGAATAGAATTAAGATGAGTGTCCCAATGACCGTTATGAAATAAAGTTACTCCCAAATGCTTGTGCTTATTTACGAACTTAATCGGAGTATTTTAAAAAAAATATAGTAATTATTCATATTTCTTTGTTGTAATGAGCAATGCTTCTGTCTTTTAGTATTAAAATTTATTAACCACTTTTGGACCATGTTGATAATAGTGCAAGGTCATGATTCACTATTCCCTCAAGGTCATCGGGGGAGGATTTAGCATAAGATATAGAGCTGCCATCTGCATAAAGTATAGGTAAACTTAATAAAGATCATACAATACCATTTATATAAACTAATAATATTTAAATATCATCTCTTTTTGCAGCCTTTGAAACATAAAAAAATCATACATCCATATTATTTCTTATCTATTGTTTGAGATATATGGTGATAAATATCTATCAATCGATAAGTTGTTGTGTGGTAAGGTAAAAAAACCTGACTGATACTTATATAATAGGTCACTGATATAAAAAATTTGCATATTCTTAAATATTATTCTTTCAAATATTTTCCCACGCCAACTTAGGAGAGATACGGGTCTGTAGTTTTCAACTTACTGTTTGTCACCTTCCGTAAATCTGTTAATTTAGTTTCATGTAATGATTTGTTAAATAACATACAAAAAGATTTACATACTGTTTCTGCGGTGTTTCTTAACATTTCATGACTTATATCATTACCACAAGCTTTATTTATCTTCAGTAGCTTTATAACATCAATGATTTCTTGTTCAGTTATAAATATGTTAGACAATTAATTTTCAGTTTTTCGTTCAAATGTTGGTAACATGTTGTTTTCATCACTGATTTTAGAGATAGATACAAAGTATTCATTTATGTAAATGGCTCTATCTGTATTTGAAATATAAAAATATGTTTTACCATAAGCATTGGTATCAAGTAATGGAGGTATTATTTATCCCGGGTCATCATTTTTATTTTTCATAAAATGTCTTATAACTTTCCAAACACTACGTTTGTCATTATGTTTAAGTTCAGATATGTTTTGTTCAATGTTATAATAAAAGTTTTCTTTTGCATATCTTTCATGTTTTCTATATTTAACACAATCATTTAAATTTCCAGATTTTAAAGCTTGTTTTTTATTTCTATCTCTATTCTAATATTAGTTCTTTATGTTGAGTCAAATCACGGTTTATCATGTGATCTTATTAATTGTTTTGAAGGAATGCATTACTTAGCAAAATTTAAAAAATAAGAAATTTTAAGGCATTAATTTTTTTAATTTCCAAAATTAAAACTTCCATTAAAAGTTTAAATCAGCCCCGTTGTAGACCCACACGTTTTTGAAGTATGTGCCTCATATGAAAACCCTTTATGATCACTTGGAAAAAAAGAAAATAATGAACTAATTCCATCTGATATAATAATTGGGTCAAGTAATGTATAACTTCTAATAGGACTCTGTATAACATTGACTAAAGAATTAGAAAACAACACATTTCTAAACTTATGAAAAGTGCGATTAATTAAGTCTTATTTAAATCTCCAAGAATAACTATATTACCTGATATTTCAAATGCTTTTTCAATATTATGATTTATTTTTTCAAAGAATTCTCCATCTGCTGTTTGGGACTGTAAAATAGACCTTATAAAATAGTTTCTAAATTTGTTTTAATATTAACCTATACAGATTCATTACAAAATACTCCTAACTCATACATTCTTTTTTGTATAATATTGTGATATATATTAATAAACCACCACCATGGCAGTTTCTGTCCTTTCTATATATTGTATCATAATGTTCTATTAAGGTAAGAGAACTATATTGATTATTGTTATCAAGATGTGTTTCAGTGAAACATATAATATCGAAGTCAAGAAAGTTTTGAGAAAAAAAATCAGTTTTGTTTCTAATGATGTTGCAATGAAAAATAGAAAGACTGTTTAAATTATTAAAACGGACCTGGATTTGATTCAATATCTCAACATTGCATCAAGGTTAAAATTAAAATCATACTAAACAATCTATTTTTAACAACAGACTTAAGTACAATAATGAAATTGTAAAAATTGCAAAAATATAATTAATTTAGTAGTACAGTTACATAACTTTGAAAAAGAAAACACATTAATTTTGATTCTGTAACAGTTCTTATCTTGTGATAATGAACCATAAAATAATCCAATGACAGCTCTCAAGCTTTAAATGTACCTACATTTAACTGGTTCTGGACGCTGCCAATAGATTTAGTACATAAGACGCCTTCAAAACTAACCACCCTAATAGAATAGAATAGATATAAGAGCACAGATAGAGGTACAGAGCATAGAGGAAAACTAGTAGCGTATTCACAAAACCATTTTCTGGCAAGTTTGTTTTCGGTTTTGACATATCAAGAAAAACAAGTTACGGGGAATAGGTTATACTTTTGTAAATCTAGCATAAAAATAGTTAACAAGAAACTAAGTTAGTGTTGAGATGTTAAAACATAATCAAAGTAACACAACAACAAAAACTATCAAATTATTAATATTGTTGTCTTTTCTTGTAATTGATAATTAACCACACACGTAAACATACGTGTATTTACTCTTTTTTCATACCCTTTACATACATGTATACACATACATATATACACACATATACAAATATATAAATATATATTCAAAAACATACTCAACTAAAAAATACATACATACTACATAAATACATACATAGGCATAAATACACATAAACATACACGCATATATATATATATGAATATATACAAACAAACATACTCAACTATAAATAAGGTAAAAAATACATCTAAGTACATTCATACGTACATGCCAATACTTATACATATATCATTACTCATAAAATGTCACTTCATATCAAATGTAAAAAAAACTTGAAAAGCATGAAGAAACCTTACCACAATTTTCCAGAATGATAAGTGAAGTACACACCTGTAGAAGTATGTGATAAGTGAAGTACACACCTGTAGAAGTATGTGATACGTGAAGTACACACCCGTAGGAGTATGTGATAGGTTAAGTACACACCTGTAGAAGTATGTGATACGTGAAGTACACACCTGTAGAAGTATGTGATAAGTGAAGTACACACCTGTAGAAGTATGTGATAAGTGAAGTACACACCTGTAGAAGTATGTGATACGTGAAGTACACACCTGTAGAAGTATGTGATACGTGAAGTACATACCTGTAGAAGTATGTGATAAGTGAAGTACACACCTGTAGAAGTATGTGATAAGTGAAGTACACACCCGTAGAAGTATGTGATAAGTGAAGTACACACCTGTAGAAGTATGTGATACGTGAAGTACACACCCGTAGAAGTATGTGATAAGTGAAGTACACACCTGTAGAAGTATGTGATAAGTGAAGTACACATCCGTAGAAATATGTGATAAGTGAAGTACACACCTGTAGAAGTATGTGATAAGTGAAGTACACACCCGTAGAAGTATGTGATAAGTGAAGTACACACCTGTAGAAGTATGTGATAAGTGAAGTACACACCTGTAGAAGTATGTGATAAGTGAAGTACACACCCGTAAAAGTATGTGATAAGTGAAGTACACACCCGTAGAAGTATGTGATAAGTGAAGTACACATCTGTAGAAGTATGTGATACGTGAAGTACACCACATGTAGAAGTATGTGATAGTGAAGTACACACCCGTAGAAGTTGTGATACGTGAAGTACACACCGTAGAAATATGTGATAAGTGAAGTACACACCCGTAGAAGTATGTGATAAGTGAAGTACACACCTAGAAGTATGTGATAAGGTGAAGTACACACCTGTGGAAGTATGTGATAAGTGAAGTACACACATGTAGAAGTATGTGATAAGTGAAGTACACACCTGTAGAAGTATGTGATAAGTGAAGTACAAACCGTAGAAGTATGTGATACGTGAAGTACACACCTGTAGAAGTATGTGATAAGTGAAGTACACACCCGTAGAAGTATGTGATAAGTGAAGTACACACCTGTAGAAGTATGTGATAGTGAAGTACACACCCGTAGAAGTATGTGATAGGTGAAGTACACACCTGTAGAAGTATGTGATAAGTGAAGTACACATCCGTAGAAATATGTGATAAGTGAAGTACACACCCGTAGAAGTATGTGATAAGTGAAGTACACACCTGTAGAAGTATGTGATAAGTGAAGTACACACCTGTAGAAGTATGTGATAAGTGAAGTACACATCCGTAGAAATATGTGATAAGTGAAGTACACACCTGTAGAAGTATGTAATACGTGAAGTACACGCCTGTAGAAGTATGTGATAAGTGAAGTACACACCCGTAGAAGTATGTGATAAGTGAAGTACACACCTGTAGAAGTATGTGATAAGTGAAGTACACACCTGTAGAAGTATGTGATAAGTGAAGTACACACCGTAGAAGTATGTGATACGTGAAGTACACACCCGTAGAAGTATGTGATACGTGAAGTACACACCCGTAGAAGTATGTGATACGTGAAGTACACACCCGTAGAAGTATGTGATACGTGAAGTACACACCTGTAGAAGTATGTGATAAGTGAAGTACACACCTTTAGAAGTATGTGTAGGAACCAAATATTCCGTGTTGACACAAATATGAGGATAATACCATGAAATAATACTGTGCAGAAATGATTTGATAATATGCATTCAGATAATAAACTAAAAGTTTAGATAACAAAATATTATTCAGACTATTAAATGAACAATCATTATAAAACAGTAGCATATATAAAGTTCTTAATACCATCAATTCAAACTTTGTCCATGTAGTACATATATGATGTGATGATATTTATCCAGAATTAATTTCAGCATATTATTTATTAAATTCTTTTTTTATAATTATTACACAGTACATGTATTACTTCCCCATGTTAAACAGAAATAATTGTACGCATAGAAGAAAAAAGCAATCCCTCTCCTTTATGTCACACTACCGATAACTCACAATAGGGAGAAAAGTGTGTATGCGGCCGAGTAGCTCCGTCGGTAGAGCATTCGCATTGTAAGCTAAAGCCCCGATTTTGAGTCCCGGTTAGGAGGCACATTTTCTCACCCTGAGACATTTATATTAATATATTCCCGAATTCATCTATATATTCCCTTCAAATGTAATAAATTGTTAATGATAATGAACATTAATTAAAAAATGTCCAAAACCAACAACAGTCAAAAATATTATTTCCAAAATGGCGTCATGAGTTCGCGTTAGTATAATACAAAATTACATGTAGGTATTTATAATTCACCTACATCAAAGTGGATTATTTTGAATGACACATATAATTTTGCTTGTTTTGATTTTTTTTTTTTAGAATGTGAAAAGAAAATTCCTTTTGCATTAACACGTACCTTTTCTATTTCAAAAGGTCAGGGGCGTAGTTTGGATTCACTGAATGTGTAGTTTCGTTCATTTGGATATTTGCAAGGCCGTTGACACAATCTGGTTTGTTTTGAGGCTTGCTTTTTAATGGGAATATACCAATTTTGTGTTGATTTTCACGTAATAATGACTTTCACTTTAGTAGCCTTTACACTATAATATTTCATTACACTCACTTATTATATTCTGAAAACGAACTTAAACCTAGATCTATCGTATCTTAACACTTCATTTTATGAATATTTATTAATTTGTAGTAATGTTTCATGTGTGTTTGAAATACACGCGGTACTGACTTTGAAGTTATAAATTCTGTTATCGACTTCACGTATGGACAATTTTATACGTTTAACTGCACAATTGACTTTTGATCTTTGTTTATTATTGTATGAGACTACAAGTTTTCGATTGAAATCACCTTCACTGTTCTTACATCGAAAATGGCTAGCATGTATTATTCAAACAGTGAAACCTATGTCCTTTGGACGTCCTGTTGATGAACTCCCTATAATGAAAAGTCAGATTTTAATACCAAAGAAAGAATGAATAAATAAATAAACAAACAAAAACAAGATTTCGCTCTTGAACGTTGTCATAACGATGAATAAATTACACAAGTAGAACATTAAGTGTCTTGCATGAAAACATGTGCATTAGAACAAAACTGAAGTATGTGAGGCAATGTACAAGTGTCAAGCTAAATTACTAACTTGTTTAAAGTCTGATATCTATGTTTTAAGTTACCAATTTCCTGATCCGCCACTCTCAACCGATAATAAAATCTAATCACTTTTGTATCCATAGGAAAACAGTAAATGTATTTTGCCTCTGTCATAGAATCAAAATACCGTAAAGCAGAATGGTAAGATTATAACCCTACGGCTTGTCTTTAAAAGAAAAGGTGTATCCATAATATAACAAACATGAACATAACTGAAACAACGTCTCCAATTAAGCATTCATAGATACACCCCAAGAATTGTATAATTTGATTGTATTAAGAACCATTGGTACTCCCGGAAGTACTCCTCTGATGACGTGTCGGGTCTACAGTATTTAATAATATATTATTTTTAATTTGGTTGAAATTGTTATAGTCTTTTCCGTGGACCGCCATTTCATTTGTTTTCTCTAAAGTTCCATGAAACATAGAGAGTCTTGATCAGCCATTTTGTGTGTTACACATGTTAAATTTCAAGCTTCATGAAACATAGAGAGTCTGTGTTTTACATTTTAAACTAAAGCGTCATGAAACATAGAGACTCTGTGTTTTACATTTTATATTCAAGCGTCAGGAAACATCAACTTATTATCCAGCACCGACAATGTTTTTATTATACATCATAGATAAAATATGGCAGTCCGAGAGGCTATGTTTTATTTGCATTGTTGGTGCTTTTGGTATACGAGGGCATTATACGACACCATTTTGTAAAATGTGAAACTATAAAAAAAATCCGTTGTTATAGCTTACACCTCGTTGCATTTCATTCTCTCCCTTCAGTTTTTTTTTCTAAATCTTATTTTGATTTCAGCATGTTTACATTTTAGAGAAAATATGTGTAGGCACGTGCGTGTTGTGCATAAAGGAAGCTACGCCAGTGTCAGGTATAGGACAATATATCAAGTAAAACAACACTAATTACGATTTAATATTAATATTATAGATATATGCACCCCATTATTGTGTAGATTTAATATAATATGATTAAAGAATAGGACATAACACCATGATGATTTATTTCAGTAAAATATTATACTACTATATTATTGATCATTGTTTTGCTATCGCTTAATGACACTAAACTCTCGTTCTAGCGCACACCTCCGAGAATTCGCGCCGAGAATATACGATAGTTCACCGAGTAGCTTGTTTCTTGGTTTAAGGTCTTTGGTTTAATAAACAATTCCAAAAATAGAAGCGCGCATTTGTTTGTGGACAATGTACTATCGCATCCAGCAGTGACTCTGAGCAATCAGGTGTAGTCAAAGTATTTGGTTACAATAAGGAATGATTGTTTTAAAATATGACACCCATTACCCCCATTATCTGGATTTCTTGAAGTCTTTACTCTCATATAATTCATTGCAAGACTTTCAGACATCAAACATCCCTTGAAATATCAGAACATCACACATATTTGCCGTTTTAACACTCTAACATCTTTATTGTTTCTCAGGGAGCAGGCGATGTTTCTCAGGGGAATGACCTTAAAACCATCTTGGCCCTCTTGTTTCATATTTTTTTTTGTGGACGCGATTACGGCCAGATGACGAAAGGTACATTTATGAAATTTTAGACATGCATTCACATGTATCTGAACCTGTGCCTAATGATAAAAAAATTAATCAATGTGTTTCTCATTTTGCCGCTAGAGGGGCGCTTTGCTTTAAATTACTCTTTTGCTTATACATGTACCTCAAAAAGTTGAAGTTCAAATGCGGTTTTCAGCATTCTGTTCCTTGTTGACAGTCCAATACAATATATTAGGTATCTTAGAATCGAATACCAGAAAATATTTGCGCTAGAAGATGTTGAATGTTCAAACCTTGCAAAAATGTGTGCAAAGTAGGGTATGTCCATTCCCATTTTTGTTTCAGATAATATAGAAGAATTCTATTTGCTGCAAATGATTCGCAATACATATACGCACAGAATATATAGGGTGACGATTTAAGAAATTGCATGCTTTGTCTTCTAGAAACTAAAATATTGGAAAAAACAAAATTTCAAAAACATGATTTTTTTCGGTTTATTATTGCTAATTACTATATCTTTTGTTCAATCTTCATGAAATTTTCACAGGTAATGTAGATTTATATATCAAAGGTTCTCACACTTTAAAAATAAAATATAAATGCAAAGGCCAAGGTCATATTACGATAACTATTTTTTCGGTCCTAAATTGCTCCAAAACTGAATATATTTTATCTTGAAGGGCTCTTACCAATAATGTTTCGGTTTTGAAGATTGGGAATGGTTTTGTTATTTTACGACAGTTCAAAATTTGGTCCATTGTTGATCAATTGTAAATCGGTTTTTATGTTGTTGTTTTATTTATCAACATGTTTGATCAATTGTAAATCGTTTTTTATGCTATGGCCTCCGTTGCCGAGAGGGTAAAGTCGCTGACTTTCACACTCACTCAGCCCCTCACCGCGTGGTTTCGAATCCCGGACGGGTCATACGGATTTTCATGTTAGGAAGCCTTCCAGCTGGCTTGCGGTAGGTCGGTGGTTCTACCCGGATGCCTCTGTGCATTCGGGGTCTTCCTCCACCTGTAATTAGCTGGACGCCGCTATATGACTAAAATACTGTCGAAGCGACGGTAAACTCAGTCAAGTCAAGGATTTAATGCTTCAAACTGGATATTTGGTGTTTGAATAATGCAACTTTTATACTGAATGGAACTGTTTTTTGTATTACTAGTTACCAAAGACTGTTGTTTCCGCGAAAACCGCTTCTGTCGCGTTAGCGTCTCTAGTTTAAAAGATATTCATTTAAGTATACATGTATATTACTTTATCAATTTTATAAAGACTTAAAATCAACTATTTTAAATTACACCATGTTACATAACAAAATATAAAATACTACATAAATAATCATCTCCTAAATAATGTAGTTTTTACTCTATCATTCTTTACCATTTTTTCTCATGCTATGAGCCTTGTAAAGTTCAACTCAATAAACATTTAAAATCTAAAAAAAAATGAAAGAGTTAATTAGTAGTCTCACCTGAAGATAAATACCAGTATCTAACAATTAAAAACAATAAGGTTATGCAAATACATTCGCGTTTCCTGCGTAAGCCTGCCATAGTGTAACTTTGATCGTTACGTCTCCGTGTAGGTAAGGTATAGCGCGTTGTATGCCCACAGGGACATAAGGTAAAGCGAGTTGTATGCCCACAGGGACATATGGTCTTACTCATAAATATCAACACATATATCATAAAATGAAATGCATGTAGTTTGAACAATATGCCACTATGTGTAAAGAATTCTAGAAATAATTTTGCTTTTCAAAAGAATGTCCAAAATTTATTGAATACTGTCTAAGGTAAAATAAGCCAGCTTTTAAATTTTAATACCAAATTATCATACATCATACAAAACCATCGTCGTTAATAGTGTGTGTGTGTGTGTGTGTGTGTGTGTGCAAGCGCCCGCCATTGAGGACTCACGATGGTAAGAACAGCAACAAATGAGGGCTCACTGACACACTGTGGACGTCCTCAGTCGTCATAATGACAATATTGTCTAAAAATGCATATTTTTGTTTAAAACATGCAAAAAAAACTTTCAAAATATCAAGTCCCAATTGACGTCAGATTCCTAGCACTTTTCACACGTGTGTATGGATTTTCGCAAGATGGTCCATTTCTCTCTTCCGATAGTTTCACACACAACTTCAATACAAATGCGCTAAGATTCTTATCCTTTTCCGGTTATGACGGCGCCATCTTGATTATTTACGTGGTGAGTAAATTTGCTTTTTTGTCTGTGTGTTTTTTTACAGTACGTTTTATGTTTTTGAGTATATTTGGCTGAAATGTAAACATTTATCATTTAAATGTTGCTTATAAAATCTTAAGAAACTAATTCCAGTTTGACCTTCTTTGAATTTCTTCTTTGCCGTTGTGGCGATAAAAATGAAAATGCGGACCCGTTCCCAGTCGTCCTACGTACACAGTTGCAAAAATCGTATATCTTCCATTTCATTCAGATAAAAACTGTTTAAATCAAGATGAGGTAAAAGTATGACACTGAAAAACTCAGGATATCACCTGTTTATGGATTAATGATAATAATAAAAAAAAAAACAGAAGAAGAAAAAAAAAAAAAAAAAACGTTATCGTGAAAAATGCCCACCTCACTTTGACATCGATTTCTCATTTAAAACCACATACGAGCTTAAACTGCTGGTATAGACGGGTAATTGGAAAATGTACTCAAAATGTTTTTCAAACTGTCAGGGCCTAAAATAAAATATTGTTTGTTTCCCCCTCCCACTAGATCTACCCGACGACTCAAAATATTTTATTGCAATCCTGAAAAAAAATGTCTGGCTAGATCGATTGTACTTTTATCCTACACATAAAGAAATCTTACACAACAGGTAGATCTATTGTCCAAGAAATCCAAACAAAAACAACCACTAACACGATTTTAACTCTTTTAAGTTCTGATAAGCAGCAAGTCAAAGAAAACGGGCACATTGGCAGTGTCAGTTTCACACCCTTTGAACTTTACTGCTGCACTACGTTAATTTCTTCATGGTGTAAGAGTGATGACGTCACACAAGGTGAAATTGAAAATATTTGAAGGAGCACAGATGGTATATTTGTTGACACTTTTGCAAGCACTCATTTCAACTATAGATAACTGTCAACTTTTCACCCCATAATTAATACACAAACTTGGCCAAATCTACACATCCTGTTGACACGACTTTTCCCCTTTAACTGACCATATTGCACCTAACAGGGTTTAGTTTATGTGCAGATAAGAATATGGCACTATGACCTTCTGTTTCCCCGCCCCCCTTGCATGAGGGAGATGTTTTGGAATTGTGATTGTAAACAACTTCCGGAATGGAATAAATAAATAAAACAACCTGGTAAGAAACATTAATTTTAATTGTGTTTTTTATTTGTCATATAAGCACATTATGAGAGATATTTAACCATATAAGTTTAAAATTGATTGTAGTTTATACCAGTGAATATTATCCTGAATATTAATGGTCATGTGACTTGATTCCTCATCGAGCATTCTGGATTTTTAAGAGTGACAAAGCATGAACCCACAGATTAGGGGAATGAGAAAAGGGCCCTGTCTTATATATCATAAATATGAAAATCTGCAAGGACATCTCCTCTGGGACATTATATAATATTGTCATTTTTCCTTTTACAACAACAACAACAACAACAAACAAGAATAAAGTAAATACTAAGTCTTGTTTATATATTGGCTACATCCAAATCATATGGAGTGATAACAGAAGCAGACATTTTAGCGTTGAACATACAATTTATTTTCCAATGGTAGAAGGGAATGATAGATTGTTACATTAAACAATTTTAGGTCTGACAATGTGTTAAACATCTGAAAGAAAACTGACCTTTCATTGACTACTGCCAATTATTTTTTAACATTATGAATCACTGATATATAACTAAAACTGATATAATTAAGTTTTGCCAGCATAAAAATCATGCTAATAAGCCTGCTATTACATCTGTAACAGGTGATGAAAAAATCAATGACTCAAACCGAGGGCCTCAGAAATACCGTTCCTACACTCTACCGACAGAGCTTTCAAGTCACATGTTTTCTTAGCTATTGATTTATCACTAAATACCTGTATCCGTCTACACATATGTTGTTTGAATAAAAAAAATATATTTTTCCGACCTACCTACCAAACCCTAATTGGTATGAGGTGTGGGAGGGAAAACAAACAATATTTTAATTTAGGCCCAGAATGAACACCATTCTTCAATAAAATAAAAGTATCTGCCCTTGTTAGAAAAGTTTTAAGATACGGGACAAATTGCGAAGATGTGATTATACAAAAGGAAATGGCAAGTGTTACTCTCTTAATATCTTTACAATTTCCTATTTTCAAATAAAAATCCAATAATCTTGCCATGTAAAATAATTTCATTCAAGCGATATATTTTTTTTATCTGGTTTGTATCCCAGAAATGCACTCTCTTAATAAATGACTGATATGAGATGTCTATACAATATATTAAATGCATGATTTTCTTTTACATTGATAAATAAATACTGTTTAAACACATTGTGTGTTTAAACTATACCTCTCAAATTTACTTTATTGTAATGACATTAAACCAAATAACTATTAAACATGACATTTAACATCTTAATAAATAAATTTCAAACTAAAAAATATAAGTAAAACATATTTAAAGCAAATATTTTAATGCTCTATCCTCCAGACTTTCCTTTATGAAATAACGCAATAATATAAATATTAACATTTGAAATATAGATTGGGGGTGAAACGACTTGGGAGGAAAAGTTTTAGGGATGAAACGTCATGGGGAGGAAATGGTTTGGGGATGAATCGTCTGGAATTCAAGATGTAAAGCTGTTGTTGTGATTTTACAGAATATTAAACAGCTACTAGTCATTGAAGTCTGTTAAGGTTAGCAAAACATGTTTTGGTTGGGGATACTTGTTTAAATAGTTAATTCACCAACCTTTACCATTGATTGAAGTTGTTATTTGTTTGTTGTCTTTACCTTAAGCTTAGTAAGAAATTCATCACAAACTTTGTGACAAAATGAGCTTAGGTGTCAACCATATTGGTGATTTTCCCTATTTGAATCTACTCTTACACTTACTGTAAATGATTTTACTTTAATGAATCATTTTGCTTATGTCAATAATTTTGTATCAAATCAGGGCTTTAAAAATTAGAATACAGTAGGCTGTAAAAATATAAGTTAATGTTCATTATTTTTAAATTTAGCAAGAAAATAGATCTAGTTCATCACATCAGGTTTTTTTTTTGTTTTTTTGTTGTTTTTTTCAAAAATAATTGCACAAGTACAGGGGTTTACTTAAGGATTTGACTTTCACTTGTCCAGGGGGCAAGTGATTTTGAACATCTTCTAGCCCCCAGTGAAAACAGGTTGCCCGATCTTTAAGTTAGATGATGTTTGTTAATGTTTAAAACCAAATATGTGTAATATTAAGGTGAATTTTAGTTGATATGTATCAAACACAATTTGCAAGCATTTCACCCCTGATGTACTATAGAAAATAAAAAACATGAAAGATTTCATATACATACATAAACTTGCCCGCCGGGCTATCTTCTTTGAAAAATCACTTGCCGGCAGTGATTTTAAACTGGTGCGGGCATGCAGGTGTCCACTTAAGAAAACCCCTGAAGTACTCCTAATTACTACAATTAGGTCACAAGTTCAAATGATTTTGCAACCAGGGATACATGCAAGTATTTGCGGGCCGCTCACAAATAACGTGTAAAGAAGCTAGAATTAAGTAAATCCATCCCAGATTCTTTTGATCAGAACATTTATTTACCTTTATACACCTTTACGGAATTTCAGTTACTACGTATATTTGTTTTATAACAAAGATGAATCATTATTTATTCATGAATCATAATCGTCGTCATTTAGATTCTACAGGTCCAAATCAAATTGTCATATTTTTTTTAAATAGATCTGTTTATAACAGTATCCATTTTTATTGTAATTAATATCTAGGTCAAATAAGAGTAATTTGCAAAATATAAGAACAATTAATTCATTAAAGAACAAACTGTCAATTGTGATGCTCTGAAATGTAGTGCTTTGACAAAATTTATGTGTATTAACAAAACAATTAAACTACATTATTTATCTTTTATTATTATATATTTAAGATAATGAGGCTGAGAGAAAAGAAAACACAGTTGACAGTGTACAACAAAAGCTGGAGAAGGGTATCTTGAAATCAAATTTATAGACAGCTACATTGGTGAGTATGTAAGTTACTATTGACCCACCAGTAAGTTGGGAGCTGGAGGTTGTGGGTTCAATCCCCGGCCACGACATACCAAAGTCGTAAAAATGGTACTGTTAATTAGCTCCTTTGCTTGGCACTCAGCATATATGGGTAGTTGCAGGAATGGTTGGCCCGGTGTCAGGATAATGTGACTGAGTGTGGTATCATGCCACATATCTACATTGTTATACTGCAGTATGGCAGCTCTATATCTGTCTCTAGTAGACATTGTCTCCAAATGATTGAAATTGCCTGCAGCTTTTCATTGTGTAAAATTAATTACCATATCTAGTTCTAACTTCTAAGTTCAAGGAGTCTGCTGGACCCTCCCTTGCCTTGAAATTGGGTAATCTGGGGCTAAATTTAGGAGTCCCATTCAGTATTGACCTTTTGGTAAAACTGCTATAATTTTCTGCCCTACATTGGATTGCTTCTGTATTTTGATAGTTGTTCTTGTGGATGAACTTCTTTAATACAATATGCAATTATGCAATTGAACTTTATGTTGACCCTTCACCTACTTTATTCATATAGTTTGCAAATATAAAGACTGAAAAAACTCATTCATTCAAATAATTTACTTGTATACATTTCAATAGCGAAATGCACTTTTTATTGATTTTGCATGTTAATCTTATGTCTAGATAAAAAAACAGGTTTTTTTTTTTTTCTGTCTCTCGTTTTTTTTTCTTCTTTAACTGGTACTGGTAAATGGACGCATTCACATTTCTGAACAGACCTTCACAATTTTTCATCCAGATCTGCAGTTCCATTCACAACTGAACTGGATTTTCACTTGGGCATAAAAATACTTCGGTTTAATTGTATTAATTTCAAAATATTTTTTAAAAATTTGTATTCCTTCTCATTCTAACCCATTCACACTCATATTCTGTACTAGTTAACTAGACTGTCCCAGTGGCCTAGTGGTAAGAGCATCCAACTTGGGAGTGAGAGGTCGTGGGTTTGATCCCCCACAGCGACATGCCATTTAGTTGTAAAAAATGGCACTGATATAGCTCTCTTCCTTGGCGCTTGGCATTTAAGGGTAATTCCAGCAACTGGTTGACCTTATGTAGTCATCGTCTCCAAATTACAGAAATACTGTCAGTGAACATTAAACCCAACAAACATTATACATGTGTAATAGTTATACTTAGTACAGTATGGTACAGTACAGGGTGTATACCCACCGTTATTTCTGAAACCACTTCTGGATCAAAATCTGATGCATCTTGCTGTCAGTTTATAGATAAATTGTTTAGAATCTCGAAAAAAACAGTCATTGTCAGTCAGCCAAGGTATCCATGTAAATCTGCGCAGATGATTAAAAGAAAATAATATTGATGATGGATTTCACAGGTGATGAATGTTCTGTAACAAACATGACCCTCCCCCCACCCACAGTACCTTTGAAATGTCAGGTGAGAACACCTCTCTCCCCTCTGGCTCTAAATATACCGTGTTCATATTATTTTAAATGATTTTTTTGTCACTGTTCCGAAAAGTTCATTATTTTTTCAAAGATCCCATTGAATTTTTTCCAAATGAGTGAAAAATCTCACACATTCTGGCCTAAAATGGTCCCTGCTCACTTTCTCACTGCACCACCTGTACAATAAATCCTAGACAGAATCTACCAGGATTACAGGCAGACAAAAAAAACATTGTCTGTGCTAGCAGTCTTGAGTTTTGTTCACTTATCAACATATTTATGCAGATTGGCATTCACATCTCAGCCTCCGTTGCGGGTCACATAGATTTTCTCTGTGTGTGTCTGTTCGTCTGTCTGTCGGTCACACCTCAGGTTTACCTTTGTGTTTAAGCTTTTTTGTCGAAGAAGATGACTTCACATCTTTATGAAACTAGGTACACTTGTACCTCATGATGCAATATAAAAAAAATATTGAAACAAATTCATGGCTGTGACCTGTATTTTACGGTTGGATGAACAAGGTCAAATTGATTGTTCTGCCTCAGGTTTACCTTTGTGATTAAGCTGTTTTTCCATGAATATGAATTCACATCTTCAAAAAAATGTACACATGTAAAATCATGATATAAACCTTTTAATATTTATGCAAACTTATGGCTGTGACCTATATTTCGATTGTGAAAGGATCATGGGTGAATATGGTAAAATTGTTCTGCATAGGTTTCACCTCAGGTTTACCATTGACTTGATTCATTTTTATGAAACTATGTACAGATATGCATCATGATATGATCTATTTAATATTCATGCAATACCAGAAAGAAGGCTTTTTTCAGTCCCATGATTGTGAAACATTTTCTGAATGAGTGAACTTGTATTTTGAAGATATTTGTTTGAACACAAGATCAGTATTTTAATCCCTTTGGATTTGTGATGGTTCATGCACAAACTGGAATAACCTCCTGTTTTGTGTGTCTACTGGTAAAATAAAGTTTGTACAAATGTGTGTCAAGCCATGTGAAACTGGATACCTCAGTATGTACAAAGATACTTCATTGATCTGTTTTCAGATTCCAGATATGGTCATTGGAAGCACTTCACTACCTCACAAGACCAATGAGAATAAAGAGGAGCCTTTATAATCCCACCATAACACAGACTGTAAAAGCAATGAGTCAGGTAAAGCAATTACCAGAAAGTAAGCTCTCAGCTAAGCAGTCTGAACACAAGATCAGTATTTTAAACCTTGTATATAGTAATTAAGACTTGTACATGTAGTTAATTTTAGAAAAATTAACATGTAACTGAAAGAAGAAATTCTAGCAGATTTTTTTCTGACTAGACTGACTTCAGTATTTGAGTTTACCGTCCCTTTGACAGTATTGCAGTCATATAGTGGCATCCAGCTAATTAACAGGTGGAGGAAGATCCCGAATGCAGGAAGGCATACATGTAGAACCACCGACCTATTGCAAGCCAGCTGGAAGGCTTTCTCACAAAAAAAATCCGAATGACCCTGCCGGGATTTGAACTGTCGATGTGTTGGTAAACACAAATAGTCAACAGAACATTCATCACTTATCATTATCATTTATCACCCTGTGCAATTACTGTCTTCCTTCAAATACACCTTCCATTGTCATTGTAACCTCCACTGTCAGCAACCCACACTGGTGAAAGTTTGGCATTTAACAGTCCTTAATTTTACTGTTATCAAAACATGCCATACATGTACTAATAGCTGCCATTATTGTTTTCAATGAATGCCGAATATTGGCGCTTATTGATGTTGTAATCGGACAAACATATTAATTCTTATCAGAAACGTGGGGGGGGGGGGTGCATTGAACCATGGTCTGATTCAGCCAGGTCACTAATATGTGTCATTTGTCAATTGGGATCGAGAATTTTGGTTGCTTTACGCAATAGGGAGTTGTCTTCTTATTGAGTTTTGCGATCATTAAAATATATAGGAAAATAATCTAGACTGGGGAAAATCGTTAGTAATAGTTGCCCATATTAATGATTTAGACTATGTCAAAACAGAAAAAAATAAGACTGAAAAATGTGGGTCATTGATACTATAATACCATGATTATGAACTGAACTAAATACATAAAGAAATATAATGATGTTTCTCATCAACAGGGATTCTAATGAAAAAAGCTTTTGGACATGATTTTAGTTTGACATCAGATTCTGATGAAGCAGACATTCTCATAGTTCCTGCTTGTAAGTAAAATATCTCCATAACATTTTTCATGTGTCATCAAATTTTTTTACAGATGTTATTGCTCTTGTCGCAGACCAGCTCAGTCGGCATGTGGGTTTAAAGGACGACACAAGATACGACAGAATCGTGTTTATATGACTCCAATCTTCCCTGAAATGTACAAGTTCAGATACATGTACATTTCCTTACAATACAGTTTAAAAGTAGTTACGAAGAAATATATTCGAAACAATCGAAAATACAAGATAAAAGACAACAATACAACAATAGATTACACAAGATTATTACCTGTATATATATAAATATATATAAACAATTCACAGTTTCTTGGAGCATGTCAAAATGGCGATGTTTATCTTTTCAAATAAATTACGGAAGTGATTGCGATTGGTTATCGATCTAGTGCTGAAAAAGGTTAAAGAGGTTAAAAAGGTTAGAAAGTTCAATTACAAAAATAAGGAATGGTTAAAGGGAGAAAACTCAATTACGCTACACTTATCTTAATTACGACAGTACTACGATACCTATTTGCTACTCTACAGTAAGTGAATATTACAAGTAAATTATCAAAGGTAATTCATTATATAGAACAAAGACGTTTTCAATGTGCTTTATTGTTTTATTAAATTGCTTAAACCTGAAATGGGATAACGTGTTATATTTAAATATAAACATTATACACCCTATGACATATTCCCCCCGAAAAGGAAATGGCGTCCCGACATTCGTGTATGTCACAAAATCTAATTAAAGAAAACGAAAACATATATATATTAGTATGTCATAATACCAAATATAAATACAATGCAGACTGTCAAGATATCAATTTATTTCGAAATAATCGTCTGAAATAAAAAAGAAAACGATGCATACGATTAGATTCGGCCCGTTTATTCCATAATCGATGTGACAAATCTGAAAAAGAGCTCATAGAAATTAGTGTAAATAATGGTATACACCGAATCGTGGCTTTCGTCCTGATCTGAAATGAAACAAGACTAAAAGAAACTATAAGGACGTATCCTTTAGGTCGTTATAACATATCCACCAGAACATAAGCTATGACGAGAAAGGAATAATATTGACCTATGAAGAACATCTATGAAGAGTTTGCCAGAGGTAAGTATCTATCTACTCTTCTATCTTATCTAGATATATGAATTCCATATTCCAATTCTCATTCGTCGCCGTAAGCTGAAATAAAATAATATAAATGAGGTTAGTACATGTACATATCAATGATAAAAAAAATCTGTAAAAATTCATCTTTTTCTGGACCACATAAGGTAAGTATTCTCTTAAAAAAAATCTCCTTCATGACCTACATAACCCAGTCGCCGGAGCTTTGCCACTTCGGTTGACATCTTCGGCGATTTGGTCGTACTTGGTCTTTTTCCTGCATTTGATGAATCTCTCCTCCAGACGTTCCTTCATTGTTCCGTTCTTTATCAATATCGTCTACTTGAACAGATGCTAATGGTAGTAAAAGATTTCTATGTACTGTTCTTGATTTCCTCGAATTGTTCTTCTTTATTTTGTAAACTGGGATTTCTGAATTCGGCTGATTGATAATAACGTATGGCTCCGATTCCCATTTATCGGCGATCTTATTTTTGCCTCTGATGGTAACATTCCTGGCCAATACTTGATCTCCCTTATGTAATATTGCTGCTTTAGCTTTTAGATCGTAGCGATTTTTATTCAAAGAAGCTGTGGATTTTGATGCTTGCTTTGCTTTTGAGTATGCATATGATAGTCTATCTCGTAATTTCCTGGTGTATTCATTTCTACACTTTGAATTGTTGTCATCAAAAGTAATTCCAAGTAAGGCATCTATAGCTAATCTAGGTTGTCTGCCGAACATGAGAAAGTACGGAGAAAATCCCGTGCTGTCATGGATTGTTACATTGTAGGCATGAACCAATGGACCGACATGTGACTTCCAATCCTGCTTCTTATCCTCCTCAAGTGTTCCAAGCATCTTCAGCAAAGTCTGGTTGAAGCGTTCCGTCATCCCGTTCCCCATGGCATGGTACGCTGTTGTCCGAGATTTGTCAATTCCAGCTAACCTACACAGCTCCTGAATGAGACCAGATTCAAAGTTAGCTCCTTGATCACTGTGTAGTCTAGCTGGAAATCCATAGTGGACGATGAACTGCTCAAAGAGAACTTTTGCGGTGGTCTTAGCTGTCTGATTTTTTGTAGGGTAAGCCTGTGCGTATCTGGTGAAGTGGTCTGTCACAACAAGAATATGTTCAAAACCACCTTTTGAACGCTCCAGGCTAAGAAAATCAAGACATACTAATTCCATGGGTTGGTTTGAAGAAATAGGTACAAGAGGGGCTGTAGACGGCTTTGATTTCCTCGCAATACAACGCTGACAATTGCGAACTTTGTTCTCAATATAATGATCCATTCCGGGCCAATAGAAACGTTGCTTGAAAAGGGATGTTGTTCTGTCCCGGCCCTGGTGACCTAAATCATCATGGAGAGCTTTGAAGACATCTCCTCGGACGGACTGTGGAAGTATGAGCTGTTTACATTTTTGGTCTTTAAATTGTCCTTGTCTAAATAAAACGCCATCTCTCAGTTCAAGATTGTCCCAATCACGGAGATATCCGACCGCTGGACTCAAACAACCACTGACCCGCTTAGCTGACGGTCTAGTGCCTTTTTCCAAATGGTCTAAGATTTCTGCAATGATAGGGTCGTCGTGTTGTGCTTTCTTCCAATCTTTTGAACTAAGTGAGTATGAATCAACTATATCAGAAGGAATTTCATTTGATCTTACGGAATCAACTATATCTATTGAGTCGGGTGAAACCAACGACATTGCAAGTGGTGTTTCGGAAGGTTCTGATGAAGCTGCAATAGACATAGCTGAAATGATGTCTTCATTAATGGTCTTTTCTTCTTTATCCATAGGGGTTAGGCGAGACAAACCATCTGCATCTTGCCAGATCTATAGGTAGTGCGAAAATTATAATTTGAAAGAGCTGCCAGCCATCTATGTCCAGTTGCATCCAATTTTGCAGAGGTGTTAACATACGTTAGAGGATTGTTGTCAGTGAAAACTTCAAATTCTGTACCATAAAGGTAATCGTGGAATTTTTCAGTGACGGACCATTTTAAAGCTAGGTATTCCAATTTGTGTGCCGGATAATTTTTTTCGGATGGTTTAAGACTCCTACTGGCATACGCTATTACACGGTCGACGTTATCTTGACGCTGATATAAAACTGCTCCTAAACCTTTTGAAGATGCGTCTGTGTGGAGTTTAAACGGAAGGTCGTAATTTGCGTATGCAAGAATAGGTGGATTTACTAGTTTGGCTTTCAGGTCATCAAAAGCTGACTGTTGTTCGTTTCCCCATACAAATGGCTGTCGTTTGGATTTCTTCTTCGTTGGTGTTTCAGACTTAAGGGGATGTCCAATTAAGAGGTTATTCAGTGGTTTGGCGATTGCAGCGAATCCCTTGATAAACCTTCTGAAATAGCCAACGAATCCCAAAAACTTTCTTACATCTTTTACAGACTGTGGGGTTGGCCAATCTTTCACAACTTTAGTCTTTTCCGGATCTGTATGTATGCCTTGTTTCGAAACTAGATGTCCAAGATAAGTAATCTTATCCTTGAAAAATTCGCACTTTTTGGGGTTAATCTTCAAATTGTTTTCTGATAAGCGTTGGAAGACTGCATTTAGACGTTCAATATGAGAATCTATATCCTTTGAAAAGATAACAATATCATCCAGGTAAATTAAACAATCTCTCAAATTCAAATCACCCATGCATCTCTCCATTAGTCGTTGAAATGTGGCCGGGGCGTTACAAAGTCCAAATGGCATCCTGTTGCATTCAAAGAAGCCAATTCCCCACACTTGAAATGCTGTTTTTTCTTTATCAGACTCATCCATTTCGACTTGCCAGTAACCAGATTTCAAATCAAGCTTAGAAAAGTACCGGGAGCCTGCCAAAAGGTGCAAAGTGTCGTCAATACGGGGAATAGCATAAGCATCCTTCTTGGTTCTATTGTTTAGTTTCCGATAGTCTATACAGAAACGAATAGATCCATCTTTCTTTTTTACGATGACAATGTTGGATGACCAAGGACTCTTTGATTCTTGAATAGCACCTATTCTTAACATTTCTTGCAGATGTTCCTTGACTTCGTTATAAATAGCTGGAGGAACTCTTCTGTAAGGCTCCTTAAAAGGTATATTGTCTGTTAACTCTATTTTGTGACGAACACTTGTGGTTCCACCACCAAGGTCATGGGGACTTTTAGGAAATATTGATTTCCATTTCTTAAAAAGTTCGTAAACTTTATGTTTCTGATCTGTAGAAAATTGAGAATCTTCTATGTGTACTCCATAATCTTTCTTGAAGTCATAATCTCTACTCTTTTCTTCTTTTTCAGGTACAGTGTGCTGGTGAGAAACTGGAGTATCCGTACATCTTGGTAAATATTTTTGATTGTTACTTTTCTTTTCAGGTTCTGATGTGAAGCCAGGTAAGTATGTTTCACCATTTGTCTTCTCTTCTACAGGTGCTGAAGTCTTCCTGCCAATGTCCACATGTCGGAGAACTTTCACTTCATTCAGTTGGCATATCTCATATTTGGCGGGAATCTTTAAGACTTTTGCGGAGATGTTGCATATCTTGACTGGAATACGTGCTGTCTTCCCTGCGCTTTTAAGCTGGACAACTCGAGGACACACTAAAGGCTTCTGTTCGTATGTGTCCTCTATAGGCTCAGTGACGGCCGCATCAACATTATGTGATTTGCGTACAAAACCACTTATTGTTCTACTTTCCATCGGTTTAAGTGTTATTGGTTGAGTGGTTGTAGCTACACCAACTGACGCCGAACCAATTGACATGAATGCTGTCTTCCATGCAGCTGGTGTATCCTCCTTTTGCTGATTGTTTACCTTGAGTTCACGTATGACGTTTGTACCAATCAATATAGGGACTCTCTGATGATACTCTGTTTCAGGTACAACAAGGAAAAGAGTGTTTACATACCCATTTGCGAATACTTTGCTTTCTACTTTAGCTTCAATGTAGCCAACATAAGGTACAAGTGACCCGTTTGCAGTTTTAACTTCAAGTTCAAAATCGTCTAGGCTGTGTAAAACAGGCTTATTTGGTAGATCGTTATAGAAATTTACAGATAATGAACTAACCATTGAGCCACTATCAATAAGGGCTCTTGACGGAACACCTTCGAAGAGTATGTCTGTCTCATTGGATGACCCAATCAATCTATTCATGAATGGATGTGTAGGGCAGTTCTTACTTTCATTGCTAACATCATGCCCTGCGATGGAAGCATTTACTTGTTTAAATCTTTGTTCCGGTCTTTGTGTTCATTTGGCGAAGCACTAGACTTCGGAGCAGTAGCCTCCACGCCATCAGCATTTACTTGTCCGCTGCATCTCTGACCATCTCTGTCGTAGTAATTTCTCTGAAAAGGTCTACTTCTAGGTTGACTAAAGTACTTTTGATTGTAAGGTCTTCCACCTCTTCGATAACCTCCTCTATATGAAAAATCACTTCTACCACCATCTCTCTGCATGGTCTCAGAGGTTGTAGGTTCTCTATCTCTTCTCTTTAAATTTGCCAACTCCCTTTCCAATGCATTCATTTTGTCCATTAGAGACTGCATCATGTTCATCTGTTCATCAATATACGATGACGACGTTTTCAGATTTTGCTGCTGTAGAGTTATTTCATCCTTCTGAACATTAACTGGAACTTCTCTTTTCAAATTCAAGTGGGAATTCTGAGGATCCGTAGTTTTAATTGGTTTCAAACCAGGAGATGTGCGTTTGATTTCATCCTCTTCGACTCTAGCTTTTCTCCGCAAGACCTCAAATGTTGCTTCGGACTCATAAGTTACTCTTGTATTGTTTCGAAGCTTTTCACTCATCAACCCTTTCCAAAATCGTTGTTTGAGTAAATCATTCTTTCTTCCATCTAATATTTCACCCGTTTCTATTGCCAATTGCATGAGTGTTTCAAGACGCAGTGCCCAATCAGACGTAGACTCTTTTTCACCTTGTTTGGCATTGAAGAAATCTTGCATGATTGAATCTTTAGTTTGCGTAGTACCATAAATATCTTCTAATTTCTTCAATATTTCAGATGAACTTGCCATCGGATCTATCGTCAGTAGGACTTTTCTAGTCTGACCTTTCAGTGAATTTCTCATTGCCTGAGCTATCAAAAACTCTGGATGCATCCTACTTTTCATTATACATTCGACCTCAATCTTCCAGACCTTGAAATCATTTCCATCAAATGGAGGAATCTTTGGTTTCCCAAAACCACTTGGATTTATCATTGGTTCTAAATGCGAAGTTGGCATCACTTGATGTTCTCTAGTGTAGTCAACACGTCTGTCTCTGTAACTATCTATACCAACTCTGCTAGACAATTCCTCCTCTTGTGATTTCAACAACAATAATCTCTGTTCTCTAAGCTTCTCGAGCTCAACCTTTTTCTGAAGCTCCCTTTCAAACAGTATCCTTTCAGATCTTTGCTGTTCTAACTCCTCCTCAGCAATTTTCAATCTATATATCCTTTCCAACGCCTGCTGTTCCTCTTCCTTTTTTCTGTAAGAGCATTTCCTCCCTCTCACTTTCAATCCTTAGTCTCTCCTCCTCCAATAATCGTTTATTCATACGTCTATACACTTCTAAGTCTTCTTGGTCTGTTTCATACGTATTGGCAACACGCAGGCCTTCAAACTGTACTCCTTGTTTGATATTCTGTGTTCTGTCATAGTCTGATTTCATAGGACCTAAACCTCTTGTTTGGTAAACTGCATTGAAATGTTTGTCTGACCCATAGGCAACGCTATGTCGTGGCAGAACCAAATCTTCATTTAGATAATGTTCTCGCACTGAAATAGGGCTTCCAACAAAACTGTATTTCCGTATATTTCCTTCAACATCACCTTCTCTACAAGGTTCACTATGTTGTTTGACACGTCTGTCATACATTTGATCATAATCTCTTGTCTGATCAAACTTCTTAGGTATTGTGCTTGAACAAGCAGCACCACATTCATCTTTATCAAGTCCTTTATTAAAGGAATTCTGATTGACAGTGGCCTGTTTAAATTGTGAAAAATCCATTCTATCTTTGCCTTTTTTATTAGTGTCATTAGGCTCGAGAAATGGATTGATTTTACTCTGACACAGTCTTTCCTTTGTTTTCATCAGCTCTTTCTGAAAAGAGTCCTGATGCATTGGTGTTTCCTGCTTCCTCGTGCTTGTAAGGATACTATTTCCATTCACATTCTGTCTTAATGTGATAAGCTTTTTATCCAATTAATTCCAAAAATCAGTATCCGTGTGATGTTCGCTGACGTGTAAAGTCGAAGCTTTGTTAGCTCTTTCTTCACTCCTATCTCCACTGTCATCAACCAATCTATGCGTTGAACTATTTTGATTTCCCATAGGTTCCATACCCATTCTCCTTTGATCATAACATTGACTCTCTTGTCTTTCTTGTACTACTATCTCATTCCTGTTTGTCTCCTCAACATTAATCCTGTCCAAAGGCTGTTGCATGCTATATGTCATCTGAGCATTTGCTAACAGTCTGTCTCCTTCTTCATACCTTTCTAGCAATTGTTGCCTTATAGCATTTCTTCTAAGTTTCCTGTACTCTCTCTCAGATACAGTATCTTCCATGATTGGAGTAACTTTTAATAATGTTACATGTACATTTATATACACCAAAAAGTTTTAATGTAAAATAACAATAACTTATTCCTGTGATAATAGCTGCAAACAAAAGTTAACAAAAATTAAATCATACCTAATAATCTAAGGCATATTTTTATTTCTTAATTTGTTTCCTAGTTTCCTAATCAATTAATTCATTTTGATAATATTTTGCGTATGTATATCTATATTCAGATAAACAATGAATCTTTGCTTAGTATAAGTTCCAACAAAATAACTTTCTATAAAAAAAAAAAAATCTTATATGTGTAATGTTATTAATTTGTTGTTGTTTTTTTTCCAATTTCTGACAAGTTTACATTATAGAAAAAAAATAATCTATACCTATTTCTTTTAATAATATATTCCGAAAAAGTTTTTCTTAAGTCAAACAAAAAACAATTACATCCAAAAGAAATAAACTAATACAAGGAACAAAAACAACTCAATCACATATTCAAAAACGTTCTCTCTGCAAGGTCCGAACTACTGACCCTGGACAAAACAACTAGGTAGGCACGTCGGCGTCTCTACCAGTTGCGCTATCTTGGCAACAGACCCACTGTAATGTTTTCCTAGTTCTTATCGACAGTTTAACTCGAACGCGGTCAACGAAGTGTGACTATTACTCAATCACATGAACGTGTCGAACTAAGTCCGATAGCGGTAAGATTTCTTTCACAATAGTGTTAAACTATTTGTGAAATACTTTCAATCAAACGCGTAGAAAATATCGCGATACAGCTGTTTGTTTATTTCATATGAAACCTTGGAAATGCTATTTATTTTCAAGGCATCAGTATGAAACTAGACTTCAGTAATCTTGAATTTGTTCAAGCGATTTACACTGATACACAATCTGTAATAAACACCGTGATACAGTAGAAATTGTCTATACAACTGTTCTCTCTACAACAAGCCTATGCCTCTACACGTCTACGAATCTACAGGTCTATATTCCCTCAGAACTACTCATCTACAAGTCTAAATATACACCCTTGATTCCACGAATAATGTTCACGAGCATTATACATGAACCAATATTACATGTAACCAAGCAAAATAAATTTGCTCAAAGTCGGAATCGAACTCGGGTCATTCAGTGTTTCAGTCAAACACTCTACCACTACACTACAGACACACTCGAGAAAGTTAGTTTGGTTATAAGGATATAATGCTATGGTTGTTTTGCTTATACATGCATGGGTAAGTATGGGATGTGTCAAATCGTCCCTGCTCAAAAAGAAATCAACCCTTGTACAAAAACTCAATTAAAATTAAAAGAAATACAATAGAAACATACTAAAACAAATTTGAAAATTAAATGATATTAAATATATATGAAATACAAATGATACCATAAACACAATTAATGGGTATATTCTTTTTTTCTTTCTCTCTCTCTATTTTCCTCTTTCTTTCTTTCTTTCTTTCTTTCTTTCTATAAATCTACACTTCTTAATGATATGTGTGATTATAGATAAGTAGCTATAAATGTCACACAAAGAAAATAGTTTTAAATATGTATTACAATATAAATATATTATAACATATTTCTCTTTTTTCAGTTCAGCATGACTATGCACAGTCCAGTCTCCTCAGAAGTTGGGTTGATCAATAGAAGAAATTCTCCTTCAGATTACTTCAGGGTTGGATGCATAATATATATATATATGAAGATGCGCATATATTGATGTATGTTAAGGCCTTATAATAATTAAAAACGAGTGCACTCACGAAATCTTCATTGATAACTGAACATATTGCCAGGCGGTGATGAGACGATCCCAAGGTACCGTTGCTCCTGAATACTCCAAACACTATTTATGGATCTTGGTAAGGTTGAAAACGTTGGGCGCCACTGTCGCAGACCAGCTCAGTCGGCATGTGGGTTTAAAGGACGACACAAGATACGACAGAATCGTGTTTATATGACTCCAATCTTCCCTGAAATGTACAAGTTCAGATACATGTACATTTCCTTACAATACAGTTTAAAAGTAGTTACGAAGAAATATATTCGAAACAATCGAAAATACAAGATAAAAGACAACAATACAACAATAGATTACACAAGATTATTACCTGTATATATATAAATATATATAAACAATTCACAGTTTCTTGGAGCATGTCAAAATGGCGATGTTTATCTTTTCAAATAAATTACGGAAGTGATTGCGATTGGTTATCGATCTAGTGCTGAAAAAGGTTAAAGAGGTTAAAAAGGTTAGAAAGTTCAATTACAAAAATAAGGAATGGTTAAAGGGAGAAAACTCAATTACGCTACACTTATCTTAATTACGACAGTACTACGATACCTATTTGCTACTCTACAGTAAGTGAATATTACAAGTAAATTATCAAAGGTAATTCATTATATAGAACAAAGACGTTTTCAATGTGCTTTATTGTTTTATTAAATTGCTTAAACCTGAAATGGGATAACGTGTTATATTTAAATATAAACATTATACACCCTATGACACTCTCTTCAAAAATTGCTTAAATTATTCAGCCCCACTAAACAAGATGGCCTAGAGCAATAAACAGAAATATTCTTAAAACAACATAGCTTCAGCAAATGATCAGAATCTTAATTATTTCACATAAAATATTCATATTATAGCCATGTAAAATATTGCTAAATATGTTCCGCTCCACTGAACAAGATACTGCACAAGCAATGGAAATAATTTTTTGTCCCCTACCAGTGATTACACCACAGGGGACTATAGGTTTGCCTTTTGTCTGTCTGTCCGTCCGTCTTGATGTCCGGAAATCTGGATCCCACGATAACTAAAAAATAATTTTCAAGAGTATTACTCAATGAGCTAAAGGCTTGGTATTTGGTATGGTTACTCCACCAGGGTGCCCTTTGATTTGGCATCAATATATATTGAATGTCTGGATGGAAGAATGTCACAAATCTTGTTTCCACTTCATAACTTTGTCATTTCTTGATGAATTTTGAATTGACTGGAGAGATTGCTTGATGTGTTGCACTTTATAGGGGTGGGTCCATTTAGTGTCTTTTACTTTTTTATCTCACCTGAGCACAATGTGCTCAAAGTGTTGTTGTTGTTGTATTGGGGTTTACCGTCGCTGCGATAGTATTTCAATCATATAGCGACGTCCAGCTAATTACAGGTGGAGGAAGACCCCAAATACACAGAGGTACCCGGGTAGAACCACCGACCCACCGCAAGGCTCAAAGTGTTATTTTTGATCGGCCTCCATCCATCCTCATTAGTCATCAGATGTAAACCATTTGCTTTTATCAAAACTTGGTATGATTGATCCTAAGTTGGCCCTTCAAAGATATTGCTAAGATAAACTTGATCCATGCAAAACTGGTTGCCATGGCAACTATCAAAATTTATTTAAAAAAACCCTGAAAAATCATCTTCTTTAAAACCAGTGGTTAGAATTCAACTTTCTTTTGCACAAATGGTCACCTCATTGCCCTCTTCCATAATTGCAAAAATAAACTTGGACCTTATAAGATGAGGCCCTTAGGGTGTTAGGTTATCTTATATACTGTGTAAAGAAAACTTCAAAAAACATTTCCTCTGAAAACAATAATCATAATTAAATTTATTTTGGCACGCATGGTAACCTCATTGCCTTTTTCCATTATTTCCAAAATAAAGAAATGAATCCTAAAGTTTTTACCTTCAAAGTTTAGCAAGGAATTTCTGAATTATTGCATTGCCTAAGAACTCAAAACTATAGTTTAATTATACTGCATTTTATATTTAAACAAACACATATCTATAGTGTCGCTGAGAATCCCTTTTGTATGATCTTGCATATGACTAAAAATCAAAGAAAAATACTACCACCTATGGTAATGCAGTTAAGAAGAAGACTCTTAGAATTTTGAGTACAGTCAACTCCCTGCAACAGCTGTGTTTGTACATCACGTTTCTGGGGATGTATTGAGATTTCAAGACGTGCGAATCCAACTGTTACCCACCCACTTAAATTTAATGAGGAAGTTTCATATACATGTAGACACTAGATCTTTTGTTATACAATGTAAATGTAATACTGATTCATATTTTGTATCATAATTCCTCATTTGTTTGGCTGTATGTGCAAATTATAAGTTAGAAATATGTGTATGAAGTTCTCATACTCCTGTGTGAGGACTTTAATATAGCCCCATATAGGAAGTATATGGGGGCTATATTGGAGACATATTCACTGGTGTAGACGAGATTTGTCTGCCTTATTTCTCGGCTACCTTTGGTCTGATTTTGATGAAAATTTGCAAGACTGAAGAGTATCGAACGTAATTGAGCATATTGTTGACATGTCATAATTATTTGATTTAGAATGAGTTATGGCCCTTGGTTATATTTTTCAAGAATGTCTTACATGGTAACATTATCTGTGACAAAGCGGTATCTGAGGGAATTTATCATTTTTAATTAAAATTTTTGTTTAATAATGTCAGGACCTCAGTTATAAGTGTGAAGTCCTCGATTTGCTCGATTGGAAGTGTGTGCAAATCATTTAAAATATGAAGTCCTCATTTGTTAATGTGAACCCAGTTGTAAATGTTAAGTCTTCATTTGTTTGGTTGTATGCAGATCATATGCTAGAAATATGTGTTTGAAAGTCTCATTATACCCCCACATCACTGGATAGGAGAAGTTATTTATGAATCACTTGGCTGTGCGTCTGTTGATCTGTCCGTTGGTTTGTATTGAATCTTTTTGTCTGAGCTCTAAATTGACAATGCTTCACTGGATTTGCAAATGGTTTGGCACATAGGTTTACCCTAGCAAGATGGAGTGTTAAGTGGAAAAAACAAATTGTTAGCTCAAAGGTCAAGGTCATACTTAGAGGTCAACAATAGAAAATTAATGCCAATATGCTTGTCCAGGCTGTAACTTGACAAAGGATTGCTGGATTTCCAAATGGTTTGGCACAAACGTTAACCATATTAAGATGAAGTGTCATGAGAAAGAACCAGCTTGCTAACCCACAGGTTAAGGTCATACTTGGAGGTCAACAAAAGAAAATCAATGCTAATATGCTTGTCCAGGCTTAACTTGACATAGGATCACTGGATTTCCAAATAGTTGGTACAAACGTTTACCATATTAAGATAGAGTGCCACATGCAAGAACAAAATTGCGTGTGTTTTTGCCTTGGATCAAGTGGATATGCTTTATCATTTCCATCATTATGTTTATCACTAAGTTATGAGACTCAGAGTCTAATATTCATGGATGATTACTCATTATGTATAAGAAGTCGCTCAATTTCTTTCCATCATCTTCTTAAATAAATTAAAGACCCTCATAATTTTCATTACATAAAAGAATTATAAACTATTGTCATCTAAATGACTTTGTGCTGTGCGGTGCTTATAATCCAGACTATCGTTCAAATGATCAAAATTATGTGACAAAGGCTACAGGCTGCATGACAGGGTCATATTTTTGCCACAGGCTTTGATTGGTGTGTCAGCTGGAAAAGTACATTAATTAGTTATTGATTGGCAATTAGCAAGGTAGTGGCCCTAAAGGGGGTATTAATCACCTTCAGTGAAGTTTCTAATTTGTTAATGTGAGGACCTCAGTTGTAAGTGTGAAGTCCTCGTTTGTTTGGCTGTGTGTGCATTAAATCAGGTACTAAAAAGATGTGTATGAAGTCCTCATTTGTTAATGTGAGGACCTCAGTTGAAAATGTGAATTCTTTGTTTGTTTGACAGTGTGTGCAAATCTTCTGCTAAAAATATTTTAATGAAGTCCTCATACCCCTGTGTGGGGATTTTGTTTGTTAATGCAATGAACTCATTTGTTTGTTCATAAATCATAAATAATTTCTTTGTATTTAAAGCTGGTGTTTGAAAACTCATAGTGAAAACTGGAGGTACAGAAGTCCTCACTGCATCACAGAACACAATCATCATATGTGATGATGGAGAGATTCACACATCAGGTTTGTTACAGATATTGACAGTTCAGTTATACTTAGGCCAATGCACTGTGGAATCATTCATGTGGTGTCAGTCTTGATTTAACCAAGCATTGTCTTTTTCCTGCCCAGACATCTTAAATTACATAATTATGTAGATGTCTGGGACAAAACATAGAAAGTGCCACAACAACATAGGATAAAAGCTATTTTGATGAACTAAAAGCACATTTGTGCAAATTTTAGGACTTGACTATTTGAGTTTACCATTGCTTTGACAGTATTCCAGTCATATAGCAACGTCCAGCTAATTACAGGTAGAGGAAGACCCCAAATGCACGGAGGCATCAAGGTAGAACCATCGACCTACTGCAAGCCAGCTGGAAGGCTTCCTCACATGAAAATCCGAATGACCCTGCCAGGATTCGAATCCACCTGGTGAGGGTCTTCAAATTTTAGGTATTTTGTTGATAACTTTACAAGGTATTGACTAATTTCATATTAAAATAGATAGCAAAAATGTGAAGTGCAGTGACCAAGAACTCTACCTTGACCATTTCGTTTTTAATTTTCTCCCATTAATTAATTTAATAATGAATTTCTGTCAAGAGCCTAGCTCATTTACTATATACTTTAAGACTGCACAAGGTATTGACATGAAACTTCATGTATAAATAGATGGTGACTAGGAGAAATACTTTTTGGAAGAACCATAACTTTACCTGGTGCCATTTTTAAATTATCTCCCATTAAAATTAAAATGAATAATTTTCAAGAGTATTACTCAATGAGCTAAAGGCTTGGTATTTGGTATGGTTACTCCACCAGGGTGCCCTTTGATTTGGCATCAATATATATTGAATGTCTGGATGGAAGAATGTCACAAATCTTGTTTCCACTTCATAACTTTGTCATTTCTTGATGAATTTTGAATTGACTGGAGAGATTGCTTGATGTGTTGCACTTTATAGGGGTGGGTCCATTTAGTGTCTTTTACTTTTTTATCTCACCTGAGCACAATGTGCTCAAAGTGTTGTTGTTGTTGTATTGGGGTTTACCGTCGCTGCGATAGTATTTCAATCATATAGCGACGTCCAGCTAATTACAGGTGGAGGAAGACCCCAAATACACAGAGGTACCCGGGTAGAACCACCGACCCACCGCAAGGCTCAAAGTGTTATTTTTGATCGGCCTCCATCCATCCTCATTAGTCATCAGATGTAAACCATTTGCTTTTATCAAAACTTGGTATGATTGATCCTAAGTTGGCCCTTCAAAGATATTGCTAAGATAAACTTGATCCATGCAAAACTGGTTGCCATGGCAACTATCAAAATTTATTTAAAAAAACCCTGAAAAATCATCTTCTTTAAAACCAGTGGTTAGAATTCAACTTTCTTTTGCACAAATGGTCACCTCATTGCCCTCTTCCATAATTGCAAAAATAAACTTGGACCTTATAAGATGAGGCCCTTAGGGTGTTAGGTTATCTTATATACTGTGTAAAGAAAACTTCAAAAAACATTTCCTCTGAAAACAATAATCATAATTAAATTTATTTTGGCACGCATGGTAACCTCATTGCCTTTTTCCATTATTTCCAAAATAAAGAAATGAATCCTAAAGTTTTTACCTTCAAAGTTTAGCAAGGAATTTCTGAATTATTGCATTGCCTAAGAACTCAAAACTATAGTTTAATTATACTGCATTTTATATTTAAACAAACACATATCTATAGTGTCGCTGAGAATCCCTTTTGTATGATCTTGCATATGACTAAAAATCAAAGAAAAATACTACCACCTATGGTAATGCAGTTAAGAAGAAGACTCTTAGAATTTTGAGTACAGTCAACTCCCTGCAACAGCTGTGTTTGTACATCACGTTTCTGGGGATGTATTGAGATTTCAAGACGTGCGAATCCAACTGTTACCCACCCACTTAAATTTAATGAGGAAGTTTCATATACATGTAGACACTAGATCTTTTGTTATACAATGTAAATGTAATACTGATTCATATTTTGTATCATAATTCCTCATTTGTTTGGCTGTATGTGCAAATTATAAGTTAGAAATATGTGTATGAAGTTCTCATACTCCTGTGTGAGGACTTTAATATAGCCCCATATAGGAAGTATATGGGGGCTATATTGGAGACATATTCACTGGTGTAGACGAGATTTGTCTGCCTTATTTCTCGGCTACCTTTGGTCTGATTTTGATGAAAATTTGCAAGACTGAAGAGTATCGAACGTAATTGAGCATATTGTTGACATGTCATAATTATTTGATTTAGAATGAGTTATGGCCCTTGGTTATATTTTTCAAGAATGTCTTACATGGTAACATTATCTGTGACAAAGCGGTATCTGAGGGAATTTTTTTTTTGTAAATGTTAAGTCTTCATTTGTTTGGTTGTGTATGCAGATCATATGCTAGAAATATGTGTTTGAAAGTCTCATTATACCCCCACATCACTGGATAGGAGAAGTTATTTATGAATCACTTGGCTGTGCGTCTGTTGATCTGTCCGTTGGTTTGTATTGAATCTTTTTGTCTGAGCTCTAAATTGACAATGCTTCACTGGATTTGCAAATGGTTTGGCACATAGGTTTACCCTAGCAAGATGGAGTGTTAAGTGGAAAAAACAAATTGTTAGCTCAAAGGTCAAGGTCATACTTAGAGGTCAACAATAGAAAATTAATGCCAATATGCTTGTCCAGGCTGTAACTTGACAAAGGATTGCTGGATTTCCAAATGGTTTGGCACAAACGTTAACCATATTAAGATGAAGTGTCATGAGAAAGAACCAGCTTGCTAACCCACAGGTTAAGGTCATACTTGGAGGTCAACAAAAGAAAATCAATGCTAATATGCTTGTCCAGGCTTAACTTGACATAGGATCACTGGATTTCCAAATAGTTGGTACAAACGTTTACCATATTAAGATAGAGTGCCACATGCAAGAACAAAATTGCGTGTGTTTTTGCCTTGGATCAAGTGGATATGCTTTATCATTTCCATCATTATGTTTATCACTAAGTTATGAGACTCAGAGTCTAATATTCATGGATGATTACTCATTATGTATAAGAAGTGTCAATTTCTTTCCATCATCTTCTTAAATAAATTAAAGACCCTCATAATTTTCATTACATAAAAGAATTATAAACTATTGTCATCTAAATGACTTTGTGCTGTGCGGTGCTTATAATCCAGACTATCGTTCAAATGATCAAAATTATGTGACAAAGGCTACAGGCTGCATGACAGGGTCATATTTTTGCCACAGGCTTTGATTGGTGTGTCAGCTGGAAAAGTACATTAATTAGTTATTGATTGGCAATTAGCAAGGTAGTGGCCCTAAAGGGGGTATTAATCACCTTCAGTGAAGTTTCTAATTTGTTAATGTGAGGACCTCAGTTGTAAGTGTGAAGTCCTCGTTTGTTTGGCTGTGTGTGCATTAAATCAGGTACTAAAAAGATGTGTATGAAGTCCTCATTTGTTAATGTGAGGACCTCAGTTGAAAATGTGAATTCTTTGTTTGTTTGACAGTGTGTGCAAATCTTCTGCTAAAAATATTTTAATGAAGTCCTCATACCCCTGTGTGGGGATTTTGTTTGTTAATGCAATGAACTCATTTGTTTGTTCATAAATCATAAATAATTTCTTTGTATTTAAAGCTGGTGTTTGAAAACTCATAGTGAAAACTGGAGGTACAGAAGTCCTCACTGCATCACAGAACACAATCATCATATGTGATGATGGAGAGATTCACACATCAGGTTTGTTACAGATATTGACAGTTCAGTTATACTTAGGCCAATGCACTGTGGAATCATTCATGTGGTGTCAGTCTTGATTTAACCAAGCATTGTCTTTTTCCTGCCCAGACATCTTAAATTACATAATTATGTAGATGTCTGGGACAAAACATAGAAAGTGCCACAACAACATAGGATAAAAGCTATTTTGATGAACTAAAAGCACATTTGTGCAAATTTTAGGACTTGACTATTTGAGTTTACCATTGCTTTGACAGTATTCCAGTCATATAGCAACGTCCAGCTAATTACAGGTAGAGGAAGACCCCAAATGCACGGAGGCATCAAGGTAGAACCATCGACCTACTGCAAGCCAGCTGGAAGACTTCCTCACATGAAAATCCGAATGACCCTGCTAGGATTCGAATCCACCTGGTGAGGGTCTTCAAATTTTAGGTATTTTGTTGATAACTTTACAAGGTATTGACTAATTTCATATTAAAATAGATAGCAAAAATGTGAAGTGCAGTGACCAAGAACTCTACCTTGACCATTTCGTTTTTAATTTTTTCCCATTAATTAATTTAATAATGAATTTCTGTCAAGAGCCTAGCTCATTTACTATATACTTTAAGACTGCACAAGGTATTGACATGAAACTTCATGTATAAATAGATGGTGACTAGGAGAAATACTTTTTGGAAGAACCATAACTTTACCTGGTGCCATTTTTAAATTATCTCCCATTAAAATTAAAATGAATAATTTTCAAGAGTATTACTCAATGAGCTAAAGGCTTGGTATTTGGTATGGTTACTCCACCAGGGTGCCCTTTGATTTGGCATCAATATATATTGAATGTCTGGATGGAAGAATGTCACAAATCTTGTTTCCACTTCATAACTTTGTCATTTCTTGATGAATTTTGAATTGACTGGAGAGATTGCTTGATGTGTTGCACTTTATAGGGGTGGGTCCATTTAGTGTCTTTTACTTTTTTATCTCACCTGAGCACAATGTGCTCAAAGTGTTGTTGTTGTTGTATTGGGGTTTACCGTCGCTGCGATAGTATTTCAATCATATAGCGACGTCCAGCTAATTACAGGTGGAGGAAGACCCCAAATACACAGAGGTACCCGGGTAGAACCACCGACCCACCGCAAGGCTCAAAGTGTTATTTTTGATCGGCCTCCATCCATCCTCATTAGTCATCAGATGTAAACCATTTGCTTTTATCAAAACTTGGTATGATTGATCCTAAGTTGGCCCTTCAAAGATATTGCTAAGATAAACTTGATCCATGCAAAACTGGTTGCCATGGCAACTATCAAAATTTATTTAAAAAAACCCTGAAAAATCATCTTCTTTAAAACCAGTGGTTAGAATTCAACTTTCTTTTGCACAAATGGTCACCTCATTGCCCTCTTCCATAATTGCAAAAATAAACTTGGACCTTATAAGATGAGGCCCTTAGGGTGTTAGGTTATCTTATATACTGTGTAAAGAAAACTTCAAAAAACATTTCCTCTGAAAACAATAATCATAATTAAATTTATTTTGGCACGCATGGTAACCTCATTGCCTTTTTCCATTATTTCCAAAATAAAGAAATGAATCCTAAAGTTTTTACCTTCAAAGTTTAGCAAGGAATTTCTGAATTATTGCATTGCCTAAGAACTCAAAACTATAGTTTAATTATACTGCATTTTATATTTAAACAAACACATATCTATAGTGTCGCTGAGAATCCCTTTTGTATGATCTTGCATATGACTAAAAATCAAAGAAAAATACTACCACCTATGGTAATGCAGTTAAGAAGAAGACTCTTAGAATTTTGAGTACAGTCAACTCCCTGCAACAGCTGTGTTTGTACATCACGTTTCTGGGGATGTATTGAGATTTCAAGACGTGCGAATCCAACTGTTACCCACCCACTTAAATTTAATGAGGAAGTTTCATATACATGTAGACACTAGATCTTTTGTTATACAATGTAAATGTAATACTGATTCATATTTTGTATCATAATTCCTCATTTGTTTGGCTGTATGTGCAAATTATAAGTTAGAAATATGTGTATGAAGTTCTCATACTCCTGTGTGAGGACTTTAATATAGCCCCATATAGGAAGTATATGGGGGCTATATTGGAGACATATTCACTGGTGTAGACGAGATTTGTCTGCCTTATTTCTCGGCTACCTTTGGTCTGATTTTGATGAAAATTTGCAAGACTGAAGAGTATCGAACGTAATTGAGCATATTGTTGACATGTCATAATTATTTGATTTAGAATGAGTTATGGCCCTTGGTTATATTTTTCAAGAATGTCTTACATGGTAACATTATCTGTGACAAAGCGGTATCTGAGGGAATTTATCATTTTTAATTAAAATTTTTGTTTAATAATGTCAGGACCTCAGTTATAAGTGTGAAGTCCTCGATTTGCTCGATTGGAAGTGTGTGCAAATCATATTCTAGAAAAATGTGTATGAAGTCCTCATTTGTTAATGTGAAGACCTCAGTTGTAAATGTTAAGTCTTCATTTGTTTGGTTGTGTATGCAGATCATATGCTAGAAATATGTGTTTGAAAGTCTCATTATACCCCCACATCACTGGATAGGAGAAGTTATTTATGAATCACTTGGCTGTGCGTCTGTTGATCTGTCCGTTGGTTTGTATTGAATCTTTTTGTCTGAGCTCTAAATTGACAATGCTTCACTGGATTTGCAAATGGTTTGGCACATAGGTTTACCCTAGCAAGATGGAGTGTTAAGTGGAAAAAACAAATTGTTAGCTCAAAGGTCAAGGTCATACTTAGAGGTCAACAATAGAAAATTAATGCCAATATGTTGTCCAGGCTTAACTTGACATAGGATCACTGGATTTCCAAATAGTTGGTACAAACGTTTACCATATTAAGATAGAGTGCCACATGCAAGAACAAAATTGCGTGTGTTTTTGCCTTGGATCAAGTGGATATGCTTTATCATTTCCATCATTATGTTTATCACTAAGTTATGAGACTCAGAGTCTAATATTCATGGATGATTACTCATTATGTATAAGAAGTCGCTCAATTTCTTTCCATCATCTTCTTAAATAAATTAAAGACCCTCATAATTTTCATTACATAAAAGAATTATAAACTATTGTCATCTAAATGACTTTGTGCTGTGCGGTGCTTATAATCCAGACTATCGTTCAAATGATCAAAATTATGTGACAAAGGCTACAGGCTGCATGACAGGGTCATATTTTTGCCACAGGCTTTGATTGGTGTGTCAGCTGGAAAAGTACATTAATTAGTTATTGATTGGCAATTAGCAAGGTAGTGGCCCTAAAGGGGGTATTAATCACCTTCAGTGAAGTTTCTAATTTGTTAATGTGAGGACCTCAGTTGTAAGTGTGAAGTCCTCGTTTGTTTGGCTGTGTGTGCATTAAATCAGGTACTAAAAAGATGTGTATGAAGTCCTCATTTGTTAATGTGAGGACCTCAGTTGAAAATGTGAATTCTTTGTTTGTTTGACAGTGTGTGCAAATCTTCTGCTAAAAATATTTTAATGAAGTCCTCATACCCCTGTGTGGGGATTTTGTTTGTTAATGCAATGAACTCATTTGTTTGTTCATAAATCATAAATAATTTCTTTGTATTTAAAGCTGGTGTTTGAAAACTCATAGTGAAAACTGGAGGTACAGAAGTCCTCACTGCATCACAGAACACAATCATCATATGTGATGATGGAGAGATTCACACATCAGGTTTGTTACAGATATTGACAGTTCAGTTATACTTAGGCCAATGCACTGTGGAATCATTCATGTGGTGTCAGTCTTGATTTAACCAAGCATTGTCTTTTTCCTGCCCAGACATCTTAAATTACATAATTATGTAGATGTCTGGGACAAAACATAGAAAGTGCCACAACAACATAGGATAAAAGCTATTTTGATGAACTAAAAGCACATTTGTGCAAATTTTAGGACTTGACTATTTGAGTTTACCATTGCTTTGACAGTATTCCAGTCATATAGCAACGTCCAGCTAATTACAGGTAGAGGAAGACCCCAAATGCACGGAGGCATCAAGGTAGAACCATCGACCTACTGCAAGCCAGCTGGAAGGCTTCCTCACATGAAAATCCGAATGACCCTGCCAGGATTCGAATCCACCTGGTGAGGGTCTTCAAATTTTAGGTATTTTGTTGATAACTTTACAAGGTATTGACTAATTTCATATTAAAATAGATAGCAAAAATGTGAAGTGCAGTGACCAAGAACTCTACCTTGACCATTTCGTTTTTAATTTTCTCCCATTAATTAATTTAATAATGAATTTCTGTCAAGAGCCTAGCTCATTTACTATATACTTTAAGACTGCACAAGGTATTGACATGAAACTTCATGTATAAATAGATGGTGACTAGGAGAAATACTTTTTGGAAGAACCATAACTTTACCTGGTGCCATTTTTAAATTATCTCCCATTAAAATTAAAATGAATAATTTTCAAGAGTATTACTCAATGAGCTAAAGGCTTGGTATTTGGTATGGTTACTCCACCAGGGTGCCCTTTGATTTGGCATCAATATATATTGAATGTCTGGATGGAAGAATGTCACAAATCTTGTTTCCACTTCATAACTTTGTCATTTCTTGATGAATTTTGAATTGACTGGAGAGATTGCTTGATGTGTTGCACTTTATAGGGGTGGGTCCATTTAGTGTCTTTTACTTTTTTATCTCACCTGAGCACAATGTGCTCAAAGTATTGTTGTTGTTGTATTGGGGTTTACCGTCGCTGCGATAGTATTTCAATCATATAGCGACGTCCAGCTAATTACAGGTGGAGGAAGACCCCAAATACACAGAGGTACCCGGGTAGAACCACCGACCCACCGCAAGGCTCAAAGTGTTATTTTTGATCGGCCTCCATCCATCCTCATTAGTCATCAGATGTAAACCATTTGCTTTTATCAAAACTTGGTATGATTGATCCTAAGTTGGCCCTTCAAAGATATTGCTAAGATAAACTTGATCCATGCAAAACTGGTTGCCATGGCAACTATCAAAATTTATTTAAAAAAAACCTGAAAAATCATCTTCTTTAAAACCAGTGGTTAGAATTCAACTTTCTTTTGCACAAATGGTCACCTCATTGCCCTCTTCCATAATTGCAAAAATAAACTTGGACCTTAAAGATGAGGCCCTTAGGGTGTTAGGTTATCTTATATACTGTGTAAAGAAAACTTCAAAAAACATTTCCTCTGAAAACAATAATCATAATTAAATTTATTTTGGCACGCATGGTAACCTCATTGCCTTTTTCCATTATTTCCAAATTAAAATTGGTTCCTTTAAAATAAGCCTCTTGAGGGGTTGGGTTGTTAATTTTAAATACCGCATAAAGAAATTTTCAACATTCATCTGCCTGTAGCTTTGCTGGATGTCATCAGATATTAAACTCCCAAATTACTATCATGGTTCTACTTATACCTTATACTGATGGTACTCAGGTGAGGGATTCAGGGACATCATGGCACACTTGTTTATAAATTTGGATTTTTTAATTGAGTTTGAATTTGCCTTAGAAATGTTAAGTTTTTTATGGATTTCTTTCAATAATACATCCCGTTACAACCATGGCACACATAGTGTTTTATTACCTCTGTATCCTGCATCTTAGATGTATTTGTTTTGCTGTGGATGCAATGTTTTATTTCAGTAAATACATAAAAAATATATGTAAAATGCTATTGAAATTGAAACAACATACATACTTTTCATATTGGGACTCTTAATTTTTTAGCCTAGCGAGTTCCTGGACATGTGCAGCAAGAATTGTAAAAAAATCATCGCATGACATATTGTTATGAAACTTCACATAATTTCAGATAGCATGGAAGTTGAAAAAATGTCAATAATTAGTCCCCTACCGGACTATAAGTTTGCCCTCCGTCTGTCCGTCTGTCAGTCTGTCCGTCTGTCCGTCCGTCTGTCCGCTCAAATCTGGATCCCGCGATAACTTAATAACTAAGCAAGCTAACTTGATGAAACTTGGTATATGACTAGATGGCAATGTGTAGATTATGCACGTCATTTTATTTTTGTTCTTCGACTAAAATTGTGGTTGCTATGGTAACGGAAATAGTGAAAATATGGCAAAAATGGGATCCCGCGATAACTAAGCAAGCTAACTTGATGAAACTTGCTATATGACTAGATGGCAATGTGTAGATTATGCACATCATTTTATTTTTGTTCTTCGACTAAAATTGTGGTTGCTATGGTAACGGAAATAGTGAAAATATGGCAAAAAATGGGATCCCGCGATAACTAAGCAAGCTAACTTGATGAAACTTGGTATATGACTAGATGGCAATGTGTAGATTATGCATGTCATTTTATTTTTGTTCTTCGACTAAAATTGTGGTTGCTTTGGTAACGGAAATAGTAAAAATATGGCAAAAATGGGATCCCGCGATAACTAAGCAAGCACTTGAACTTGATATGAAATGGCATTGTGTAGATTATGCACTCTTTATTTGTCTCGATAAATTGGGTTTCTATGTAACGAAAAAGTGAAATGCAAAAATGGATCCGATATAGCAGCAACTTGTGAATCTGTATTACTAGTGCATGTTAGATTATCTGTCATTTTATTTGTCTTCGACTAAAATTGTGGTTGCTATGGTAACGGAAATAGTGAAAATATGGCAAAAAATGGGATCCCGCGATAACTAAGCAAGCAAACTTGATGAAACTTGCTATATGACTAGATGGCAATGTGTAGATTATGCACGTCATTTTATTTTTGTTCTTCGACTAAAATTGTGGTTGCTATGGTAACGAAAATAGTGAAAATATGGCAAAAAATGGGATTGATTACCATATTGAGTCAAGGTGGAGCCGGTAGGGGACTTTATGTGTTGCATACAACACCAGTTACTTGTTCAGTCTGACGTAATCAGGAAAACCATGCAAACTCTGATTAAAATTGTTTTGTGTACAGGAATTGAAGGATTGGATTCAGAAAGTGATGATGACAATCAGCTCCAAATTGACAGACAGCAGAAATCAAGTAAGTGCATGGTCCTCTTTATTTTAGCTCATCTGATAGACAGCTTGTATTATATTTTAAAACTAAGACAAGAACTTCAAAACATCCAAAACTAATTATGCCTTTAAATCTGCTTTATGGTGAAAATTGCAATATTGTTTTGATTTTATAAATATGAAAAATATTTTGAGAAGTTCTGCGCATAAAATGTATGTCAGAAATACTTTTCAGGAGAAGATTAAAACTTAATCTTTCTCTAAAAACATTGCTGCTCTTCATCTTGGGTACATTCGCTTTTTGAGATGTCATCTCCTCTGAAACTACTGATTCCAACCAAACTTTGTCAGAAACATCATTGGAGGGGTGGGGGATGTTTTAAAAAGATTCCAGTCAGAGTTAATCACCCTATTGCTATGGGGGTTAGGTACCAAATAAAGAAAAAATCTCTGAAGAGAGTGGCCAGATTTCATTTTTTTTTTTCACAGAATAATTTGCAATTAAAAGAATTGTTTAAAAAAAAACATGACCACCAGGGTTATGGCAAGTTTTTGTTATATGGACATAAACTTTAAAATTCTTATCCACTGCCTAGACCTTAGATATTTGGTGTGTAGCATCATCTAGTATACCTCTACCATGTTTGTTAAAATCATCACTGACTTGGTGGGAAAGTGGTTAGAGCATCCACCTCGGGAGCGGGAGGTCATGGTTTCAAATCCCGGCCGCGACATTCTAAAGTCGTGAAAAGCTCCCTTGCTTGGCGTTCAGCATATAAGGGTAGTTACTGGTTGGCATGGTATCAGGATAATGTGACTGGGTGTGGTATCATGCCACATATCTAGGGCGTGATACTGCAGCCTGTGGTAGCACTATATCTGTCTCAAGTAGACATTGTCTCCAAACGACTGAAATGCAAGTTGCAGTTGTTTGTTACTTTGACAAAAAAAATCATCTATAATTAGTTTGGAAGTCAAGGATTTTTGCAACTACAAATATATTGCCACTACCTCTTTTAAGTTGAAAGGTCACCAAAATGCACAAACAAGATCAAATTTGTTTTTTGTTTTTTAATTTCACACACATTGTTATTTTCAAACTTTATCTCCTTTTCAGCTTCAAATATAAGACGACCCTTGTATGGAGAAAAAAGGAAGATCCCATGAAAACTGCAATGTTAGGAGCTTCGAGCCATTGATAGAGAACATTATTAATAATCAGATATTGGCTTCATAGAGAAAATTTACTGCAAACAGAAAGTAACAATAACAGATGTTTCAGATCTTCTGTGAATGCTAATTGGTAGTAAAACCTTCCAGTACATAACTTCTTAAGTTTTGGTACAATTGTGAAACTTTATACATAGAAGAACTTGTTAAGAGAAAGTGCAGTTAACAAGAGTTGAAACACTTGTTCAGTTGTATTATGTCTAAACCCCTATTTATAGGATAGAGACATATTGATTATGCAGGATTTTCTGTCTGTCACTAAATCTTGAGTCACTTACATCTCCTGAAGAAATTCAACTTGAGTCTTGAAATTTTATTGTAAAGTATATCAGGATGTATACTTGTATGCCTTAGGAGGAGGGTGGGAGGGAGAATTATATGTTAATTATTAGTTCACCAGAGTAAAGGTTAGGGTGAGCTTTTGTGATATTTGAAATATCTGTTGTGCATTACACTCTACAGGCCACAACTTTGACTCAGGTTTCTTTGACAGACTTGCTCAGAATGTTTGTCCTGACAATATCTAGTCATATTTGACTTGACTTGACCATTTGAGTTAACCGTCGCCTTGACAATATTTCAGTCAGTGACTTTACCCTCGGCAACAGAGGCCCCAGTCATGTTTGATCATGGGTAGTTTGGGGTCAAAAAGTAGGTCACTGGGTCTAATTTTAGTCAAAATCTTGTCTAAGCACATTATAACTAATTCTTTTTCAAACTTAGTCAGAAAGATTATCTTGATAACAGTTAGTCAGATTCAATCATTGGTGGGTTGAGGTCAGTAGGTCAAAATCTTGTTTACAAAATGTTATTGTTAACACTCTTATATATAGCATATGAGGTAACCATCTATGTGATTGTTGTTTTGTCTACATGAGAGGACCCGTACATGGTTTTGACATTGTCTGACTTAAGCCTTCATATTTGTAATGTTAAGATATCATTTGAAATAGATCTGCTTTAAAGTCCTTCTGTAATGCCAACTTTAGTTGAGTGATTAAGTACCATCTTGGCCTTTTTGTTAACAATACAGCAGAAAGGATATTTTTGGTAAAATTTGTCCAGCAAATATTCAATTAAATGTTTCTGTATGTATTCAGAGTTTCACAGTTATTTCACTTCATTAATCATGTTTGGTTAAGTCCATAGTCCTTTTACTTATCAGTGATGTTTTGGAAAGACAGATAGGTACTTGATTTTTTTTCACTTAAAAAAAAAATGAAAAAATTAATTTTTGTAAAATAACATAAATACATTCATTGTTATGTATTGCTTCAGCTTAAAATACTGTATATCCATATCCATATTGTATAAGATAAATTTAAATTTACAATCTATTGTAGCATATGATGCTTATGATTAACAAGGTAATTGTTTATTTTTACAAACAGAACAATGGTATGTTTTAAAACCAGATACTGTCTTGAACTTCATAGTATAATGTTCATTTACTTCTTTTATAATATTGTTTAAAAAATTGTTTTAGCCTCTAACAAGCAAAAACGATTTTTCTTTAAGAACTGACCTGGGAGTCATCTTCAACATACATTTTTAGCTCACCTGAGCACGAAGTGCTCAAGATGAGCTTTTTTTATCACACTGCGTCCGTCGTCTGTCGTCAACAATTTACTGTGAACATCTCCTCTGAAACCGCTAGGCAGAATTTAATAAAATTTGGCAGGGTTGTTCCTTGGGTGAACCTTCACAAAAGTTGCTAAAATAAACTTGATCCATGTGGAACTCTGGTTGCCATGGCAACAGAAAGAAAAAAAATATGAAAACTTTAAAAATCATCTCCTTCCAAACTATTGACCAGATTTCAAAATAATTTGGTACAATTGTTCCTTAGGTTTAGGTAACTCTTTACCAAGATTGCTAAAATTATTCCGATCGGGAAATAAACATGGCCGCCAGAGGCGGGGCTAATTTGACTTATATGTATATAGTGAAATCTTTAAACGACATCTCTGAAACCTCTGGACAGACTTTGATTATATTTGGCAGGGATGATCCTTGGGTGAAGCTTCACAAAATTTGCGAAAATTATTCGGATCCATTAAAAAAAACATGAATGCCAGGGGTGGGGCTAATTTGCCTTATATGTATATAGAGTGAAATCTCCAAATGACATCTCCTCTTAAACCACTGGACAGATTTTGATTTAATTTGGCAGGGATTATCCTTGAGTGAAGCTTCACAAAAGTTGCTAAAACTATTCCAATCCATAAAAGAATATGGCTGCAAGGGGCAGGACTTATTTGCCTTATATGTATATATTGAAAACTTAAAATGACCTCTCCTCTGAAACTGCTAGACAGAATTTGATAAAACTTTGCAGGGATCATCTCCTTCAAAACTACTGGCCAGATTTCAAAATGTTTTATTACAGATTGATGTTCCTTGGAAAACCCTATACTCAGGTGAGCGATCTAGGGCCATCATGGCTCTCTTGTTAATATAACTAAGAAGTTTCCTTATCCTTGCATTTTTTTTTCTGTACAAGACATTCCTTAAACTTGATTTTGACCACAGATTTAAAGTGAAATCTGAGTCTTAAGGATAATAAATATTTTTTTACTATTGTTTATTTTGAGTTTATTGCAAAAGGTGTGCAATGTAAATTTTATCATACCCCAAATACGTAGTATAGGGGGGGGGGGGGGGGGGGATTTTTTTACTTTTTACAATTATTGCATAGTTGAATCATGATTTGTTTGATTTAGAATGAGCTATGGCTATATTTTTCAAGAATTTCTGACATGGTAACAGTAAATGTGACAAAACGGTATCTAGGAGAAATCATTTTCAATGACAATTCTTGTTTAATAATGTCAGGACCTTAGTTATGAGTGTGAAGTCCTTATTAGTTTGGTTATGTTTGCAAATCATATACTTAAAAGGACCTCAGTTGTAAATGCAAAGTCCTCATTTGTGTGGCTGTGTGTGTTAATCATATGGTAGAAATATGTGTATATAGTCCTCATTATACCCCCACTATCCCTGGATAGGGGGAGCTATATAGGAATCACCTTTTCTGTCCATCTGTCCTAATTCTTTTTATGCTCCCTGAAGGGAGAGCATATAGTTGCTGCTTTGTCAGTCCCGTTCATTCGTTCATCTGTCTCGTCCATCAGTCATAATTTTGTCTTGAGTGTATCACAAAAACTATAAGAGGTATCAACGTGAAATGGGTAGATAGATTTCAATGAGAAGAAGTGCAGTGTACAAAACAAAAGGTCATTCAGGTGCAAATGATCATATCACTCAGGCTATGCCCTGGCAATATAATCATATACACTGAACTCCAAACCTGTGTTTAAATACACAACAAAACATGGGTAGAGAAAGAATATTTCTTAAATAAGGTAATAATATTATAATAAAATCTAAGGTATTAATTTTAATTCGGAAAATCTTATTGAAATCTTAATTCATGGAAAATTTTACTATTTGAGATCTATCAGTATTTAATACAGTCCCTTGTATTTTAAATGTTGTGAAATGTGATTAATTGATATGGTAATGAATTTTTAAATTTTGATTTCTTGTATGTTTTTGTTTTGAAGCAAATATTTAACTCTACTAAGTGAAAACTAGTAGGGCTTGTGTGTCCAAATGTCAGGCAAGTTAAGAATTGAATCCTGCGTATTTCATAAGGTCAACCTTAGATTAAAAAAAAAAAACACTCAAGAAGCCCAATTTTTGTCCAGTTTTTACAAAACTTTGTTATCATGCTTGTCTAAATATCTTGGTAAAGCTTGAAATATGCCACAATGTCAAATTATAGAAAAAAAAAACTTGTTTACATTCTTTTGCTATATTTTTGTCAGTCTTCATTAAACTTGATATATAAGGATGTTTGGCACCATTATATGAACACCCCAGAAGCTACATTTTCCCCAATCATCATGAAACTTGGTCACAATGTTTGTCTGTATATCTTAGATGAGTTTGAAACTAGTTGATGTTGGGTCAAAAAGTAGGTCAACAGGTCATGTCTTAAAAAATCTTGTGAACACTATAGAAGTTGCATGTCTGGCTAAATTTTCATGAAATTTAGTAGGATTGCTTGTCTCAGTGATATGCTGTATAAGGTCAAGATAAGGTCACCTTCGATCAGAAAGCAGATCATATGGGCAAATCACCGAAAATAAAATTAAGAGTAACCAAGTCAGTTTTCCTCAGGTGAGCAACACGGGGCCATCTTGGCCATCTTGTTTATTTTCCTTAAAGAATTTGTATATAGTAAAAACCATCAAATACAGCATAAATGCAATTATAAAATTCTCCATTGGATTCAGTTTAGTTATTGTCCTCTTGTTTTCACTTACGTGTTGTCTTGTTTTCCCAAAACATATACTGACAGTATGTTTTTCTGCAATAAACAAATTGAAAAAAGAATGTATTGACTTATCATGAATTTATGGTTCCATTTAT
>CM037782.1:15753125-15766263 GCA_021229015.1 Solen grandis
CGTCTCAATTATATATATATTTGAGGCAAGATTCATGAAAAAACTAAAAGGGGTATAGGAGATATGGAGCGGACACGAAATTAAAATGGAAATTGAAGGTTCAAACACATAACCTTCTAGTGTGACCTTGACCTTGAGCCTACATGGCTGCCACCTGTGTTCTGCACATCGTCTCAACTAGGTTTACATTTGAGGCAAGTTTCATGAAAATCCTTCAAGCGTTATAGGAGATATGGAGCGGATACGAAAACGTTACGGACAGACAGACAGACAGACGAAGGCCAATCCTATAACCCCGCTCCCGTTTCGTGGTGGGGGATTAATAAGGTATGTGAATTAAAATTTAGGTGTCACCATATTAAACTTATGGTATAACATCACTATTTGCTTAATTTTGTTGAAAAAATCAAGACATTAAAAAAGCATATTAAAATGATAATTTCAGAATAATTTATCACAATCTGTAACTTATAATGTATTTTATTAGTAACAGGTGAAAATACACTATGAGCAGAATTAGTCATTGTGTCTGGACAAAAATACATACAAAAACTACCCCAAAACCATGAAATTTTATATATCGTCAGAGGTCCTAACTGCGCCCCTGTCCACACTCCGCCATCTTCTGCTTTTTTATCGTAGTCTCGCTAGATTTTATCACACACGTAAGCGACTGTGAGATATTTTTTTACTATAATTTCAGTAAATAAACTCAGATGATTTTTGTACGAAATTTTGATTCAAACGGATAAATATTGCAAATTTTATCTCGCACCACTCTTTTTATGTGTTTTTTCTTAATACAAAATGATTGCAAGCAGAATGGCCCTTTTAAACTCAATTTCTTAAAAATAAAAGTAACTCGGAAATTCCATCTGCTGTGTTTACACATTTATAAATGGTAGTCATATGTGTACAATTCGCAACTGCTATGACGTCACCTAGGGGGCGGAGTTAGGACCACACAAAATGATGGCATAATATTTGACTCGAATTGTATTAAATGTAATTTTTGAGTGAATAATTATTTATAAAAGAATTATTTAGGGGGTATCAATGTAAATTGGATATAATTAATTGGTACGTAAACAGTTTTTATTTTATATATTTTATTTATGTTGCATTTCCTAATAAAATCTTAGAGGGGCACAGTTTGGGCACTCAAGGATATATTTTTCTTGATAAAAACATTTTCAAAAAACAGATTTCCTGATATAAAAGCTTTCTAAAAAATGAATACCTCACCACATGTGTTTAAAAAAAAGAAGATTTTTTTTACTGAAATTATAGTCAAATTTCCATAAAAACACTAAAATGTGACTTTTTGGACCCTCAACATTTGGCAAATACATTTTTAATCATGTTTTTAATACAGGAATCTTAAAATTTGAAGTTTCCTTTAACATTCTATTAAAAAATAAATGAGATATTCAACATTTTTTTTTTTTTACCAAAATCATCAGTGGTAACACTGAAACATCCTTATAACTAATTATTATTACTTTAATATCTATAGGCAAATTTCATTATTATTCCCGTTTCTCTATTAAAACTACCCCAAAATTCCCTTTTTTGTAAAATAATTATTGTATAGTTATTAAGGTAATAATTCATGTCAACTTAGTTTTATACTTGAATATTTTGTGAAACAGGAATGGTGGAATGCATCTGCATTTATGAATTCGCCAAGTATTGTTTAATTCAAGCAAGATCAGCTTGCCAGTTATTGCCAAGTTGGTCTAGTTGTATAGTGTTTGCATACTTTATTTCCTTACTAGGTGTCAAGGATAACAGAGTGAAGGTTAGTTTATAAATACAGTAAAATGAAATTTTTGAAGTAAAATTAATTTTAATTAGTAAATACTTACCTGTTATTACTTCAGGTATGTGTCTATTTGTGCACAGCTTCCAAAACAGAGTCCGCAAAATAAACCATTCCCTAAACCCCCTAGTTACCGGAAGTGTAACCCCCGTTCTCCAATTGTATATGAAGCCATCGAGGGATACAACCGCCAGCAAGCGGGGAGGGAGGTGGGACTCTGTAATAACAGGTAAGTATTTACTAATTAAAATTAATTTTACTTCAAAAATTTCATTTTAATAGCATAAATACGTTACCTGTTATTACTTCAGGTATGACTTCGTCGCTAAGGCGGGAGGTTGCTAACAAAGAACCTTGATTGCAGCGATACCCGAAGTAGGAAACGACCAAAGCCGCCGAGGCGTCAGACATGATGATTAAACTATTGTCTGAGCCACTACAAGTGGACCCAAATCCACAAGGTTTTGTGATTGGTTAGCCAGTGAGCGGAGATAAAAGGAAGAAAACGTAGTAGAAGACTTCCAAGAGGCCGCTTTGAGAATATCATCCATGGGAGATTTATTCAAGAAAGCCCAAGAAGCAGACAAAGCACGGAGCTCATGTGGTCTAATTCTTAAAAAGGATAGATCCCTGTCCGAAAGATCCGAATAGGCAAACTTGATAGTTGAGGCTACCCAACGAGATATTGATGCTGCCGAAACTTCGCCCCCCCCTTTTATTGAAAGGAAAAGTCGAAGACGACGACCCCGTAAAGATTTAACCTTCTGGAGGTAAAACTTCAAGGCTCTAACTGGGCAAAGAAGCCGATCAGGATCTCCCCTGGCGCAAGACCTAGCAAGGCTCGGAATAACTACTGGAGGGGGACAGACCGAAGGGAGCTGGGTTTTCGCAAGGAAACCAGGTTGAAAGCTCAAAGATACAGAGCCATCAGATTTGTTAAAGCGTAAATAGCCTTCCTCAGTAGAAAAGGCATGAATTTCGCAACGACGTTTAGAAGACGCCATTGCTATAAGAAAGACCGTCTTCCATGTTACGTGCAGTAGAGAAGCCTCAGAAAGAGGTTCAAAAGGTGCCTTAGTAAGAGCCAGTAAAACACAAGAAAGATCCCACTTTGGAGTTAACGAACGAGAAACTGGCCTAGACAGTTCAAACGAACGAATAATTTCCGAAAGATAAGGATCCGAACCAAGGGAAGAGGATCTGTGAAACTTAAGAGTGTTCGATAACATAGATCTATAACCCTTGATAGAACTGACCGCAAGTTTTTTCTCATTAAAAAGAAAAACTAGAAAGTTAGCGATTTCTCTGACAGGAGCTTTGACCGGATTAATCTGCCGTGCGATACACCAATCACGGAAGACCTTCCACTTTGCCTGGTAGACAGATCGAGTAGATTGTCTCCTGGCTTTAGAGATAATAGAGGCAACTGTTGCCGAAAATTTCTTCTGTCTAACTCGCTGTTGGATAACATCCAAGCGTGAAGACGAAGAGCGCAAGGATTGTCATGAAGGACCCTGTTCCGACCTTGTGACAGAAGGTCCGGAACCTGGGGAAGTTCTACAGGATCGTCTATCAGAAGATCCAGAAGATCCACGAACCAAGATCTCGTTGGCCAAAGTGGAGCTACAAGGAGGATCCGGCACTGAGATCGCAGGATTTTCCTTAGAACTAAGGGAATCAGAGAAAACGGTGGAAACGCATAAGCAAATAGATGATCCCAGTTTACAGACAGAGCATCTATCGCCCAAGCCCGGTGATCCGATACCGGTGACACAAACAGCGGAAGCTGGTTGTTCAGCCTGGTAGCAAATAGATCGACAGACGGAGACCCGAAAATCGCAAACAGAGTTGTCGCGATCCGAGGAAGTAACTTCCATTCCGAGGGGAGAAGAGAATGTCTGCGGGACAGTTGGTCCGCTAGAACATTTAGACGACCCGGAAGATGTCTGACTTGAATGAGTACCGAAGACACCTGACACCAATGAAGAAGGTGCCATGCTTCCATGCACAGAGAAGGCGAGTGCGTCCCCCCCTGTCTGCGGATGTAAGAGACAACAGTCGTGTTGTCTGTAGATACTAGAACAGATTTGCCTCGAATGAGAGGAGAAAACTGTCGTAAGGCTAGTAGAACCGCTTTGAGTTCGAGGTTGTTGATATGAAGAGAACTGTCCTGAGGGGACCAAAGACCCGAGGTCGTGAGACCCAGAGGTTCCAGATGAGCACCCCAGCCTGACAGACTGGCATCCGAGAAGAGGAACAGTTCCGGTTGAGGAGGAGAAAGAGGAACACCCTCTCGGAGAAACGAGGGGGAATTCCACCAACTGAGATGATGAACCAATTCCGGAGAAACCGGAAGAATGGTCTGTAAATGGTCTCGACTGGGACGCCAGATCGAGAGTAGGATAAACTGAAGAGGTCGCATGTGAAGGCGGCCCAGCGGAACAAGATCCGCTGCTGCATTGAGTACTCCGAGAAGCGATAGGAATTTGCGGGCTGAGATCGATTGCCGACGCGAAAACCCCCGAACCAGAGTTAGAAGAGACATAATTCTGGGTTCCGGAATTCTGATCCTGTTTAGGTCGGTCAGAAACTGCATCCCGACAAACGTGAAGTTCTGGGATGGGATCAACTCCGATTTCTCGGAGTTGAGGATGAAGCCTAGCCGGAGAGCTAGGTCTGTCACTATTTTGGTGAAGATTCTGGGGGCCGAAGACAGGCCGAACGGAAGGGCCTTGAACTGGTAGACAGTTTGGCCATCCGTAAAACGAAGGTATTTCCTGGAATGAGGATGGATAGATACATGGAAGTAAGCATCCGATAAATCCAGGGAAACAGCCCAGTGACCGGGGAGGACGGCTGCCCTGATCGACGAAGTTGTTTCCATTTTGAAGTGTTCCTTCGGAATGAAGGAGTTTAGATGAGACAGGTCTATGACCGGTCGAAACCCGCCGTCCTTCTTGGGAACCAGAAAGAGACGGCTGTAAAACCCCGGAGAGGTTGGAATCGAGACCCTTTCTACCGCTCCTTTTTCCAGAAGATCTGAAATGGCGAGTCCCAGACGAGGATGATTGGAGGAGAGATGAATGGGAGAGCGTGATAGTGGAGGGGGACGACTGAACGGAACCCGATAACCGTGTCTCACGATAGACAGGACCCATTGGTCGTCGGTGATTGTCTCCCAATGATGAATGAAATGAGTGAGTCTGCCGCCTACTGGAAGGGGCAGAAACACTCTTCCTCCTAATCGAACGTCTGGAAGAGGAAGCGGAAGAAAGGACGTACCCCTAGGGCTGACTCCTACCCCTTTGACTGGTAGAGGTAGGAGAAGGGGTGGGGGGCGATGAAGGAGGAAATCGTGGTCACTGCGGACCAGATTGGCGAGCGCCCCTGGAAGAGGGATTGCCTCTGAAAGGAGATTGAGGCTTGCCCTTTTCCGAGTCCTTCGGGGATTTACCGGAAGAAGCCGAAGGTTTCTTCGGTATCCGGAATTTAGGGGGAGCCGAAGTAGGAGTGCGGGGCTGGAAGGCCACCGCGCCGTGCATTTGCTCCTCCCTGGAGGCATCCGCTACTTCCTTGATTCGGCCCCCAAAGAGGGACGAAGAAGAAAGAGGGGCCGACCTAAGCTTTTCTCGAGAAGAAGAGAGAAGTAGCTTGTTGGGGCCGTCCAGGATGGCATCCCGCCTGCAGCGAGTCATCTCGGAAGAGAGAGAGAGAGATAGCAAAGTCGAATGTTTTGCCGTCGCTGCTAAGGCCTCTAAAAGAAGCCTGACGGAAGCAGATAAGGCATCCTTTTGTTGTAGCTTGACCGAAAGAGCGGCCACGAAGGAGTCAGTATGCGACGAGATGCCGGAAAGAAAGCGGGAGCGTTGCTCCCAGCGATCCAGGACCTTCTGCTGAAGCGGTAAAGAGGAGGGGACCTTGAGCCGGAGCCGACTCGCATCTAGGTCCAGTTTCGGGGGGTGGATAGAAAAATCACCCTCCGGAAACTTGTAGGTCTTGGGGTTAAAACCCAAAGGCCGAAGGTCTGAAGTTGGAATAAACCAGCCCGGTCCTGGCTTAGAGGAGGATGAAGATTCGAAATCCTCCAGAGCCGAACGGACGACCGGAGAGAAAGGGAGCAACTCCGGTTCGACTGATTTGGATTCCTTAGGCTTACCGACGAGGTCAAGGTAACCTTCGCACCTCTTCCGGGAGGGAGGAGGGGCCGGTTTGCATACTGATGCAGGTAAGGTAGCAAAGACCTCCTGAACAGCCCTGTCCATGGAAAACCGACTGTCGTCTGACTCCTCGTTCTCGTCAGAGAGAGGATTGTCAGTACGAGGTTCGGAATGAGCGCTGGATCGGCGCGAGGTGGACGAAAGAGGCACGTCCTCAGCAAATAAGGAGTCCTCCTCCGGAGCATGAAGGGAGATTTCATCCTCCAATTGTCGCTCGGAGCAGTCCCACTAGTAGGGGGATTGCGAGTAGAGGGAGGAGACCCAGCCTCAGGGCGCGATGGGGGAGCATCCTGAGGGGGAAAGCCCATGAAGGGAAATGGAGGGAAAAAGGGCCACATAGGGGGCTGTGCGGAAGAAGCGCCCTGTGGACCCGAGGAGGGAGGAGACTGAAGGAACAGTCTGTGATCAAGGGTCTCTGGTGGAAGAGAAACCCGATCCCTCCTAGAAGAAGAAGGTTCACCCGGCATGACGGGGGAGGAGGCAGAACTGAAATGCCTGGCGTATTCCCCCATCATGTGGGACCACCATGTGGAAGGGTCAAAGGTCTGAGGTTGCGCTGAAACATCCGCACCTTGAACCTTCGAAGACGTGGTGGAGCGTAAAGGGGACCGGTCCCGAGTAGCAGAGCTAGGGGACCGGTGACCGGAAAAACCCGGGGAACGGTTGTGGGACCATTTCTTGGGCACCCTTGAACATGGAGGAGGAGGTGGCCGAAGCGGAGCAACTGAAGAAAAACTCGAGTCCGAATTCTCGGACAAAATCGGCGAAGACCGGCGACCCACACGTCTAGCGTGATGAGCCGACCTGGCCGTTGATCTGTGGCGATCTCTTGCCGATGACCGGTGATGACCGGTCTTGGGTCTCTGAGACCGATGATGACCGTTGACCAGGGACCGGTGCCTGTTGACCGGTGACCGGTGACAGGTGGCTAGACCTGACCGGTGACCGGTCGTGAGCTTTGCTATGACTACGATCACGTACTTGACCGGTCATGCCCGGTGACCGGTGACCGGTCGGAGTAGTCTCCTTGCTCCCCTGGGGCTGACACAAGGAGAGCCGGGCAGGGAGCCAGGAGATGAAGGCGGCCTCTCCGGAGAGGGGCGGGAAGCCTTCTTCCTGGGAGGGGGAGAGGGACTCCGACCCCCAGCAGCGCTGAACCCGGAGAAGGAGGAGGAAGATGAGGCCTTCCTTTTCCGGGAAGAGTAAGACCGACGGGAGGAGGCTTTCTTCCATATCTCGTCTGTCCACGAAGCGCAAACGGTGCAGGTGTCGACCCTAGAGCACCCTGAACATGATAGGCAGGACTGATGGGAATCCCAGGACGCCTTGACATGTCCGCAGGAACCCCGGGACTGCGACATAGTAAAAAGCAACAAAAAAAAAAAACGGGAAGACCGAAGAAAACCCGTACAAGGAAAAATCTCGAAACGAGACAACAGTATATACAAAATCAATATAATAAAACCAGTGTCACGGGAGCCGAAGCACGGAAACCCGTGACACAAGGCAAAAGGTCCCGATACGGGACGGAGATTGGGAATTCTACACGTATATAGAATAAAACCAATAGAACAATATAAACAACACAGCCGAGGCTATGAAAAGATAAGAAAGGAGAGCTGTAGCGCACAGAAGCTATCAAGAAAGGGACACACAAGGTTACCCACTGAAACTCGATGGCTTCCAAAACACAATTGGAGAACGGGGGTTACACTTCCGGTAACTAGGGGGTTTAGGGAATGGTTTATTTTGCGGACTCTGTTTTGGAAGCTGTGCACAAATAGACACATACCTGAAGTAATAACAGGTAACGTATTTATGCTATTAAAACCTCACTCTGCGACCAACTCATTATCACGACAAACTCAATATTATGGGCACATTTTGTCGGACCCCGAATTTTTCTCTATATGTTTCAATGGTCGCTCACCTCATTAAAGCGGGCTACTCAAAATTGCGTAAAAAGACCACTAAAATCGGACCAAATCGTAAAATTAGTCTTCTTTTGACCTCAATAATGCGAACGATGGTCCTGTGAAAAAGTTGATTCAAGTTGTCATTTTACGACATCTGGTTTCCGGTACAGGTGAAGGTCGCACGTGCCGTAATTCGGATGTTTTGATAACACGGTAGATAAGATTCGATGGAGAGTGAAAACAATGGGTGAGATGGGTAATATTACGTAACAGAGAGCAATCTTCGGATCTACGGATGTATTTCCTGTCAAGCTAACGAGTATTTGTTATATGTCCAGATGAACTGCCCCTTATTAGCAGTAACAATCACCGTGACGCGTTTCGATTGACTAAAGTTTTAACAGTCGTTAATTGGCACGAAGACTTCCCACGAAAACTTGACTAAAATAGAATTAGATATCCCGTCATATTAGTCAATCACTTTCATAACTACTTTCCAAAGACTTTGATTTAAAACTGAAATTTAACGTTAATTTCTTTAAATTCAAAAGAAATTGTCTTGAATCAAAACAGCACGGGGAAAAGTCGGAGGCAATTGGATAATTAAAAAAAGCTTATTACTACAACAATTGAATAAGCAATCACTTTGATAATTATAGAAAATTAGAGAAATTTAAAATGGGTAGACTTTTAATCGGCATGATATGACCATAGATTTTAATTTTAAATGTGAAAAAAAAAAGGTTTTATAAAAATAATCAGGATTATATTTCATAACAATACTTTTTAAAAACATTAAATTGATTCAAGAGATATTATTTTCATCTATCAAATTAAAACAAGTATTGAATTTGATCAACATTGAAATGAAATATTTATGAAAAGACCAAACTCAATAATGAGACCAACTCAATAATAAGACCACTTTCAGATGGACCCAATAGTGGTCTCATTATCGAGGTTTTACTGTAAGTGTTTGCGTTATTGACTGGACCATCCATACTGAAGGCAAATGCTTTTGAGTGGGAACAAGGCTCTGCCTATATACAGATGTTTATTTCCATTCCACAAACTTGCAAATCTTAAATGTTTCAAATGTTAATATCACAGACATTTACTTTGTAGAATGTATCTTTAATTTTAGCATATCTTTGTGGTGCCATGGCATTTTAATGTCAGTTCCTTTGAGTGGTTCAGAAAATTATCAAGTCATATAAACATGAGCAGTCTTGAACAGGGGTGCCAGGAAAGATATTCTAGCTCTCCTGAAATTATGGGAAAATCTTATCCAATATGCGATAAAAGATATGTTACCATTATATTGGTCCCTGACCCAGAAGCTCTCTGTGTGGTAGAGGTGCCAAGATGTAGTATCATTCCCCTTGCCATATGCCCCGCAACACTCAAACTGGTGGAAAACACAATAAAATCTCATCAGTTGCACAATTCAATGAGAAAGTTTTTAAAGCCATTGAGAATGTAAAGGTCGCTGAAAATAAAAAAAAAATAAAAAAATACAGAAACCATTAAAATTTGGAAACTTTGGTTTGTAGAAAGTTTTTGTCCCTCCCATATTTTTGTTATTTTAGAAATTGGAAATTGCAGCGGTTGATGTGTCTACCCCAGAATCTGGGACACCCGCAGCAGTTGAAAAAATAGAATCAGGATCAAGATGTGCACGTGCTGATTATATTCTTAAGGATGCAATACAACAAGAAAGCAGCATATGGTCAATAGACTTTTTCTTTGCAGTGCATACAATGTTGTACAAGCAAACCCTGATCAGACAGCTCCTCTGAAGATGTCTGATATGAGACTGCTCTGCTTGTCATGGCCTTAACCCTTTCCCTCATAGAGGAAACCATGAAAAGACCTATGCGAACAACATAAAACCAGATCAGCCTGCGAGTAACTCGCAGGCTGATCAGGTTTTATGCTGTTCGCTGCTCCTCAGTGGTCTGGAAATGAGGACTTTATAATTAAATTTGGTATGGTTTAACTGTGGTTTTCTGCAGATCAGGCTTTATGTGGTACCTATTGAGTGCGTCAAAATGAGTCTATATGAGGGAAGGGGTTAAAATGTAACAACTGGTGTATGAGACACAGAGTTAATATGCTAATAGTCAACAAACACCTGAGAAGAAAAATTAACTTAAAGAGAGATATTTGTACCCAATTTTCATAATGATCTTCATATTTATCACATGACATCCCTTGTTTCCTGTTTAATATTACCATAACATATATTTGTATATTCAACACATGTAATATAATGTCATGACGTCATTTAACCCTATACAATTCATAGGATAAAATAATCCCCCAAAATACTAGAATTTATATTGAACTTGTCTAAGAAAATAGTAAAAAAATTGCCAGAGGCTCACTTTTTATAATTTTCTTGAACTTGTTTAATAAAATTTTATATTATTTTCGTTTTATAATAAAATTTTATATTATATGAAAACTCATGTGAATTCTTATATATATCATATTATTTAGCATCTAGTAAATATCAAACATTCAAAGATCAGTATGACATACATATTTTAGATAGAAAATGAGTTTTTCAGCCAAAATGAGGATTATTTTTCCGATGGATAACCTTGCATCCTCGTCACTCACCCTGCGCTGGACCGTATCCCAGGCGCTAGTGATGGAGGACTCTCCTGGTACACCATACTTCTCTGTCACACTCTTCTTCAACGATCCCCGCACTGTGTCCTCCAGCTACAAACAAGGGACACTGTGAGTAAATGTCTGATATACTATTATATGGACACTGTGAGTAAATGTTTGATATATTATTATCAATCAAACTGATTTAGAACATCATATTTTCATAAATGATAACATAAATATCACTGCTATGATAATGATTGGTGAATAAGTATTATAAAATATTGTTGGATTAAATAAATCAATCAAAAATTGCCTTAACAAGGAATATGTGATAATCATAACAACACAAAATTATACATTAAGGCTCCTTAAAGCATAAGTGGATGACTGAGAGCAGAACATGCGACAGAAAAAAAACATTCTGCTGAAATATAGAATTTCATGTTGTTGGTATTCATAGGTAAAATATTTTCAGAAAAGAAAATTAGTATTTATATTCTGTGATCACCAAAAATGTACATTTGTTCTGAAATTATCAAACAAGAGTATTCTTTGAAACATATTTGTCACCTGCTGAAGCGTGACAGAAAAAGTATGACAGACAGACAGACGACAGATAAGTAATCCCTATGTGTCAGCTATGCTTACAGCAGGTAACATAATATTCTGTCCGAAGTATTTTGAAAATCCCTCAGTGTTTTCTCAAAAGTTTCCAAAGAAAAACCTGTCAAAAGCATAGTTTCAAACTTAGCAGATTGATAATAACACTTATTTAGGGTCCTTTTCAGCTCGACAACATTATAACAATCAATAAAAGATACAAGGTTTTGGGTCCATCTTATTAACTGAGTTCTATTGACACTTTTGTAAACATGGATCATGTAATGATGGATCTACACTGTATTTATGTGTAAACTTTGTTCATCACTAGTGCACATTACCTCCCCAGCGAATACGTATCCCAGAATTCCTGCAGCAAACAATCCAAATGCTACAAATGTGAATATTGACAGGTGCTGAAACAAAAATTAGACTCTAAAGAGTTAAACTGGATAACAAAATACCGCCTAAGTTCAACTTTATATTTGTTTGTATAATGAAATGTTTCAAAATTATAAACATAATTTTGAGAATATGTTAAGCAGTTGTAATATTAAGGTGTACTAAATTCCATTAAAAACAAGTAACTGGTGTTGTATGCAACACATAAAGTCCCCTACCGGCTCCACCTTGACTCAATATGGTAATCAATCCCATTTTTTGCCATATTTTCACTATTTCCGTTACCATAGCAACCACAATTTTAGTTGAAGAACAAAAATAAAATGATGTGCATAATCTACACATTGCCATCTAGTCATATACCAAGTTTCATCAAGTTAGCTTGCTTAGTTATCGCGGGATCCCATTTTTTGCCATATTTTCACTATTTCCGTTACCATAGCAACCACAATTTTAGTCGAAGAACAAAATAAAATGATGTGCATAATCTACACATTGCCATCTAGTCATATACCAAGTTTCATCAAGTTAGCTTGCTTAGTTATCGCGGGATCCCATTTTTGCCATATTTTCACTATTTCCGTTACCATAGCAACCACAATTTTAGTCGAAGAACAAAAATAAAACAACGTGCATAATCTACACATTGCCATCTAGTCATATACCAAGTTTCATCAAGTTAGCTTGCTTAGTTATTAAGTTATCGCGGGATCCAGATTTGAGCGGACAGACGGACGGACAGACGGACAGACGGACGGACGGACGGACAGACGGACAGACGGACGGACGGACAGACGGAGGGCAAACCTATAGTCCCCTCCGGTGTGAACACCGGTAGGGGACTAACAAAACTTTGTAAACATTCCATACCACCAATGTTTTGCAACAGACTTTTATCAGTCTAACCAATTCTATGATAACTCCCCCAACCTTAGCCTAGATAATTAATTTGCTGGAGTAAATAATCATTTTAGTGAAAATCACCTTCATGTGAGTAAGGAAAAAGAAACCCTGGTACTGATTCACAAAACCTCTCAATTTGAAGTTGCCCTTATCTTACCAGCATAATAGCTCAATAATAGTGTCCCTTTTGCATTCAGGAGGTTTGGGGTTCAAATACCTGCCGGGGAACTTTCCTCCAGTGACTATGTCAAATCAAAGATGTATAAAATTGATACCAGATGCAACCTTGCCTGGCACTCTGCAAAATAGGTTTGCTATGGGAACTCAGATTATTCAGTACTGGTTCTACCCAGGAACTTGTCTTCCTATGTTGGTGCTATATACTGGGCATGAAAAGAACAAAGGGGTCTATTCACAAAATGAGCTAGGGACTCCAGGACTCCCTTGTATCCAACCACTGGGTTATCCTTGAGTGCAAGGTCTAAATGTGGCCATAATATTCAGAAAATGATTGCTAGTCATTACAACAGAATATGAATCTCAAAATGTTTAACCCTTTCCCTCATAGAGGAAACCATGAAAAGACCTATGCGAACAGCATAAAACCAGATCAGCCTGCGAGTAACTCGCAGGCTGATCAGGTTTTATGCTGTTCG
>CM037782.1:15766363-15816363 GCA_021229015.1 Solen grandis
CCTGTAAGTCAATTGGAATGCATCTTTAAACATGGGAACAGTCCTCTGGACTTTTGTAAACATTTTACATGGATATTGCACAATATTCTATATTATATACATTTGTATTTATGGAAAGATATAAGATGGAAACATACACATGTTTTAAATGAGGAAAAATATCTTCTTTTTATTCCATTGACATGAACTGTTTGTTCATAACAGGAATAGGGCTGGGTATAAAAATCTTCATCATCAACTTCATCTTCAATAAATACCCGCGTGTGAAGAGGCGTTACGATGGTACACACAAGATGTGGCAGAATCTTCCAACTGATGTAGAATATGAACGAGAGTATGTACAAGCAGAAATGGACAGGGTATGTAGATGTAAACGAGAGGGACATCATGTGGATGGTTATACCCAGGCTTCACGGAAGTGGGGGCAATATAGGAATCCAGCTCATCTTGACCTGGCCTGTCCCATCACGTCCTGTCCTGTCCATCACATCCTGTCCTGTTCCATCACGTCCTGTCCCATCACATCCTGTCCTGTCCATCACGTCCTGTCCTGTCCCATCACGTCCTGTCCTGTCCCATCACATCATGTCCTATCCCATCATGTCCTGTCCTGTCCCATCACGTCCAGTCCTGTCCTGCTCTCACACCACTACATGAAGAGAAGTGGGGGTGTTTATCACCTTAAAAGAAAGTTCTACTTGTGTTTAGATACATTTGCTAGTCATTAATTAATATTGGTATGATGTTTGGCCAAATAATATGTCTTGTCTTACCATTAGATAATGGACCTTTCCAATATTTGCAGAAGTAATAACCATTTACCTCATAAATATTCATGAACAAACTTGTATTCATACTATTAAAGGTTAATTTATAATAATCATGTCATACATTTTTAGCTCGACTTTTCGAAGAAAATGAGAGCTTATACTGTCACTCGGGCGTTGGCGTCGGCGTTGCAACACAAGGTTAAAGTTTTTTTCAAACATCAATAACTTAAATACTATCAAAGGTATTCCACCCAAACTTAAAATACTTATTCACCATCATCACTTCTACCTTACTTCTAAGGCCCACAAGCCTGGCTATCCTATTTTTGGAGTTATGCCCCTTTCATACTTACAAAACAGCCAAAATCAAGGTTAAAGTTTTTACAAAGTTGTATATCTTCAATACTATCTAAGGTATTCAACTGAAACTTCAAGTACATATTCACCATCATTACCTCTACCTTACTAACAAGGCCCATAACTCTTGCTGTACTACTTCTTAAGTTATGCCACTTTCATACTTAGAAAACAGCCAAAATCATGGTAATTTTTTTACATAGTTGTACTATCACATGTATTTGACTGAAACTTCAAGTACTTATTCACCATCACTACCTCTGCCTTACTTATAGCAAGGCCCATAACCCTGGCTGTACTACTTCTTGAATTATGCCCCTTTCATACTTAGAAAACAGCCGAAATCATGGTTAATTTTTTTACAAAGTTGTATATTTTCAATACTATCACAGGTATTCCACCATAACTTGGAATATTACAATTTCAGATTTAAGCACTGGAGTTGGCAGATCAGCACACCACATTCTCAAATTGATTCTGCATGCTAATTTCACCATTTAAAAATGTCATATTTGTTTATTGGAGGTGATAGAATAATTTCTACTATAACTAGAACATATCATCATTGATATGTACCATACTATTAAAATCCATAAAACTGTGTCTTAGCAACTGAGAAAAGTCGAGCGCGCTGTCTTATGGACAGCTCTTGTTACATGAGTGGCTCTTATTTGCTCTGAAAAATAAAGACCAGTAAAGTCAATTTATCTAGTACTCTATGTAAGACAGATTGAACAGTACCCCATAAGTCTGTTTTATTTCTTTAGTACATAGTAATACCTCGGGATAATGAGCGTGAGAAGTCCATATCCAATGAAGATACTGACTCGGACTCCAGTAGCGATGGGGACTCGAGTCATGACTTTCAGGAATTCCGCCAGCTCTTTTCACTTCCTGCCTCAGAATGTCCCCTCACAGGTAATCCTTGAATTATGCCCCCCTTCAAAGAAGAGGGGGTATATTGCTTTGCTCATGGCGGTCTGTCGGTCCGTAGGTCGGTCCGTCGATCCATTGGTCTGTCGGTAGACCAGACCTTGTCCGAGTGATAACTTAAGTTCTATTTGACCTTTAAGTCTCAAACTTCATGTGGTTGTTGCTCATGATTAGTAGATGACCCCTATTGATATTGGTGTCATTACCTCAAAGGTCAAGGTCACATGTTGTGTATGTATAATACCAGACCTTGTCCGAGTGATAACTTAAGTTCTATTTGACCTTTAAGTCTCAAACTTCTTGTGGTTGTTGCTCACGATTAGTAGATGACCCCTATCGATTTTGGTGTCATTACCTCAAAGGTCAAGGTCACAAGGTCACATGTTGTGTATGTATAATACCAGACCTTGTCCGAGTGATAACTTGAAGTTTTATTTGACCTTAAGTCTCAAATTTCATGTGGTTGTTGCTTATGATTAGTAGATGACGGAAGGTTTTGGCCTTTTATTACTTAGATCAAGATAACAAATTTATGTTGTAATGTTGTTTTGTTTTAAAGTTTGAGATATTTGGAGGATGATGTATCATTTTCTTTCATTATTGTGGATGTTTGTGCTTATGGCTAGCAAGGCTGATTTGTTAATTTTTATAATAAACCTAGAGCACTAAGTCTTAATGTTTTGTTTGTTTATAACTGACAATGTTCTTTCACTTAAACCTTTGTGGACTTATGTAAATATTTCTCCAGCCCATTTATTTCAGTAAATGTTTAGTTCCACATTTTAGCACATTATATTTTCACTCAAATTTTTGAAGTTTGAGAATTTTTTGTGACAAGCCAACATTATGAAGGCAAACTCCTTGCATGTAATATAGCTATATACATATTATGGCATATGAGGGGAGCATATATGTTTCACAAACATTTCTTGTTTACCCTTCTCATAAAGACATGTTTTAATGTCTTGGCAAACAGAGCAGACCCAGATCAGACAGCTCCTTACAAAGGAGATGTGGTAAAAACTGGGATGAAGTTGTTGTGGGGATGTTAATCACTTTCTAGGTCTAGTTTTACCTCTGCACTACAGAAGAAGAGAGGCTGCACAGGGGGCTGAGTAGGAATCAACCTCATCATTACCCGAACTGTCCTGTTGCACCCTGTCCTACCCTCACATTACATGAAGGTGGAATGTTGGCATATTAATTACCTGTAGTGATAGCTCTCCATTGTATTGCTTTCAAACAGGAGAAAAATGATGTAAGGCATTTCTTGCTATGATAGAAATTTACCTATATAAGTCACAGAACTATATATGGTCAAATTTAAATGAATGGAATTATTACAAGTTTCTTTCCTTTGCTTCAGGTTGGACGAAAGGGAAAAGAACTGTTCTCGTCGGAAAGAATCGGTCTGTCATAAACTTACTTGCGCACAAGAGAGGGAAGCTTTATCTAACCAAAAGGTTTGATTATAAGTTTCTCAGTAAAATGTGTTGTGCTTTACATGATGTATGTCTTCATCCTTTTTTATCCATCTACAAAATCAATTATATTGCCATCTGTACATCCTCACTCAAATTCCACCAACCATACATAGCATTAAGTTAATTTTAAGCACTTTGTGGAAAATTGCGTAACTTCTGTTTTTCTAGCAAAAATACCATAATAGTTAGTTACATAATGCATACTGCTTTTTACCAAGGTAAAACTTCTCAAGTTCTTGAATATTTCATTAATTATGAATGGTGTATTGTCTATCCACCTAATCTAAGATTTTGTGTATTACTTAGTGCTAATTATTATTTGTGGAATTCATGCCATACAACAAGTGATATAATATAAAGTTGCATCTACCAGTAAGATCACCGAGAAAGCTTGCAGCTGAAAAAAGAAGAAAGCGAAAAAGATCGTGACCAAGACTTTATGATTGAATCTTAGAGGAAATCAAGCCATGTTAAGTCAAGCCAACAAGGAGTGACTGTGCATATAAACATATGAACTTAAAATATATCACAGCTTTTGTAGACACATGAAATTTGGCTGAATAGAACTTTAAATATTGCACAACGTTTGCAAACACTTGAAATATAAGAATAGTATAAGAAAAGGTCATACACTAATCACAAGTTATACTTTTTTAAATACAGTTTCCTATGTTTTGAGAGAGAGAAAACACCATCAAGAAAGAATATTGTGATACCCCTGCAGGATGTGTCCAATGTTGACAAGGTAACGAAATATATGATCCAAACACGATTGAGTGAATTACAATCAAAGAAATTATGGCTTACATTGAAGCAATTTCTAGTTCCAATCATATTTCTTAATATATATTTAATATTTAAAAATTCAAACAAAAATATGATTAAGCAACATTTTAACCAGTAAATGGAAGTTCCTGCCAAAGCATAAAATTTCAATGCATTTCAGTGTGAAACAGTTTATCACCAAAAGTTTTCTTACCTCTGCACGAAAGACTAGACTATTAATTGTGGTTTAAGAATTGATACCATGATTTTTTTTTTGCTTTTTGTTCATGTTAGACATGTTTACACAGTCCAGAGTACCTGGGAGTTGCAGGTTGATATTGTTTTAAACTGGTTACCTAGGTTATTTTCTAATCAGCTGTTATAAAGATTTAAACCCTTGTGGATAGGTGAAGATCAACCAGAGAATGCCAGGTAGAGGGATGGCCATCCAGATCATCATCCGTAGTGAGGGGAAACAAAACGTATGTACACCTAACATTCTTCAGATATCATTAAAGTATAGGTCCATAACTACGTATTCTGTTATAATGTGAATTTCAGTAGAACAGGATTCAAATCATGGACCCTAAAGCAAATATATTTAAATGTAACCGGTCTCAGTGATTAGAGTGTCCGCCTCAAAACTAATAATTCATGGTTTAAAATCTGGCTGCAACATACCAAAGATGGTAAAAACTTGTGTTATTTCCTTCTACTTGTTCAGTTTGTCAGTTTGGTTCCATGACTGGTCAGGATAAATTGTCTAGTGGTTGTATCATGCCTCTAGTGTATGGTGTTATAATCACATTTCATCAGCACTATAGCTGTCTCGTGTCATGAGAGATTGAAATACTGATAGCAGGTCAATAAACCCTGCATACAGTCGAACCCTGGTTACTCCAACACCTCTCATTCAAATACCCGGCATAATTTGAAATACTTTGTTGGTCCCGATCACTCTCCTTCTTATTTCTATATAAAAATATCTGGGTTATTCAAATTTGTGCCATCCAAATACCTGGCCTCATCCGAAAAAAATTTTTGGCCAGCGCCAATAAATTCGTATGATTATCGCACCTCCTTATCCCAAGTAGCTGATGAGCATTAATTACTGACAACAATTTGAAAACAAACAATGGAAAGATGCGAACCTCAATTTGTTACAGAAATGGTTGGAGACGGCCGCTTACAGTTTGCATAAGTTGTTAATTGATTGGATGTTTGTCCAGTTCAGTCAAAAAGGTGATGATTGTAGTATTTCGGATACGCTGGTAAAGGAAATTTAAAGAAGTGTAACAAGCAGACCACGATTACATCGTTTTTCAAGACGACATTGACGTAACGTTGATACATGTAGTTTCTTGTGGTTTAGTCAGACATGATGAATGTTCATATATGCATTGAAGTAAGCATATATGCAGAGAAAAGATGAATGTTGGTAAATTGAATATTAATTATCCATTGCTTTTTCTCAAAAAAGAAATTGATATTGGGCACATGTTGTCGCTTGTGATTTAGTCAGACCTGATAAATGTACATGTATGTATGTATCTTTGTTATTGACGTATGCATTGATTATCTTTGTACGAAATCATTTATGCATAAGAAGATGGAAGTTGTAAAATAAAAGTTAATTATCTATAGTCATTTTCATTTACATTACTTAATCATAACATATTTTAAAAAGTGTACATTATATATTACGTTCACTGCATGAAAAAAGTGGGTGGGATGGGCTTTTGTTCTAATGATCGACGGGATTTGGGTTATCCAAATATGTGCCTTACTTGAAATAAAACGCCGATCCCCGGGATTTCGAATAGCCGGGGTTCGATTGTAGTTGTGATTGAGCTGTTCTATTCATCTCCATTGAAGATATTGAAATTAAGTATTTCTTTCACCTCAAGGGCTTGGTACAAAGTTTCATATAGATAAAGGAGCAATTACCACAGTTTTGCACCTTGCCCTTGACCTTGACCTGTTATTTTCCCATTATGTCATATACCATTTTGTTTTATTATACTTCACTTGATTTTTTTACTAAATATCTTATTGTGACGTCAGAGGGTAACACTCTGTAATGTCACCTCTGTGACATTCTGTTTCATCCCTCATGACATAACAAACTATCCCTCTTATGGAAAGGCATACTGCACACTGGCATTTAGCATCATCCCGCAGTTACTTACCTTGCCTAGATGCTTAAAATCTACTAATTAATCGTTATGATTAAAATATCTGTCTTAACTTAATTTTGTGAAGTGTTTATGTAGCATAAAATAATTTTTGCTTTTATTCTGTTCGGTATTCATAAACTGAGATTGCAGTTCTATATAAGTGTTCTTCATTAAGCCTTGCATCTCCCAGCATGGCATAACCTATTCTCCTTTGTATCCATTAATGTCACAACTTGCAATGCTTCATTATGTGAAAAAAGGATATTGAAATTGTTGATTTTTGTAAGATTATTCTTTTTTACTTCCATTTGTTGTTATACAAAACAATATGTTTTTTTTCCATGACCACAAGTAAAAGAAAATATGTTTGTACAATAAATAATAATCAGTTGATATTCTTATTAATTCATATCATTCTAGATATAGCTCTTCTCATATTGTCCTTTTCCTTTTGTAACTTCCTATCTTGAGCTATCTTGAGCTAAAATTTCACAAAGTGACATTATTGTTATGGATTTGAAGTATGAATTGAAAAATATTGATTTCTCTTTTTTTCTTTTAGGTTCTCCTATTTGGAGGTATAATTGGACGTGATGATGTCAGGAAGAATATACTGGAAGCTGTGTATGGTCTGCGGCGTGATCGATTGGACAATCCCTCACCATCACGGTCAAGTAGCATCTCCAGTCGCTCGTCCATGGACAGTGTGTCTTCCAGAATCAGCAATTTCACGTTCGGAGCCTTGTATGAGGATTCTGACGACTAGGTCTGTTGCATTGTCTCGGACAAGAACTCTTGTATTTTGGGTTTTCTCTCAGACTAGAATTGTAAGTGGTATTGGTCTCAGACTAGAACTATTACATTGAGGGATACGTCTGTGATAAAAGCTTGAACCATAAAGAGACGGAAAGATCGTTTAAGTTGACATAGTTATGGGCCATATGGAATTTTATGCTTGTGACGCACGGAAGTCTAAAAGTATTTGTACTACAGACTTGAAACTTCACAAATATATTATTCAGGACATGAACTTGTGCACCTGGCTATTTTTATCGGATCACTGCTGACTTTGACAGAACTATAGGCATAGACTTTTATTTAAGAAAAATATGGATTTTTTTTTTATTTTATGGAGCCCACAACTCTAAAAGTATTTACATTTCAAACTTGAAGCTTCATGGATATATCTTTCAGGGCATACACTTCTTCTTCTGGGCATTTTAATTGGCCAGTTTTCACTTAGATAAGCTTTCACTTTTCTCTGGGAACACTGATTCCACTGCTTTGACAGGTAGGGGCATCTGTGTCCTCTGAACACATTTCTAATTTTCTGTATGAAATGCCTTTCTAACAAAAGGTTTGCCTTTAGTATGGGATTGTTTTTTTTGACAAGAGTAGTTAAGCCCATACAGTGATATGATCAGGGTTACTAGGGTATGAAGTATTCCATCTGACCACTGATTAATTGGTTCATCTGATCCAAATTACTTACCATTTCTGTACTTCATGCTGATGAGATTTGATTCCTTTGCAAACAGAGCAAACCCAGATTAGACAGTTCTTCCCAGGAGCCATCTGATGAGGTTCTCCTCTGATTGGTCATACAGAATTGCAGAATTCTACAGTTTGCATGGCAATAAACACCAGTAATCCATTGTTTAATATACTATTTAAAATTCAGTAACTTGTATTCATCAAGTGATAAATTTGTACATGAATATTCATGAAATAAAGGGTAAAATTGTATGCTATTACATTAAGCTCTGGATTTACTTGCATTACTTAATATTCATGATATTAATATACTATCCCTTTCCCTCATAGAGGACACCATGAAAAGACCTATGCGAACAGCATAAAACCAGATCAGCCTGCGAGTAACTCGCAGGCTGATCAGGTTTTATGCTTTTCGCTGCTCCTCAGTGGCCTGGAAATGAGGATTTTGTAATTAAATTTGGTAAGGTTTAACTGTGGTTTTCTGCAGATCAGGCTTTATGTGATACCTATTGAGGGCGTCAAAATGAGTCTATATGAGGGAAAGAGTTATCAGGGATGGTATTCAGTATACATCATTACTGTAATGTTAATCTTAAATAGCTTAACAATTTTCCACAATATTAAGATTTCAATAAGATTTCCTTTACCTTGAATTATTGTCCTTGAAATTTATATGTAGCCATATATTACCTGATTTAAACTTAATTCTAAAAGAATACAGGTATTACCTTAAATGTTTCCATGACGACAAGATTTCATTGAAACTCAGTGTGGACTAGCCTGATGATTTTTATCCTTCTTTTTGAAAATGAGTAAGTATTTATAACTTTTCCAAAAAATCTTCAGGAGGTGCAGATTTACTGTAACTTTGATGTGAATGCGAAAATTGATATTGTTTATGCACACGCGAAAAACTACAATATTTGTTGTATTGTAGTATATTTGACAAATCACACACCTTTAAGTTCATTCAGGGTCCTTAATACTGTATTGCATAGAGAGAGACCCTGTATAGATAGAGACCCTGGTTCAGTATAATATTAACTAAACATTGATTGACTTATGAGTATATGTGTTAATGTAATGTTATGTAAAATCTTCTCTTATCTTTAAGATTTTTAAAGTAAGATTACACTTTAATATATTGGATCTTAGATCAAAGGAAAAACAAAAGGTAATGGGCATGTCTGAGTTTCATCTGAGATCTATGATGTTAATTGAATGCTCTCCAACCCCCTTAATATTTTTCTTAAATTCAGTGAAAATCTTGTAAGTCAAGAAAAATCTTATGGAAATCTTAATTTTAAGGAATACCACTGCTGTTTCAGGTATAAGTTAGATTTATTTTATTTAGTACAGGTTAATGGTCAGATTTACTTCACTTGGTGCTGATAAATGCTCATTGATAATGATTGATTTTAAGCTTTTTTATGTTTTTTTTTTTTACATATTCTACATTTTTTCCAATTTTGGGTAAAAGTGTCTTCCCTCGTTAGAGATTATAGCTTTCTGTTTGAGATTTGATTCTCTTTCATCTATATTTATCTGTCTTTTCTTCAACAGCAAAGGAAAACCTTTTCATTGACATGAAAGAAAACCCCTATTATTCCCTTGCTTCACAAAATGAAGTTGGGCTATATAGGAATCCTGTGTTGTCCCCGTCCCTGTCATGTTTTACCATTATCTTTTCATATTTTTGTGTGAAGGTGGTGCAGCAAGGGTATTAATCACCTTCAGTGATAGCTCAAGTTACCCTTTAGATAGATATCACATATATAGGGGTTTACCATACTTCAATGTTTTGAGATTACATAAACACATAGGATAGGAAAATACTGCTGTTTTTATAACTAATCCTCTGCAGCACATTTAAGAGAATGGTTCACTTTTCATTACTTTAATTACACTCATTATATTAAATGTGCCTTGTCAAGTGGAATTATTTTAAAATGTGACCAATCAAAATTCCCAAATTTTAATTGTAACCAATCAAAACAATCATATGACTTAATCGTGGCCAATCAAAATTGTACTGTAACTCCCAGTTTTAATTGTGACCAATATAAACAGTAGTACTGTAACTCGCCGGTTTTAATTGTGACTAATCAAAACAGTTGTACTGTAACTCCCCAGTTTTCATTGTGACCAATATAAACAGTTGTACTGTAATTCGCCAGTTTTAATTGTGACCAGTGAAAACAGTTGTACTGTAACCTTTTATTGTGACCAATCTAAACAGTTGTACTGTAACTCCCCAGAGTTAAAATGTGACCAGAAATGATGGCGTTGCCCCAGAGTTATCAGATGAAGACAAATACTTCAGAAAGTTTTTTAACTGGTCATAAACTTAGATTTTTATTCTGATGAATGTTTATATTCTAGTTGTTTAGACTCATTTCCTATATTTTGATGTTTATAGACAGCTATTAAAGCTTGTTTTTAATAATCAATAGATGTTTATAATTATATATTAGTTATGTTTTATGTTTTTACACAAATGTTAATGCAAGTTGTTAAATTCTATTATATTGATTGATATGTATGCATATGCAAAACACATGGTACTTGTTGGGTGTCTACCTTTCTACCAGTCCTCTGTGTAGTGATGCTTGTTTACTGTGTTTTCAAAGCTTAAATGTAAGAATAAATTCTGTGAATTTAATTGATTTTTTATTGCCAAGTTTCTTAGTAATGTGACTAAGTATGATATCATGTCACTTGTCTATTGGCATTATAAGACAGTAGGATATTACTATATCTGTCTAATGTTAAAAACTGTTGGTGGGACATAAAAACCAAGCAAGCAGGCTAAAATCTCTATTAAGATAAATGGTCATAATTTAAACAAAAATTTAATTGAGAGTTAGATTTATGGGTAATTTAGCTCAGTTCAAATTTGAATTATGTATATGAAATATTAATACCTGTATACAAAAATTCATGGACATTATATTTTTTTAAAAGATGTATTTTTTTTTTTAAATTTTAATTAAAGATTATTCGTATTTTATTCAATATATTTATGTTACCATGATGTGTAATATGCCTATGTATTCAACAAAATCATATTTTACCATTACATGTATATATATTATGTTAAGCGTGTCACTAATGTCTCGTATATTATACAAAAGTGAGCTATGTAGTTTATGACAAATAAAATTTATTTATATACATTCTTTATGTTTCAGTTGTTGATGTTTCTTAACCGGTACAATCATGATTGGACTAGATACATTTGTATGTTGCTACTTCTCTGTATTTCACATAGTGAGTATAGGTTACATAGGCGTCCTGTCTTATACTCACACTACATGAAGTTGGATAACTGTTGTTGGTCATATCTTCACACTTACAATAAGGATTTATCATGATAAGACAAAACAGCAGCCAAGGGCAGATAACTTTGTCAAGAATTGTGTCAAGAGTTATTTCCCTTCTTCTGTAACAAAGTGGTATGTGGAGGTATTAAACACCTACAGTAATAGCTCTAGTAATACTAAGTCATTTTCATATGATGCACCAATCTTATCAAAATGAGTTCACCCTAGGGTTTAGTGTGTACGTACGGCATGATATTGCTTTACATAATTCTATTGAATGACAAGAACAACACAGTTCAACCAAACATATGACTGGGACTTAAGAAATTTATCTAATTTCATTCAATATACTGTTTTTTATTATCAAGATATTCACAAAAATAAATAAATAAATAAATAAAAATAAACAAACTAAAGAAAATCACCCGAGAACCTGTGGCTATCAATTCTCATACTTCTATTAATTATTAAGATGGTAATACCATTTTCTGTCCCGAACCAACAATGAGTACTTTCTTGAACATGAGTTTATTTTATACATTGACTTTCCAGTGATACTTAATGCGATACTTTGTTTTGAATGAAAAAAAAGATATCGCATATCAATTAATTGGTTTATTTGAAAAACGGATTTTTAAAAATCAAAATTTTCAATGATTTTCTAATTAAACTAATTAATCATCAAACAAAGTTTACTTTAGATTTATACATTTTTTTGCGATTATAAAATGACAAACTTTGACTTGGAAAGTAACTTAAAAAAAATGAAAATGTAAACATTTTATTCTCTTCATTTTAACATAATTCTTTCCATAGTTCTGAAATAACAAAACGTAAAACTGGATATAATCGATAACAAAACCAACAATGTATGTCGGAAAAGGGAATAAACATCATTATAGAATACCAATATTATGTTTTGCCAGGTTTTACTCTAAATCATATTGAAACGATTTTAGGCTTTTATCTCTTGGCTTAATTGGTGCTCGAATAATTGTTTATATTTTTATATGATACATGATTCAGTTTTGTCTACAAGGTGGAATTTATTAAATATTCTCTTGAATTACCTCCCTTTAATTATTTTTAACCCAGTGGAAATGTATAAATCTTCCACATATATATTTTTGTGCGTCCCATCTAATTTGAACCACTCGCCAAAATGACAAGCTCAAGGTGCAGGTAAAACAAGAACTCTAATCAATCAATCGTCTAATTTGAAACCACACCTGTCATTAGCTATCCAATCAAAAATGTATCTTTAGTGGACATGGCCCAACAAACTACACCAATCATAAATTTTCAAAATAGAAACAAAGATACTAGTTACATATATGATACAGTTATCAATGTGGAAAATAAATTGAAAAAATACCTATAAAATTAGACAAATTAATTGATATCACTAAGATGATCATTAAGAATAAATCCCAGATAGCTAAGATCAATCTAGATGAATATCTTAAAAGAGAATTTCTCTCTAATATATGGAATAATATTCAGAAAGCAGAAATTATCAAAAAGGAAAAAATAATCAAAATAAAGTAAAACATCACAATATACAATACCAGGATCACTTAAACAAGCAAAAACTCCAAAAAAATTATTATCCAGATCAACAAAATATAAAGTGCAGGCAGAAAGAAATCAGCGTATTATCAAAAAATGTTTTTTTATAATATAAAATGAAATTTATATCATTCAACGCAAGGGGTCTTACCCCTTCCAGGCACACAGAAATTAAGGTAATGCTAGACTTAAATCCAAGTATAGATATTATATGTATACAAGAATCTAAACTTAAAAAAGATCAAGTTAAAAATATCTCAGGTTATAGAGGTGAATATAGTTATTATAAACATGAAAATAATTTTACATGTGGATGTCTTGTATCGTATTTTAAAAACACAATAAATTATGAGCCTATAAAGTTTGATGATTGTAATCAAAAAGTACATGAAATACAGGCTTTCAAAATACATACACAAAATATAAATGAGGAAGTAAAAAAAAATTCATTTATGGGAGATTTTAATGCTCATCATCCCCTCTGGGGTTCTAAAATTTAGCAACCAAGGTAAATATTTAGTTGACTGGCTTAATTCTAACAATCAAATTATTTTAGATGATGGTAGTATCACCAGAATTGATCAAAGTACAGGAATAGGGACTTGTCTTGACCTAGTTATTTGTAATGCCAAAGTGGCTCCTATTGGAAGGTTCATGATGACAATTTCGGATCAGATCACTTTCCTATTCGCGCATCCATTACAAACACTGATATAGTTGAAGAAAATAATTTATGTGATAAATACAATTTTGATAAAGCTGATTGGGACATGTTCAAAGAGGAGTGTGAACAAATTAAGTTAGAAAGGTGTTTTCAGACGATATTAATATTTTTAATAATAAATTAACTGAAGTAGTTTTAGTCCTAGCCAATAAATGTATTCAAAAAAAAAAAAAATTAACAATAATAAAAAAAAGAAAAACGTACCGTGGTGGAATGAAAATTGTAAACAAGCAATTAAAGATAGAAAAAAAGCCCTTAATAAATTAAAAAGACACCCAAATATTTTGAATCTTAAAAATTATAAAGATAAGGAAAAAATAGCTAAAACGACAGTACTAAATGCAAAAAAAGAAAATTGGAACTCTTTTTGTGACTCATGTAAGCATAATAATTCAAATAGTAAATTTTTGGGTTAAGATAAGGAAAATAATGGGAATACCATCTCACCCAAATCCTTTACTTAAAAACAAATCCAATAAAGCTACAAGAGATTTAGAAAAGGTAAGTTTTTTAGTAAATCACTATTCAACAGCATCAAGCAATTCCAGTTTAGATCCTGATATTTTAGCTTTTCAACAGCAATTTGAAGATAAAAATAAAGAGTATTTAAGTGAAGAAAAGTCAAGTAATGACATATTAAATTGTAGTTTTCAAATAAGTGAACTTTTACAAGTGATAAATACAAGAAAAAATTCAGCTACTGGTCTAGATTTTCTTATATTATGTTTAAACATATGCCAATATCTTTATTGAATATATGGTTACAACTTTTTAATATGATTTGGTCCAAGGAGTATATCCGGTAGAGTGGAAAAAAACATGCATTATTCCCTTATTAAAACCAGGTAAAAACTCCACTGACCCAAAGTCCTACCGACCCATTAGCCTCACATCTCATCCAGGAAAATTATTAGAAAGCATGGTTAAAAATAGATTAGATTTTTTTTTAGAATCGAACAAAATTTTAAATAAAGAACAATCTGGTTTTCGGAAAGGAAGAAGTACACTTGACCAACTATTCAAAATTCAACATGAAGTGCTATCAGCTAAAAACATTTAGGACATTAAGTTTTAGCAATATTTTTAGATCTTGAAGCAGCCTTTGATTTAACTTGGCATACAGGAGTTCTATATAAATTAAAAAAGTACGGAATTACAGGAAACTGCTTCAAATTTATTAAATCATTTTTACAAAATAGAAAAATTCAAGTTAAAGTTGGAAATACAGTATCTGAAACAAAAGAAATAAATAGAGGTACCCCTCAAGGAGCAATTTTATCTCCACTTCTCTTTTCCATTTTAGTAAATGATCTTCCAGATAAATTAAAAGAATCAGGCATGACTACTAGTCAGTTTGCAGATGACTCAGGGGCATGGATATCTGGTCCAAATATGGCACATCTTACTAAAAAAAGCTCAAATCGGCTTAAATAATATATGGGACTGGGCAAAAGAATGTGGATTTAAACTAAGCAAACAAAATACTTTAGGAATTATTTTTGGTAATAAAAATATAAACAAAGTAGAACTTACATTAAATTTGAAAAAAAAGGTTAAATTTTTAGGGATGTGGCTTGACCAAAAATTTACATTTTCAGAACATATTAACAATATTTTAAATAAATGTGAAAAAGATATAAATCTTATGAAAATGTTATCGGGTACGGACTTTGAGTCAGATAAACATAGTCTTTTATTATTATATAAATCTTTGATTAGACCAAAAATTGAATATGGAGCAATTATTTATTCTTGTGCTCAAAAATCTGTATTGGACAAACTAGATAAACTCCAAAACAAAGCTTTAAAAATTGCACTTCGTGCCCTTCCCTCTACCCCGATACATTTATTAGAGTCTGAAGCCGGCATACCCCCTCTAAGCTTGCGAAGAGAGGAACAATGCCTTAAATATTGGGCATGTTCTGAAACAAGGAAGGAGGACAACCCCGTAAACTCTCTTATAGGAACAGGTTATTTTGTAAATGCAAAATATAATAAAACTTTTAAATTACCTATAGGAGCCTATATAAATGATCTATTAGCCAAATACAATTTAAAAAATATTACTATCTCTGAGACCGTCCCCCGTGCCGCCCTGGTCTCTTCAGTCCCCGATAGTTAATTTAGAATTAAAAGACAAATTTAATAAAAGTGAAATTCCTCATATTATCAAAGCTATAACATGTGATTATATTGAAAATAATTTCAAGGATTCCTTACAAATATATACTGACGGTAGGAAAGATCCAAATTCAGGAAAAATTGGAGCAGCTTACACTATTCCTAAGTTACAAATTCAGTATACAGAAAGACTTAATAATAATTTATCTATTTATACAGCAGAGCTCTATGCTTTTATTAAGGCACTTATCTGGATTGCAGAATACAAACCAAAAAAGACTGTTATACTTTCGGACTCACTTGCTGCTTTAATATCCATCAAAAACAACAACAGTAAACCCAGACCTGAATTAATTAAAGAATTTTTTATTATTTACAATCAATGCCTATCAAAACATTTAAATGTTATTCTAATCTGGTGTCCATCACATGTTGACTTTAGGGGTAATGAGGAAGCAGACAGGGCGGCAAAGGAAGGTCTTTTATTTACAAATATAACAAATCCATGTCCATTAGCCAAATCTGAAGTTTATTCACTCATTAAAAAACAATTAAGTAAAACATAAATAAATGGTCCAATCTAATTAAGCAAAATACATATCATGATACTTTTAAAAGAACTAAAGCTAGTTTTAACTGACCATTTATCTATTCCAATTCAAACAAGTTAGATAAATGTATTACCCGGCTCAGGTTAGGTACAAATCTTCTGTCGGGTAATAGAGGAAAATATATTTTGAATATACAGCCAAAGTGTGATAAATGTCAAGTCCAAAATACTACTACTCATTTTTTAATGGAATGTAAAACCTTTAGTTCATACAGAGATAACCTTAAATCTACACTAACTAAATCGGGGTTGTCCTTCTCCCTTGAAAATGTTCTCAATCCAAGTAAAGCCCACAGTAAGTTTGTTTACCAAGCCCTGGCAGTCTATTTAACAGACTGCCAGATGACAGATAAGATTTAAATATATTAAGTTCAGAGCTCCAAGCTGTTGGTATAGTCTGGGCCACAGCACACAATATGAGAGGGGTCACTCTTTAAGCAAATGGCGATCAAACATATAAACTAATATATGGGAACCCATCTTATCCGACACCGAGGCTAATATTTTATTGTATATAATGTACACTTGTACATATTTAGATATCATATCTTTGCATATACATATAGTTTTTATACCCTATGGGGCCGTTTTGTTTGCTCAGAAGTGGATATGTTATTTTAAATAGACATTTCTTAATAAATAGGTCTGGTGTCGGGATGGGATAGGGTTCTACACCCCATCTATCATAATGCATTAGCATTGTGACACATTATTAAAGTTTTATCTTTTAATAGGGAATTATCTCCCCTTGACACCTCATATTCAATCAGTTCACTCCAGATCTTAGCTAATTCTTATATAGCCTCTTCAGGAGGATTCAATTGTCCTCCAGGGACGTGTTAACATATATCACAGTTTAATTAAACAGTAATCTTAACTTATTTTAAACCCTGGGGCAACATTATGTTGTTCCAAGGGATCGATTGAATGTGGGGTGTCAAATTTTAATAAAATATTCTTAAATTTAGATGGGATGTATTGATCGCCATTACCATAGACTCCTACATCTGCCCCCACTGTCTTTCTCTTCATCCTTTGGGGGATATATATTTGATTTTTAATATTAATATGTACATATGTATATAATAAACCATGCCTGCCAAATAGTTGGCTCAGACCAACGTACAAAATAGTTACACACCAATAATAAACTTGTACTCACTCACTCCTGTTTGAGCACAGCCCACTCAGGACATTAAACATAGCCCCTCATACACCCTCTTAACACACTATATATAGTGTCCAATAGCATGGATATCTTATTCATGTAGGCACTTTTAGAGGGGGAGAGGAACTAAGTATATAATGATATATTTACTTCATATCATTCAGAAATGCAATTACATAATAAACAAATTATAAAATAGCAAAAAGCTATTACATAATATCCATATGACTTAAGTAAGGTTGTAATATCAGAATCACCCTATAATAGATAAATTATCTCTTATACATTTTAAACATCTGTTTTACTATATAAACAACATTTTTATATAAACTTCATTTACAACACATAAACACCTTTTAATATACTCTCATCGAAATGACAAGCTCAAGGTGCGAGGTGAAATCAATCAATTTAATTTGGAAGTCCGCCCACAGAGCCGAGCAGGCAGGCGAACCCTAAAATAAGCAACGTTATCAGTCAATCTAATTTGGAGAGGAGTGAGGGGTCTGCGCACAAAGCTGGTCAGGAGAAGGGTTGTCAGTCAGTCGGTCTGTCACCTTTTATTGCTGCAATCGCCAGGTGAAAAGACAGCCTCTAGTCAGGCCACATATAAGTTTCGTTTGGCGGCGGCGTCCCCATCTGTTTGTCTGGAGCATAACTTTGTCACCATAACTTGGAATGACTTGAGACTTGGTATGTGTGTTTCTTGCAATAACCTGGAGTGCAGTGCTCAAGAACCATAACTCTACCTTGTGTGCTTTTTGAGTTATTCCCCTTTGATAGATTTTCTGAGAGCATTTCTTGTTCGGATCGTAACTTTGTCACCATAAATTTGAATGACTTGAGACTTGGTATGTGTGTTTCTAGCAATAACCCGTAGTGCAGTGCAAAAGAACCATAACTCTACCTTGTGCGCTTTTTGAGTTATTCCCCTGTGATAGATTTTCTGAGAGCATTTCTTTTCCGGAGCACAACTTTGTCACCATAAGTTTGAATGACTTGAGACTTGGTATGTATGTTTCTTGCAATCATCATTGCACATTAATACCCCATCCTTAAAAGAAAGTGAAAAACTGGCATCTTTACTGTCAACAGATAAGTCATCGTCAGCCGACACATCCGACTCGCGGAATTCTGGTTAAAATAACTATTTTATTCAGGACATGACCAAAGATGATTAAAATTGGTATTCTCTGCTGGCACATGTTGTAAGTTAGCACATTCAAAACGCTTCCTTGCAATTCTTACGCAGATTGCATTGCGTTATCTGGTGTGTTTGCAAGATTTGAGGTGGCGAACCTGCTGGCTGGGTAGCAGTAGGAGTAATACGTTAAGCTTGGTATAATAAGGTAAGGTTACAACGGCACGCTATCTGGTGTGGGGTAACTTGGTAGGGGTTAGGGTTATATATATTTTTATTTTAGTTGAAGCTCAGAGTTAAACTATAGGACATGCTTTAAGTTGGGACTGGATGTGACGAATTTCATTTAGGGCCCGTTATAATTACAGTATTGGTTAGGATTGTTTTCTATCTGTGTTTCTTAAATTAATTCAATGTTAATTATTTGAGGCATTAATTTGTTATAACAACCATTTTTAAAATCGGCCTAGTATATATTCCATAGCTTATCTTTAATTTATTTAATCATACGACCAGGAGAGTCACAAGGAAAATTAAGTTTAATATCTATATAGTTATTTAGAGCGCTCGGACACGTTACATTATTCAAACAACAATAAAGAATTAATTATGATACATACATAAATGGAAGAGGAAATTGATAATAAAAGAAGAATGGCTTATTTCTCTTTGTATATATTAAAGATAAACTAAAAAATACACAAACATATATATCAGTGCTTACTCATTATTTTGTTACCAATCACAAGTGCATAAACACACATTTATTATTGCCACTTCGTCATCTTGAATATAATCATGCGTAATATCTACTTTATCATAAACACACATGTATCATAGCTACCTATCATTTTCATACCAATCACAGGTACATAAACACATATGTATCATAGCTACCTCGTCATTTTCATACCAATCACAGGTACATAAACACACATGTATCATAGCTACCTTATCATTTTCATACCAATCACAGGTACATAAACACACATGTATCATAGCTACCTCGTCATTTTCATACCAATCACAGGTACATAAACACACATGTATCATAGCTACCTTATCATTTTCATACCAATCACAGGTACATAAACACACATGTATCATAGCTACCTTATCATTTTCATACCAATCACAGGTACATAAACACACATGTATCATAGCTACCTTATTATTTTCATACCAATCACAGGTACATAAACACATATGTATCATAGCTACCTTATCATTTTTGTACAAAAACACAAAATTATTGCACAGTTTTGACATAATGGAACATAATTTCACATGCTCTAACCGTACACTGTTTTCTGTTAATGCTTGTACAATTTGGTAAGATATGTTTTCTTTTTGACATTTTTTTACTGAATTACACTGCTCTCGTTAGAGGAGTTCAATCGGATGATTCACAGCTCTGCTGCCTGTCAAATAGTTCCCAGAATGGCGCCAGCACATTGTAATTTTTTCTTTCACGCTTTTTAATTCGTCGTGAAAATCGCGGTTTAGTGCAAAATAAACCCAAAAGTGTAAATGATAAGAAAAAACCACTGCAATTTCATATGCTGTTTGTATGATTGAAACTGTGATATTAAAAAAATCAGGTTGATTGCCAGTTATCGCACATACGAAGTAGTATGACTTATAGACACCGAATGGAGCTTCTGGTATCAGAAATAGGACTACGATTATAGCAACAATTACTGACATTCTAAGATTGTCCCTTTGACGCCTTCGTAAATTTCTTAATGTTGAAAAAGCTCCAGTATTCCCGAATCGTTTGGTTCCTTTCTTTAAATTGCAGATGAACATGCCCGTAAAAGAGATTATTAAGATGCAAGGTAAAGAGTTATTCAGAAAGAAAGACAACCATAAATATATGCATTCCACCATATTCATAAACATTAACCCTATAATCCATTCACAGTGAATTTCTCTTAGTAAACCGTTGTCCAGAAAAGGGTATATATGGAGTAATGGGGACAGTCCACACAGAGTAGCGCAAGCAATGCATGTTTTTTTAGCTGTGAACATTGTTTTGGCTTTAAAGGGATATGTTACATATATGTAGCGCTGAAAACTGAGAAACACAGTCATCCAAATCGACATTGTGTGGAACGTCACGGAGAGGAAGTATTTTGAAATCCTAAAGAATTGACAGAAGCCTGGTGTCATATCAGTAGATAATACGGTTACCGAGAAATACTCATAAAAAGTATTATTTCCATCAATATAATTAAAAAAAGGGATAGTTTGATCATGTTTGGAAATTTCAAAATTCCTGAAAACAATAATATAACTAGGGAGAGTCACTAGACCAGTCAGTGAGTCTGTAATGGCAATTAATGTCAAAACTGTATTTGTTGGGTTGCGCATCTTCTTTCTCAGTAATATTGTTATTACGACCGTATTAATAATACACGTGAGTGTAACAAGGGTTGGCCAGATATACATGTAAACAGTGACTTCAAATGGGAATATATATGCGTAGTCATGTTCAAACTGCCAGGAATCGTTGCCACCCATACTTTTATACTCATAGTGCGCGTTGCTGCTCCGCGGCTGCTTCTCGTGTATGTCACCATATAGATATACAGACAGTAATCCTTGACGTGCTTCTCAGGTTTTCTTATGCATCAAATCTGGAAAAGTAGAACCAGTCTGATTAAATTTAATGTAAGTAAAACTTCAAAGATAATTAATTTAATCTGTTTCAGTATAAAAGTATAACTGCTGTCCTCGGCTTTTATATTTAATAAGGAAACAACTTTTAAAAAATAAAAAAATTTTAAAATGAAAAAAATCTGTTAAAAAATTACAAAAACAACAAAAAACATCACAAAAATACAACAAAAAGAAAACAACAACAACAACAACACCCCCAAAACAACAACAACAACAAAATAAACAACAACAACAAAAAACAACAACAGACATTACTTAGAATATTTTGATCGGTTTCAGTAGTTGTGATATACAATATATGCCTATATAGATGACTTTCCACAAGCCAGAAACTTTAAGATCATGCAAATTAGGTTTGAATTAAATTATTCAAATAGACCATTTCACTCCGAAATATGACGAAAACCTACGTAAATCAAAGAGCACTTCCCGAACACCTAGTCTACATGCTGGTGTAAAATTCCGCACTTTATTTAATGGGATATAAATAGACACTTCAATTTTTATCTAGTTATTGAGTGGTCACTTAAATAAGCGAATTATATCGGATATTGCCGGTCTTCTTGTGAAAAGGTAGCCTATCGGTAGTTTTGAAATACCCAAAGTACCATTACAGCAGAGAAAATATGATTTTATGCTATTAGAACATGACTGTTATTCATTCAAATAAGAGGAGATAAACAGTAACAACAACAACTTACAAACAAACAAAAACACACAATAAAACAAAAAACAAAACACAACAACAACAACAAAAACCCAATTAAAAAGAGAAACAAAACAACAACAACAATAAAAACAACAACAAAACATGAAAAAACAAACAATTAAAAACAAACCAAAAAGAAACAAAACAACAACAAAATAACTTTCCAAAAAACACAACAACAACAACAAAAACCCAATTAAAAAGAAACAAAACAAAAACCTCTCACTTTTTTAATAACTAGAGTTGCATCCGCAACATCATCGGTTTTCTCACTTAGATAAGCTTCATACAATGCTATTGTTACTTCTTCTATCATTCCTCTCACTTTTTTATATGAAATTGTACCTCTTTTTTATAAAGCTAAATAAACTGTGTCCTACATTTGTAAAACAACCAATAAAGGTTAACATCATCCCGGCCGTGGTATACAGACACGTATGGCCAATACACTGAGAACTATACACACCCCCAGTTCACCAGTACAGGTAGACCAGCATTAGACTGCAGGAAAGTCACTTGACCGCGAGTTGTTTACATCATCCCAGCTACGCTGTGGTCAAATGGCCAATAATACACTGAGAAATATACACACCCCAGTAAAAGTAAGATAAGCGTTGGACTGAAATATTTTAAAAATTGGGCTTTCGCTACGTATGGGAAATCTAACATAACTCGACCATTTTTTACCCGATCTTCAAAAACTGCATATCGTTAGAAAGGTAAATAAACATTCTATAAATCTGATAATAAAATTATAATGATATGTGATTAACCTCTGAGATAAATGCAGAAAACCACTGTGTGTACCTATAATTGAGTTTTTTCATAATTATTTTTTTCATTTGATGTCTGACTTTTAAAATTTTGGTACCGTTAGAAAGGTCTCTTAAAGCATAACATTTTATACCCGTTATGTCTCGATAGAATATTTACCGTTTTTGAGCTATATGAGGTCAAAGAAAAAATCGATATTGCTGATATGACCTTGACCTTTACTACCTTTTATTATTTTAAAGTATAAGCTGATTAAGAACATCATACTGCACATTCAGTGAAAATTTCATGAAAATCGAACAAGAAATAAATACAGGAGAACGAAAAAACATGAAAAAATGACGAAAAATGAAATATTTTAAAAACTTGAAATTTTTATTTTTTCCGTATTCAGTGATCTTTGAACGCCTCTAGCGGATAAACGGTGCATTTCCTGAAATTGCCACACTATATATTTTGTGCGGCTAGGTCTTGCGAATCTGTTTAAACAAACAAAATTCTTCTATCTTATCAAAGTCGGCCAATATTTCTGTTTAAAGGGACCTACCATATTTTCTCTTAAAAAACGCGTTATTTCCAAGATTCGAACTTTGGTCCCCTCCTGAACAGGAAATGATATCTTTTTTGAACTTCTAGACCTATATATTTTGTTGGGGTGCCAATAAGGAACAGAATAAAAAAAACCGTATCTAAATCCGACTTTGGATTTTGGAGATTTTTCAATACAATCAATTACATAATAAACGCCACCTAGCGGCACAATGGGAGACAAATCTGAAAAAATGGCTCCTAAGGATCTAAGTCAGGACATTGTGAATAAGTGTTAAAAATTTCATGGTCGTAGCTTAATCCTACGTTACTGTAGGCTCGGGACAAATTTTTGACAGAAGAAGAAAAATAAAAAAAAAAATGACAAATAAACACAACGAGAACAATAGGTTTTCGCACTTCGCAGTTGTGCGAAAACCTAATAAAAAAACAAAACAAAAAACATGCAAGGTAAAGGAAAGTATTAGAAATAGTAGTGCCACTACATCACATTCTACATCCCCTTTGCACTATAACGACACCTTAACGACGCCAATATTGCCCATAAACGTCAGAAGATATATTTTCACATCGATATTGAAAAACAATATAGAGACAGTCCACTCCGAAACCCCGAATCGCTAGTTATACACAAATTTCAACCACTGGAAATAGTGTGCAGAGAAAAAAGTTTTGTGTGATCTCAAGGTCAATGTCACACTGAGAAAGCAGCATCCATATTGATATATATCTTTTGATTAAACTGTGCATAAATGTCAACCACACAAAAAATAATTTGTCCAGTTTCAGCCATGTTAATCCAAGGCCAGCGTAACGTTGAGAAGCAAATTCAAAGTAGTTTGCATATTTTGATAGAAAAACGTCTAAAATTTTTGACCACATGTGAAATTAATTGCCCAGAAAAGTTTCAGTCATCTAAAGTCAAGGTCACATTTAGGGTTAAAAGTCACAGTGATATCCACTAACGTCGCATCAGTGTAGCAATACCATGTGACCTTGGAATGTTTGTATGCGAGCAGACTACAGTTCTAAGCCATTTTGTTCCAAAGATTCACGTAGTGCTTGAAAACAACAACAACAACAACAAAAAAAAGAGATCATATATTCCATGGAAAGCTTATATTTTTCTCCTTAGATTGACACATGTCCCATAGACAGTGTGGCCATACCACGTGGTATATGGCGTCATTTTAAGCTAACGCGAAAACATATTTTGCATCGATTCAGAGGAAAAAATTGCTATATTTTATTTCATTATCAATTTTAATTTTAATGTTATATAGCACATGCAAAGCGGAAATTGTGCCCTACACATATGTCACGATGATTTTTTGTCAGATGCACATATTTTCTTAACATGCGGGTAAACCTCCCGAGTTCGTGAAATTTTGTTTGCTAACACGTAAAGCATATCGCTAATAACGTTACTGTTTTCCCGAATGTTAGTAAACACTGTTCATCTGACAAAAATCATCAGGGTTTTTGTGTGGTGCACAATTTTCCACTTCACATGTGTTCTATCCCATTAAAATTGGTGAAAAATAAATTACTTGCGACAGTTTTCTTTTTCCAATCGAGGCAAATAATGCTGTTTGTGATAGCTTAAAGTGACGTCATATACCACGTGGTAGTTTTGATTTTGATAAACAACCACCGCTAAGGTTTTGCGAAGCAAAGGTTTAGATAATGTTATTAAAAGGACAAATCAAATTCATATTTTAGTAGCAACATAGAGTGACAAAATAGCAAATATCTACGGTGGTATAGATACGGTGGCATGGTCATTCTTTTTTTAAGTAGCACTATCTTGTGGGAACGAGACAGTTATCTTGAGGGATCTTAAAAAAAATGACCATATCACCCCTATGCCACTGTACATAGAGGTAACATGTCATTTTTTTTAAGTAGCACTACAACGAGAAATTTTCAGCGGCCGTACGGAGGACATATACATGTATATTTGACAGAAAGACATGACAAATAATTTATTCCGGCGTAAAATGCATATTTAAAGGGGTTCAGACAGTTTTCAGTTGAGAATATATATATATATATATATATATATATATATATATATATATATGTGTGTGTGTGTGTGTGTGTGTTTCAATAGTCGTCAGCAGGTTTTCAGCGGCATTACAGAGGAAATAAATCTTTGACAGAAAGATTTCAAAAAACATGTATTCAGTCGTAAAATGCTTCTTTAGAGAGGTTCAAATATTTATCAGTTGTAAATATAAAAATCATTATATTGTTCCAATACTCAGACTCTCAGCGGTCTATGTATCCCGCCGTAAAATGCATATTTAGAAAGGTTCACACAAAAATACATGTTATAAAAAATTTCTTATTCATATACATAATAGTTTCAGGCCGCCAGCAGACTTTCAGCGGCCTTACGGAGGACATATATATTGGACGGAAAGACATCAACAATCATGTATTCACACATCATTGGATGAAAAGTAAGATTTTCTTTTTTTAAATCAATATTTAGTACTACGCCGCCATTTTGCTAGCAGCCTTTCAGTGGCATTACGGTGGAAAAAGTTCTATTTAACCGTTATTCAACACTGAAATGCTGATTTGAACATTTTCTCATATTCTTCACAAGTATATGATAATAAACAAGTTATATCCTAAAAGGCTGCCAGGCCTTTAGTATTCAACCAGCCTTTCTGTCGCTTTAAAAACATAAAATTATTCAGAAAATCATTATAAATAATTCAATATTAACTGTATTTTTTTTTTACTTAAATGAAATGCATAATAAAAAAAAACATAAAAATATCACGTTCTTTAGTATCCACGATAATTCACCATCTTACATGAAAAGAAATAATTTTTGTAATACTTATACCATATTTACATAAGAAACACGAATTGATGTTATAAGAACGTTAGGTTTCTAAGTTCACGCCGCGAAGCCGCCAGACTACTAAATTCACGCCGCCAGGGCGCCAGGTTCACGCCGCTGTGTTCACGCCGCCAGGGCGCCAAGTTCACGCCGCTGTGTTCACGGCCGCTAGGCCGCTAACTTCACGAACATCGGATATCCTATCATATACCTATAGAGATTTACACTGTGGGTTTGTTATTCGGATTTCTTATGCGAGGAAGCCTTCAGGTTGTCTTGTGGTTCATCCACTCGTGCATATATTGTTTTCCATGATTCTGCGTGAAAAAAATATACAATAACTGCATATTTCGAAGGTTCATCGGTACTGTTCAAAGTGGTTGGTGACGTCCTTTCGATTCTATACCAACTTCGAGCAATCCGACGTAGTTCATTCACCGATACACAATCAATATTAGATGATCAATACTAAGGTTTAGTCTAACATTGTTGGACACCACCTCAAAATAAGTCACTTTGTAAATAAACACAAGAATTTCACAAATTGCACATTAGAAGAAAAATGAGGCCTTTTTGTATTTTCATTGATGGACGTTCACAAATGTATTTGGTAAACTTTGATTCTTTAACATGTTTTATTAAGATGTTTTGACCGGGGATAGTTGTTATACGGGGTAAGTTGATACAATGCAAATAATTACTAAATACAATGTTAAGTATGACCTACTGTTAGACTCGTATAAAGCGGGATTAACAGCCATCATCTTTATTTGAACCTATGGTAATCTTTAACGTAATACATTGTTTTAAGATGAAAAAGTTCGATTTTGAGCCACGTAAGTAAATTTTGATGTCATTAAAACTTTTTCGTATCTCTCTCACGTATTTTAACGTATCCGATAATTTATTAATGCATTCTGACAAAATAATGAATTACGATTAAATCTTTGTCTATATCGATATCGAAGCAGGATACAAAAGTTGTCTTCATTTAATTGTGGGGCAAATTGCTACACTGAGCAAGGGGCACGCAACTTGCCCCGTTCACTTCATATACAAGGAAATGTTAGCAAATATGTCCTTAATATATATCTTTACACAAGATATCTGAATTATTTCAATTTTAGATGTTTTCTTTTATTCCAGGATGGTGAGGAACTACATTCGAAAGACATTTTTGGCGCGACTTGATCCAACATTGAGTGAAAGAAATCATATTTTTAGGGCAAGGATAGGATGTTGATCACCTCAACGATTATTTTGAACAGAGCGGACCTTGAAAACGTCTCCCAAGACTAGATCTATATCTTAAGGTCCGCAAATATTTATTTCGCTTTATCACCCAAGGATGTTAGAGTCCTAACATATGAATGAACCAACAAAGCCGTCGTGAATCTGCCGGTCCTGCTTGGTTCGATATCCGCCGTTCCTATTCATTCGGGCACCAGAGGCCAATAGTCTATCAAGAACAAGTTTTTATAGAGATAATGTTGACAGCACCTTACTGTGGAAAAACCTTCTTTTTATGGTGGCACTGAAAATGAACAACTGGATGACTCTGGATGATATAATGGACACCCTCTTCGCCAAAATAAACATGCACTCGCGAGATATAATTTGAGAGGATGTAACTTCAGGAAGACGGACGTACGTTGTTTGCTGCACGCCGTATCTGCAGGTCTGAACAAGATGGAATAAATGATATCATATGTACAATGTTCCGACGAGGCCGATCAGTACTGTCAATTTTCCAATGGCCGTAATGTCACTGGCGATATTGATAGATACTTCCAAGTCAATGAATGCAGATTTGATGATGTCGGCACTGGGTAATGGCCTTGGTGTTTCTGTCATCATTTACAACCATAAGGCACTTGTCACAAATATCACTGTAACTGGGCCAGGCAGTAACGTCGTCTTCGTAGGATATATATATATATATATTTACTAAGTTCTGCCAGATGCAAACGGAAACGCTCAATACAGCGGGGCCTAAAGAAAATCATCAACAATGCACATGATGTAACTTGTGCCTTATGTTCATTACGCCCGATATGGTGTTCTTTACAGAAAGAACACATCCATTCCCTAGAGTTCCATAAAGAAAAAATACCGAGGGACGAAAGAAACGGAAGTTCAGTTCTTACTGACACACCCAAGAATTGGAATTAAAGCAGCACACCCACATATGGTATTGATAAAGAATTGGAATTAAAACTATATATGTGCATTTTCTCTATCAATACCCATCTACAGACGCATTCCGTGATTTTTTAAAAAGGGAGATTCTCCATCACAGACTATATTGGTATAATGTTACGGTCGGTATAAAACCTATATTTAGAATTATAAAACCTATATTTAGAATTTGTATTTCCACGTGCCGTCACGTAATGACTGATCAAACTCACTCTTCGCACATGCGCTTACTTCACCGTTTGAAAATTTTAACAACACTTACGAATTCGCTACCCGGGACGCCATGATGCGGAATGCGTCAGGTGGTACAAGAAACACCTGCTTTGGGGATACCGTATTATATATTTAACCGGAATTCCCCGAAGTGTGTTTACGAAAAATAGCGTCACCTACACTTCTCGAGTATATTTGTCAGGAAAAAAAGACTTCACCAACATTAATGAATAATAGTAGAAAAAACAACCTTTTTTTTGTACCGATCAACTGTGAACGGGCAGCTTTTAATAAACAAAAGAAAACATATATGAATGTATTTTTTTCATAGATAACCATCAATAAACATAAAACACTTACTAGTATTGTTAAATAATTATTAGGAGAATCCAATGTATTACTGTTCAATTGTCTGAAATGTCATATTTAATAAGTTTTATGAGTAAACTATTTCTTTTGTCAATTATTATTAATATACATATTTTTATGAAAAAGCAAACATTGACCTTACATAGATATATGGAAAATCTAAACAGACAAATCTATAAAGAAAATGTATACCAAAACGTGAAAATTGTAACCAATCTCCCCGGTCTATAGTGTGGACAAAATATCCTTAGTAAATATAACACAGTGCTGTAACTCATACATCAAGCCAGTCACGACGTGCCTACGATATGCACAACTAGACTTGGTACTTATAATTAAATCAAAAGGTAGCGAGAAATAGTATGTAAGAAGTAATTCATTAAAAGTATGGGAAGTATATCAAATCAGACAATTGGTAGCCGAGAAATAGTGTGAACAAAATATATCCAATAATAAATATAACGAAGGGCAATAATTCATTTAAAATCCACTCGATGAAAAAGTGGCAACAATATGCGCAACTTGGCTTTGTAATTATTAAATTAAAATCAGACCAGTGGTAGCCGAGAAATAGTGTGAACAAAATATATAAAATCCAGTAAATATAAGAAAAGGCCATAGCCCATTTAAAATCAAGCGAGTCATGTCGCGCCAACGATGTGCACAATTAGGCTTGGTACTTAATTAATTTAAAATCGTGCCGATCATGACGTGCCAACGATATGCGCAACTTGGCTTGATACTTATTGGTGCAACAAAGTTAAATCAAAATCCGTCTAAAGATATCCGAGAAATAGCGCGGATAAAATATCTTTTAGAAATATAACAAAGGGCCGTAACTCATTTAAAATCAAGCGAGTCAGAACAGAACAGAACTTTATTTCACCCAAGTATATCTAGTATACAGTAAGGGGATATTTACAAATAAATTGCATATACAAACATTTTTTTTGAATTTCCGGTTAGAAGATTTACATATAGGGAGAAAGATGCGAAATGATAAGAAACATTATAATTATATTAAACAGTACAGTGGGGGAAAGATTCAATATACAATCTCAGATAATTTTGTATGCCACTAATAATAAAAATCATAATGATGATAATAGTTATTATATTAATAGCAGTAAGAATATGTAAGGAACTGTTATACAAGTCCTTTTTTCTTTACATGTTGCCTAAACTTGAAGTAGAATTGAGACTTCTATATAAAGAGATTCAAGACAAGCAAAACGGTAATAAGAGAACCTTGATTGACAAATATATGGACAGTATAATAAATAGAATATATATCATATATACTGTATGTTCACATGACCACTATGTGTTACTATTTATAAACATCCTATTACACGCGAATCGAGTTGATCCACATCCTGTGGGTAAGTGTATTTTAGTTTATATTAAAACTATACTCAATATATTAAATTTTTACCTTAGGCTATGTATAATGCATGTACTACATGTATCAATATAAATTCATATTTTCTTTCATTTCTTTTCTTGTTTCTACATTTCTTCAAAAACATAAAATTGTAAATTATGTTTGTCTGGAGGCTCGGAGGTCTTATGCGTTATATGTGTCCTTAACTTTATCCATAATAATTTTTATAAATTAACTTATTTCTTCAAGTGTTTGAAGTGAAGACGCGCCGAGAACTGATTTCAGAGCTACATTGGAAGGATGTGTAACAGGCAAACAAACTTGTCTCTCCGTTTGGAAGTAGGGACATTCAAGTAAGTATGCTCTTCAGTATCAGCATGGTTCAAAGTACACAGCCTACATTTTCTGTCATCAAAAGGAGTGCCATCATAACGGCCTGTTATCATGACGCGCCAAGGATATACGCAAGTAGGCTTGGTACTTACCAGTTTTGTAAAGGTTAATCAAAATCCGAGGAAAGTTAGCCGAGAAGTAGGGCGGACAAATCTCGTCTACAGTCGGATCGACTGACTGACGTGAATCCAATATAGCCCCTATATACTTCGTATCTGGGGGCATAATAAAATAAAACTACTACATACTGAAGTAAAATTGTAAAACAGAAAGTGATCTTGTTTTGCAAAGTATACCAGCCACTCAAGTTGTGTGGAAACATATTATTATCGAAAAGTTATGGGCCCCTTTTATTTATCTTATCAAACAATAAAGTAACCCTATGTGAGTACACTTAATTTTACATGTTGAAACTGTCTACTTATGATATATTTTTTGTGTTTTAGAACCCTACAATGTAAGTTAAACTTCAAAGTTAGTTTCACAATTTGTTTCATGTTTCTGATTTGTGTTTTATTTGAATGATTACTACCACATTATTGTTTTACCTTATTTATGTATAATTGTCAGTATATACATATTGTGTATTGTGTTAATTATCTAAATGAGAAAAATGATACTACCCCGTGGTAGATTAGCAAAGTCAATCCATCTGTCTATCTAGAACCAGATTAAAATTCATAAGTCCTCAATTTGAAATAATAAAATCAGATGTCAACATTCCTATTTATGTAATTATAGCATTGACTTGAAATTCACAATTTTTCAATTTTGAGGAGAAAACTATATTTGTTAAATTTATGACTATACATACCACAAGGTACTTGATTTGATTTGATAGATTTAACCTTCATAACAATGTGTGTCCAGGCATGTGCTTACAATAATTTTGTATAATTGTGAAATAAACGGGTTGCAATTGCAATTAAAAAAGAATAATATCGTGCCAACGACAAACACTTACCTTTATATGACATCAACAATGAAATGCCATCACATTTGAATCGGATATAGGTTTAAGATGGTTCCAGCTGAATATATGGTGAGTTAGGCGGATAATGAACACATACGGCTTGTGATTCCAATATATATAAGTAAACTAATTAATGCCTACTGCTCTCCAGGCCATAGCGTGCTCGTCCGTCGTCAACAAATTGCTTTAAAGCCGATTTCTACAGTTTCTAAAACGACAAAGAAGGAAAACTGAAAATTTTAAAAATATCACTTTCAGGGGCAGATACTTCGAAAAGAAGCACGGTGACCCCCGATTTTTTCTAATATGATTCTCTATAATCATGCAAATGGGTACCTGAGAGGGTGGTATAATTCTATGGCGCCAAAATGTGGGACATAAGCGGAGTGAAATACTAAATATATTGATGAATACTAGTAGTCTGATGACCAGGGGTAAAAAGTGCAAAATGGTGAACGTTCTTACAGCATATAAGATGCCTTTGTTCACTTTCTAAATAGCAACTGATCAAACCTGGCATGAGTGATCCTTAATAAAAGTTGTTAAATTCAATTTGATCCATACTAAAACGATTAAACGGCTGAAACGAATCCATTATTTTTTGTCCGGTCACCTGTTCTACTATTGCCCGCGGGTACACGGGTACCCGCGCAAAAGTAGTCATTGCAAAGAAAAACGATTGTTTGGTATTTACCACCTGTCATAACAGACCATTTTAGTCCTTGATTTTAACACATTTCACTAAGCGGACTTTGTACGCCAAAAATACGTCTATCATTAACGCACGTTAGATAATTTCCTGACTTTGTGTAGAATTATGTTATAAAATATCATTATTAACATGTATATGTATGTCACAAAGAAAAGAAGTATATAAGGTATAATAAAATACCGACATCGGGTAACGGGTAATAATTTTGTATCCGTAAAAAGTGATTATTTTCTACCCTACCCGCCGGTACCCGTGTACTCGTTTAAGCCGTAATCCATACGGAATAACTGTTGCCATGTCAACAAAAATATAAATAACTCCTAAAAATTCATCTCTGTCATCTGTGGTCAGAAGTTAGATTCACAAATGAACACTACAATAATTGCAAAAACAAAGACGATCTAAAAAATAATGAGACACCATAGGGGCAAATTGTCAGCATGTGAGCGACTTTGGACATTTTTGTTTTGATATCTAACCTGTTACCTCATATAGACATACTCTGACATCTTGTAGATAGAGCAGACCTTTTGAAGAAACAGCTTGATTGGGTGCTCCTCTATTTACTCGAACAACAATGTAGCTCAGATTCTACACAGTCTGCACGGCTTCACGTTCATTAAATTAATATGTATCATTTCATTTGTACATGGATAGTCCTTTCATGTAATTTAGATATACTGTTAGAGTTTATTTGCTTAAATATTATCTGTACAGTCAGTGCTGTTTTATGTACAGTCAATAAAGTTTCAAGAAGTTATATGGGTGCTATGTATAAATCATGTGCGTTGTCCCGTCCTGTTCATCACGTTCCATTGTACAAAAAGATCTTTCCAAATCGCTCAGTTGAGGTGATGGTAATTCACCACTTTAAGATGCCATTTCTATTAAGACCACTACCCGAGTTAAATGTATATCTTTTGCATAAAACCGCTTCCCAGCTTAGTTATACTGAAATTCTTAGTTGAAACGACATTTATGTTCCGTGTGACTATAAATGACCGCTGCAAGGTCGGCCCGTGGTATTTCCTACTGTGAACGATTATCCAGTCACATGACATTTATCAGTGTATACAACCTTTAATCAGCGTTTGCAACGAGTTGCCAGTTATATATTTACAATATGATATGCACGAGTTAGCTCTCCCACCACAGATCAAGGACCAGAACTTAGATTGAATTGAGTTTGCCATGTTGGTACAAACAAGGTGTCCATGCAAATTTGCTGAAAAGCATGCAGCACAACAGCAATTATATCATTACTCTTTGTAGACCTTTATTCATTTTTAACGGTAAGATCTTGTTTGTACTGGGAACTGGGAAAGCCCACTATGTTTGTTGTTGTTGTTGTATTGGGGTTTACCGTCGCTGCGATAGTATTTCAATCATATAGCGACGTCCAGCTAATTACAGGTGGAGGAAGACCCCGAGTACCCAGAGTTACCCGGGTAGAACCACCGACCTACCGCAAGCCAGCTGGAAGGCTTCCTCACATGAAAAATCCGAAGTCCCTACCGGGATTCCAGCCCACAGCGGTGAGGGGCTGAGAGATTTGTGGTCCACGACTGTAACCGCTCGGCCACGGCGCCCCCCATCCCCCACCATACCCCCTTCCCCCCCCCCCCCATACCCTCCTTCCCCACTATGTTTGTTGTTCCAGGGTAAGTCAATCCTGAAGAATAGATATTATTTGTCGGAACTCGACAAAAGTGGGTTTTCCCATCTAATCCGGGGGTACAAACAAACTTTTACCGTTATAGCTTCACGGTGCACTACTGTTCACAATAGAATTAGTGTAAACACCACGAACTTGAAACTGTAAAACTTTGTTTGTACCCCCGGATTAGATGGGAAATTCCCAAATATTCTTAATTCCGGAGTAAGTCTATTGTTCACGTGAGGAGGTCAATTGGTTGACCTGCGGTATGCGTACTTGTATGAGTAATTACGTAATCTATCTTTAAATTGCAGACATATTCAACATGCAATGAAATTCTTGCATGTTTATAATGCTTTAAATATCGATGATTAATGGTCAAATATCATTTCATGGTGTTTAAAGAACAATACTTCAGGTGAAAAGTTATAAATAGTTTTCTGGTGTAGCATATGCTACCCTGCAGTTATATAATATATTCTAAAATGAGCATTATGTACAAAATATTCATTGTATGATTATTTTTACTTTAAACTAAATTGGCTTTCCAGAATCAAAATAATCTAAAAGAAATAATCAGTATTTACGATGAAATATTTAACAAAAGTCGTATTCAAACAAGAGGAAGTAATTACTTAATTAATTCCACAAAAATAGTACATACTGATACAAAACGTATAGAATTTCAATAACAATTTTGTATAAATGTATAGAATTATAAAATAAGCCATTATATTAATTTCTTCTATAATGTTTCCTATTCAAAGCAGTTTTAATCGGTGAATAAGTGCTTAATGTTGATTTTATCAACACAGCAAAAGAGAATTAAGTTTGAACAAATGACAATTAAATAGAAAATCCAGGCAACCATTCCAGGTAATATGTTTACATAAATGAAGTCCTAAAATTAACACTACATATATAGACCGGCAGCATAACTAATGTGAAAAAATAAATCAGACGGCTGTGACAAATTTTAACGAGGATATTAAAAACCATAGCAAAAGCATTGACCATTTCCAAACTTACAGGATAGCTAATAGCTAAAATAAATAATATTGGTTGACCTGGTTTATACAAAATAACATTTGGTTGTATTTGTGATACTGTTGCTAGTCGGTCCTATCTGGACCATATTGTCCCCGATGAATATTTTTTGATCGGCCCGATTTTCGTCCTGAATCGCCTTTATCGTCATCTCTTTTGACCCGTTTGAGTACACGACCCTCGATTGAGAGCAGCAGAGGTAATACGAAGCTCCAGAGGGCTGGCGAGACAATGGGACCCTCAGGGGACCTTGTGACGGTTTTTGAGCGACTACGGCTTTTCATCATGTTTAAAAACAGTAGCCGATCACTTTTTCGGTACCCGACCCTCGGAGGACTGCTCAAGGAGATCGCGCCAGATTTCCCCCTAATTTGTAGGGTAGCGCTCGACAGTGCTCGAAGGTTTTCGACTGTTTTCGCAAAAACATGCGACCGATCGACCAAATGAAAGGATCGGGTACTACCGGGACCAAAACAGTTATTGGCATAATGACCCTATTAGGAATAAATCGATTTCAATAATCCAATAAAATAAATGTGTATGGTGGCAATTGTTCTAATATGGAACGTCAGAAGGAAGAGTTAAGTGCTCATTGTTTAGCTAATGAAAAGGGTGATGATAATAATAATGGTACAGTGTGTGTGTGTGTGTGTGTTTGTGTGTGTGTTTTGCAGCTGTCGCTGTTGAGGAGGAGGATCCGTCTGTTCTCGTTGAGTCTGGGTAGTCTTTTTTTTCGTCTTTTCTTTTTGCACGTAAATTTTACCTCGAATCAGGCATGACGGTCTGAAAATTCCTTATGACATGGCACAGGTCATTAGCGTCAAGGCCACGATTAGTGTTTGAACTAAACATCTATTTCAAAAAGCATATTTATACCCCCGCAAACGAATGTTAGCGGGGGTATTCTGAAATCACTCTGTCGGTCGGTTGTCCGTCCGTGCCCAAAAGGGAATTCAAAATTTGATCTTCCATACTGTGACAACGCACTATGCTGTGGTGGACAGCTTTAGTTATTTCTATGCCCTTTTGTGTCTGTAATATAAATTTTCAATAAATGTTCTTAGAATTTGGATACGCCTCTGTATGTTACAAAATGCCATGACTTTTCTGATAAATGCCATAAATAGTACTCTATAATTTAATACATTATCTAGTGGGCTGATATCGACAATGATTGCTGTAAATTTTATGTAATTCCTGTCATTAGTTAAAAAAACAAATGCATAGCGAGTTTGATATTTACGAGTCAAACCCTATGGCATGTGGAGTGTTGCAAAATTCAATAATTGTAAATAACTGTTCAAAAAATATTTTTATCAATAAGTCATATTTTAATTAAATCCTAAAAATATAAAAGTCTTAAAAAATAATTATATTCTTAAATATATTTATGTGGTAAAAATATTGATTGATAAAAAATATTTATTCATTAAAAATGTTCTAAAAATTATTTATGCTCTCTAAAAAAAAATTATAAGGGAAAGGTAAAAAAATAATATTGACAATAATTAGAATTGTGGGATAGCCAAATTTAGTTTGCAACATCGAATCTCATTGGTTCGTATATTCCAATATGGCAGCTCGCATCAGATAAGGATATCGGCACGACGGTCGTGCGGATACTTTTCCTTATTCTCACGACTTATTCGCAGGGAAATATAAAAATAGCATAATCAGAGGCGAAAATATCTATTTCTTGTTTATTTCTCCTTTTTTCTTTCATATCTTTTTTTTTAGGATTTTGTGGGAAAAGAGCAGAGTTAATGATTTACTGGAGTTCTAACCATATAATTTTCCTATTGAAGTAATAAGTTTGCTCAGTTCTGCCAGTGGTGATGTTTTATGACAAGGGCATTCTCAAAATATTTTATTTTGCAGTTATCTTCAGTGGGTAGGTAGAGAGATATGTGTCGTGGATGTCATGTAATAAAAGCAGCATAACCTAAACGGTGTCTTCCCAACTGTCCCACTTTTATATAAAACAGTAAAAATCAAGGTGGGACAGTTGGGAATCATGCTTAATTGGATAACAATAGACTGTCATGGATGAGTGACTATAGTCTTTACCTAAATGGATGGAATATTTCAGTGCAATTATTTGTCTTATTGTCTTATATTATTAAGAGCAATTTGCAATAGTATTTATGGTTAGTAATATATTGCATTAGTATTTATAATAAGTTATATGCTATTAGCAAAATTATTTATAATAAGTATTTATAATACTTATTATGTTTTAGGATGTTGTCAGTATTCTCTCTCTCTCTCTCTGAAATGAAGAAAACAAACTCTTTATGTTTTCATATAATATATTGCATTAGTATTTATAATAAGTTATATGCTATTAGCAAAATTATTTATATATTCTCTCTCTCTCTCTCTGAAATGAAGAAAACAAACTCTTTATGTTTTCATATATTTATTATTTTTATTTCATGTGTCATGAACAAATCAAATAAAGACAGGGCTATATTCGGATGTGGTACAATTTATTGTATTTTGTTTTAATTTGAAAACAAGCATTTCATTTAAACAACTGTGACATTCCACCCTACTGATCTGTTCTATACAGAGTTACTCGTCAAACCGAATCAAATGCGATGCACAATCGGCATACTCCATCACAGTGATTTCTTCAGCCATGTACTTGTGTTTCAGGGCAGACAGTCTCTGTTCAAGTTGTCGGTATTTCCTCCTCTTCTTTTCTCTCACTCCTCCGGCACTGTGCTGAAGAATTTTGATAGCATTGGCAGCTTCAATCCTTTGTATTGTTTCCAAGAACTTGTAAATGTTCGGATGTGACTGTCTCATACTTTTCTTTAGTTTGTTGTGCCAGCCTTCCAAGTTGTTTGTTGTTCTTGGTCCTTCTGTCTCGAAAGACATAGTCTGTGAACCTTGAAACATCCACTGGAATCTCTGCATTTTCAGCATCCGTCAGTGCGACAAACCACACATCTTCAACATGTTGTATGGGGACTAGAGGCAGAACTGCAGCTCTTCTTCCTAGTTTCTTAAAGTCCTCATTCTCAGAATACAGTCCAACTAAGCCAAGCTTCTGTATCTTCCGCCAAACACACTGTGTGTAATGAAAAAAACACCCTTTCACATTCACATTTGGAAACACTCTTAATCCAATCACTTAGCAATATATACAGGATAAATGGACTTTAGTTGGACCAATCAATTAACACAATTTAAAGAAAAAAGTAGCAGAGGTGATAATTATCTTAATAAGTTCAAATTATTTTTTATCTTTATCAATTCACATAAGCTTTAAAGCCAGAGATCAAAGGAATGCATGTTTACACTATAAATTACAATTAATTTAGTAACCCTAATTAATGGACCTTAATAAACACATTTTAGAAAGAAATAATACAATATAACTAAAACATGAAATTTTACCTCTTAAAATACAAAATCAAAAAAAAAATCAGAAACAAAATCAGATAATACAACTTCAATTCATTTTAATGTGTTGTAGTTTGAAATAGATTATAATCCCTTATCAAAACACACCCAGCAAGGTGCTAAAAATCTTGAGTGGGACAGTTGGGAAACAAAATATCAAAAAGTGGGACAGTTGGGCATAAACCACCTAAACAGTAAAAATCATAGACTAAATACAAGAAAGAGTGGGATTACATAGGTTTTGACTGTTAGTATGACTTAAACATCCAAATAAAAAAAAGAAAAGGGGGTGAGGTGAAAGAATAAAAAACTTTAACGTTGAGAATATGTGTTGATACAAACCCAGTTGAGCTATAGGACAATGCCATTAAGTGATACAGTCGGAACTACCCAGATATTTGATTTAAGATTATTAAATAAACAACAAAATTCTACATATTATATATACAGTTAAATTTATTTTTGTTTAATTGCATTTATTTTCATTCAAGTAACAAATAGTTTTTACATTGAAAAATAAATTATATTCAAGTTAAACACTAGACACTACTTTAGTCACAAAATTTCTTATAAATTTTACAGAAATGATAAAAAGAACACAGTTATACAAAATATAAACCTTCAATTTATATATATTTTTAAATTTGATGGCCATTGATCTAATGCCTAGGTCCCACTGGGGGAAAAATCATCTACGATGGGGAAATCTCAAATTTTCTCCCGATGGCTTCCGATGTTTGAGCCAAACGGAAGGGACAGTCCCATGAGAAATGGCACTGATTAGGCTTCGGAGATGGTCTGTTCACTGATGTTTCGGCCATGATCACAAAGCTTCTTGGAATGTTCCCCGAACAATGGCCTTGAAATATCGGGGATGGCTCGTGAAAGCTCCGGGGGACCCTCTCCGGTGATCGGCGAAGGTGTCCCGGAAATTCACTGAATTTGACACATCATCGGGGAATATCCCCGTAGATTAGGCGATGTATCACCGAAGCTTCGGGAATTCCCCGGAGGAATGAATGCATTGATAATCGTCAATTTTGGACTCAACAGTGTAAAAGACAGTTTTATATAAGACTAAGAAAAACATAAATTTTCACTATAAACATATTTTGTCCAATATATTGAAGGAAATATATGCCGTTATTAGGTTCGAATTTGTTTACTTTGACTGTCTAATTGTCGATCTGGGAAGAAGTCTTCACACAGAGGCTTCCCAAATAAAACTTCAAGAGCACATTTTGTGTGGGATGGGGGTAGGAGGGGCCTTTCCGTGTGTCGATTTTTTTTTGTACATTTTTAATTTTAATTGACACATTTTGTTATTTTCTAAAAGTTTAATCAGTGACAAAACAAACAATATTCAGTAACAGCAGATGTTGATATATAAAATCGTTTTTATCCGTTTTATTTTACACACAAATTATGTTTTCTGTAATATTTCTCAATGACTGATTACCTGGATATGATTTGAATTAGTGTTTATCATCTACATATACATTGTTCCAAAATATGGGAAATCAAAATTTTCAAATTTTTTCATTTCTTGTTCATTCTTTTATAAATTAAAAATACACATAAATTATTACAATCATAAATATAAAAAAAGTGATCATGAGGTATAGGTCTACTGTTTGTATTTATTCCTTTCAGAAAAAAAATAGGCCAGCGTTTTTTTTTATTAGTTTATACATGTTTAGATTTCATTCTACATCTATTTGTGAACATGAGATGGTTTGGAATAATGTGTATACTCAATATCAAAGATACTCTGCTGTCCCGAAAAGCGGCGGGAAAAAAATAAAAATAAAATCACAATTTCAAATTTTATATTATTTGGATACAACGCTCCTGTATATAAATATATACCCTTATATAAAAACATTGGCCGTAAGGGACTGTTTTCATGTGTGCGTAAATTCTTCCGTTATACTGTCCGTTATGTTAAGTTGTTAAGTTTTAAATTGAAAATTAAACAAAAATCCTAAGTGCATGTCTTATGATAAAATATTTGTTTCAAAATTATCACAGTGAATTCAGATAATTAACTGTAAACGAAATCCTGAATACGAAATATTTCTGATTAGTGTTAGAGCCTTCAAATAATATTTATATCATAATCGTACCAGGATTTGCATCAGTTTTAAAAATAGGATACGATTATAATTGAAACAATAATATTTCAAGACACACTGATCAGAGAAAGAATAGGATTTCGTTTACAAATATTATCTGAAGTTATTGGTGTGAATTTGAAACAAATATTCTTATCAGGATACATGTATTTTCAATTTAAAGAGGATCAATTGACCATGTCTGTTTGCAACTGACACAAAATTGAGGTCTATGAAGCTAGATTATAGTTTGCTATTCAGATGTCTATTCTAGAATGAACTGGCCAAGACTCCTCGTTCTACCGCCTACGTCGATTTATATAATGGCCAAGATTAAAATCAATGCACTGAAAGTACTAGTGGGGCGACAGCTCCAAAAGATAAACTGTAGACTTTTTCGAGTGAACTTGCCCTAACTGTCCCCTAACAGAAAAAGTTTTGGAACGCGTTGTTGTTTAAGTTGACGTCATAAACTTATTTATATATGATTAAAGTTGATAATGTATTCGAACCATATTGTTATTTTGATACTATTACGATTATTGGTTGATGTGTAAATTGATTTTATATAACATGATTCAATAGTGTTTCCAAATCTCTGCCAATTTAAAATAACTGGTTCTTCATTTTAATAGAAAAGCTGCTTACCATCCTTGTTGTTTTGCTTTTGTTTGCGTCTGCAGACAAAGAAATATATTTTATATGTAATCCAAAGACGAATATAAATATGAATTAATAAATTAAACTTACTTATTTTTATGTCGATTGGGAAACAGTTTCGTACAACTGATCATTATCGATGGTTACTGGGTTGAACCAGTAATTTTCGCCTGAGAAGGTCATTAAAATCCATGCCCGCAACGGGGCTTTAACCCACAACCTTGGCATGTCTACAATACCGGTGGGTGGCAAATTGAGTTAACTGGAAAGCCGCCTATCCAAAATGCTCTCTAATGAAGCTATACCAGAGAACTGATTTGTAGTTGCTTTGCTCACTCCGTCAGAAAGTTTTATGCAATCTCCAAATATTTTACCGTCGCCGACCGGTGTTTTTTTTCCGCCGCTGCTATGACGATATCCTGACGATGTACTATTGTTTTTTAAGATATGACACCGTTGCGCTGCAGCACTTGTACCGATCCGAGAAAATTACAAAACATGTGCTCCGTTATTGCTCTGGCGAGTCAAATCGGCTTAAACTACATCACCTGTTGTCTCTGTTTCGTTCCCAGTGCAAGTTTTTCTGACATTAAATGGCACCAATTGACACCTTGAAATTTACAGTTTATTAAGAGTAGAACATACAATTTATCTGTAGTACCTATATCTTTACTAGGCATAATCATCATATGCTTTGCATGGTATAAAGTCATTGCTACAAAAATACTAATTTTCAATGTCTCAACGCAGTGTATGCATTCTGTGTGTATTTATGTTCAAAATAATTTCCTTATCAAGTTAATCCCTTGCATCATTTGTATCTTCGGTGAAGACATGTTTACATTCCCTGGTTTATAAGTGTGTTATATATGACGCAATTCATATCGAACAATCACTCCCGAAGGAATGAAATAAGTGACCAGGCTGAATTGCATGTGGAATTATCTCGGAACAATGGGAGGACAGATTTCTACGTAACTTCCGGAAGATAAGTATCAAGGATTCAATGATGTTGTATAGCATTAAAGCAACTGGTTTACAGATTCTCATTGACATATGTCCACTAAACGATAAAGCACGCATCGTCATAACATTTGGCCAGTATCTGGCTTATTGAGATGTTGTACTTACCAAGGAGGTATTTATGATATACTCAAATTGAGCCCGTTTAATTCATGTTAAACATATAAAAAATATGTGTTACTGATCTAGTCATATTTACTGATTATATCAATTGAACTGCGCCGATTTCAATGGATAACATTTATGTTTCAGGTATACACAAGGAATACTAACCTATCTTTGTTATTTAGTATGTTGTGTACACTTCTTTCTCTTTCCGGTAATTTCGGACATTTTTTCGCACCATAAGACGTCGATCCTTGTCGAATGCGTCACATATCGTTCACATACCGTCTATAATTTTGATGTGCGAATCGACGTCCATCTCCCAGACTTATGGTTATCTATGTTTTCTTCAACCCCGCAAAGCGGGGCCGCCGTGGCCGAGCGGTTACAGTCGTAGACTACAAATCTCTCAGCCCCTCACCGCTGTGGGTTCGAATCCCGGTAGGCGTCATTGTTGCGTTACCATGGTTAATAAGTCATGAATATATAGAGGACATGTGTTTTGGAATATCTCTCATCGAGAAGTAATACAATTTTATTATATTCAAGAGGAAGTGAAAAATGTGAAAAGTGTATTACTGCGAGATAAAATACATTCCTTAACAAAAAAATCTTTTTATTTTATGCTGGCTGCTGTTGTTTCATACGCAATTGATACCCTTATAAAAAAGATAGTTCCGGTAGATCTATATCACTCACTCGCACATATTATGGGATATGAATTTCATCTCACTGCATTTTAAAACGAAGTATTTCATCAGTTAGCATTAAAGATATACATGTTTATATAATAATGTTACACTTATACTGGCTTCAATTTTCAAATCATGTACAAGATGATATTAAAAAAATGGCAGCATCAGTATATGAACATTTGGACACATGTCGTAAAGCCGAAAAATTCCAAGTAACGTTTTTCGTATAATCAAAATTTTCAGAAATATAATATCGCTTTACTTAATTTCAAATTTCGTGAAAAACATTAAAAAAATAAATAAGTCGATTTACTGGCCGAGTAAAAGAATCAGAAATGACAATGACTGTTAAAACTGTTTTTGTTGGGTTGTGCATTTTATTTTCTTAATAGCATCAGCAAAGGCTTCAGAACAGAACAAAATATCTTTTTCCCCCGTACATACAATACAACATGGGCATAAGAAATATAGACAGTATTATAAAATAAAGTTTACTTTTCCGGTCATTTAGTCTAAAAGAGCAGTGTAGTTATCATTATAAATACAACATGAACAAATGATTAATACTAGTTTCTAAAATACTTTTTCAAGATGACTTAAATAAAGAGCTGAAGAGTTAATTTACAGCGTGTACATCAACACACTGTTGCATTTTTTTCTTTTCATTCTAAAGAAATATATATTTTTAACACCTAATCACTTCCAGGTTCATACAAAGTATACAAATGGAAATGCAATGTGGGTCATCTATAATCATATTCAAAAGAATCGTTGTCAATCACATTCCCCTCAAGAGTTGGGATTTATAGACAATTTTGCAGTTCTCACGGCCATTATATGGTCGAGCATATTTTTTACCCGTCATTTTGTCACTCAACAACTCAGCAAATTTCCGGATTGATGATTCAAAGTGTTTCATTTCTGACTATGACTATTTGAATTAACCGTCGCTTCGACAGTATTTCAGTTATATAGCGACGTCCAGCTAATTACAGTTGAAGGAAGGAACTTTACCCTCTCGGCCACGGAGGCCCATTGTTTCATTTCTGATACAATATACATGTATCATAAAATCGTAGTTTTTTTTACGAAAATATCATTCTGTAATACGAAAAATCGATGGTTTTAAATATCGAAAATGTGTAGTGCAAGGAGGAAAAATCCCCACTTGAAAAACATAAAATGACGGAAGCAGCATGTTAATCTCTTACAGATATATGAATATGAAGTTCCATCACAGCTGTTATTGCTTTGCTCAGTTTATAACAAGATTTAATGATTATGGCTGATGGTGATAACGGTTAGGAGAAGGTATTCACTATTGTTATTTATTTTCTGTGTTTGTTTTAAATGAAGATTTTAGTGTTTTCAGATCTAGAATGACTATTTACATTATATTATATACATTATATTGCTTTAATCCTAGCTTTATACGTTATTCTTTTTTTCTTTTATTTGAGGCACTAAAATGCTTCTTAATTGTATTTAACCATAGATCTGATAGTTTCAAATGCTCGATGCAGCACATCTTGTTTTTTTAAAATTCATTTTCCACTTTTTTTAAAAAAAAGTTTATCCTATGTTCTAATTACTTTTATTTCCTTTTTTGTTGTTCATTTATATAACCTAACTTGTCATATAATTTTATTGGATTTTATTTACTATATTTAAAGCAATATTTTAGATAAAATATGTATTTGGCCACTTTACTATAGTATACACTACACATGCTTAGAACAATTAAACTCGGGGTGTTTTGTAAAGTGCTGTAGGGGATGGTCCTCTCCGACCCTGTTTACACCTATTTACGGAGAGAAAAATGTAGAATTCATCTAACATGATTATGAATAGCATACTCAATAACATGATTGTTATCGAATAAAATATGTTCTGTTTTGAACATATATAAAACAAGAGAAAACAAATAAATTGCATTGATATATTTTCTCATTACTGATATAAAAACGGATGTTCTGGCTACTTTAAGGTGATATTGAATATAACCAGCCCGGTGACCGAGTGGCAACATCATCAAACCCATAAGCGGGAGATTATTGGATCGATCGATCCCCGTGCGTGACCAAATGACATACCGACAGAATAGTACTGGTAGATCTTCTTCGTACTTTGTGATGAGCATATAATGCATTCTGAACATCTCGCTCATTTCGACCACCGACGGATAAGGCCGATTAGTTACGATTGTGTAACCTGTTGAGGAAGCATGCAGCTTGTCAACGAAATGGTATTGGAACAGAACGGTACTTAATCTCATGTAGGTCAAATGTCTGCAAATGACTGAAATACTGTAAGTGGGATGTTAAAAATAGATGTAAAAGGAACATAAATGATCTAAAGTGTTGCAATCAGATGAGACATGGGCACTGAGGAACAAATGTCTTCTGATCGTGAACTGTAGCCGTAGAATCAGAATTTACTATACTGACTTATAGCCATGTGTAGAGTTTACTATACTGACTTATAGCCATGTGTAGGGTTTACTATACTGACTTATAGCCATGTGTAGGGTTTACTATACTGACTTATAGCCATGTGTAGAGTTTACTATACTGACTTATAGCCATGTTTAGAATTTACTATACTGACTTATAGCCATGTTTAGAGTTTACTATACTGACTTATAGCCATGTTTGTAATTTACTATACTGACTTATATCCATGTGTATCAGTTTATATTGATTGTTAAATATACTGTAAAATGCTGATGTATAATCTATTGGTGTGTTATGCTTATTCATATGAAGTTCAGTAATAGTTAGAACCAAAAGAAGAACACAACACAGAACTTTTATGATTTTTTTTATTTACAAAGAAAACAAACGTGTCATTTTATTGAAGCACATAACATGCTCAGGCTTTTGATTTCCTTATTGAACCCAGAGGTATTCTCACCCTTTAAAAAGTAACCCTCATTATTCTTTTTTGTTTACATGACACTAAAACCGCGAAGAGTTTGATGTCTAGACAAATACCATTTATAAAAGAAAACACAAAAATGTTTTATGAGAAATCCAAAATATACTGAATTAAAAAAAAAAAAAAGATGACAGGAAATTACCTAAAATAGAGACATATCAACAGCAACCGCCCTTGATGTAAATAAAAATATTCCATCATTGTGAGACAGTACCAGTAACCCTTAAACCGGACCAGCATTAAAAAGATGTCATTTTTTTTATTTTTTCATAGGCTCTTTTATTTAATTGCTGTTATAGAATCAAAATTAAATAACATACAAAATAATAGAACGAAAAAATAATTACTTACAGTGAAAAATGTACATGAAGAAAATTCTGACATGGATTACTAATCCTGAAGTATATTGATTAACAGTAGCAACACTACATTCCTTTTTATTCACATAAATTTCACTCAGACAAGAATGAATAACACTTTATATTACATATATTTGTAAATGAAAGAAAAAAAGAAGGAAATTTTAATATCAAATAAATGTTTCTTACCTATGTACATGTTTAAGGAAAATATTCTGTATTAATGCAAAATCTTCATATGATACCAATCAAAGGTATATATATATATATATATATATAAACTAGGTTTAATACATGTCCTTACACACGCACACTCACACATTGACTACATTATACTTATTCTTACAATGTTGTAATGAGTGCTCTCAGGTCAGTACTTTGATCTGTATTCAACATGAATTTCTAACCTTTACTCAGTGACCCCGTGTATTGAAAAAGGGTTGTTTCAAAAGCGTTTTAACAGATTATAGGAACAAATTCCAGAGAAAAGTACTGTAGTCAATATCTTGTATGATATCCTTACATGTTTTCAGTCTCATTTCATGATTATTACAGTAATGATTTTATTTACATCCACAGTAAATTATTATTTTTAATAAAAATGATTTTTATGTTAAAATCAATTTTAAAATAAAATATTTAGCTCTACTCCTATAAAACTATACTGTATGCAGTAAAACAAGCTCTAGAAAATTAAGAGACATATTTTTTTTATATACCCATGAAAATTACCTTATGAGTTTGCTATTTGAATCATGTTTTTGTTTTTTTGTTTTTTTTTACACAAATATATACAAAAATATGTTGCAAAATCCTTATTGAAAATTCTAAGTTCCAAATTAAGTCGAATTGATGAATTTTCCTGATAACAAAGGCCCTGTTCCCCTCCCCATTTTGGACATGTTTTATTTTTTTCTTCCTTTTTTTCAGGTGCCTTTTTGTGACATAATCTTAACCATGACTTTTCATCATGAAGAATAATCAAATTTGAAAATTCATACTATGTATGCATGGTTTCTTGTTCCTAATCTAGAAGTTTTTCCTAGTGAAAAATTAAAAGGAGTTTGCATTAATGAATTTTTTTTAAATCATTACTTGTTTCCGGTCCAAATCAAGATTTGTTAAACAAAACCATGGTGTAATAGTCACGCAGCAGTGTTATGTGAAGGTAAGATAAAGATGAAAAAAATGCATCACTTTCCATGGAAATAATTCTGCACAAGTCTATAAAAATGAAATTAAAAATAAACAAATCACAAAGTTCTTTATATAAGGCATGCATATGTATATATACATTATTTACTAAACTTAGGAGAGAAATAAACCAAAATGAGCTGATCCTGAAAAAAATGTCACAAGAAAAGAATGCTTATGCAAAGTAGGAAAAAAAAAAAGATTTTCATGTAAACTGCAAATATCTGCAAAGCACCAGAGGCTCTTGATATCCATTGCTTAGTACTTGTATAAGGCAACATTCTCCCAGCCAAAACCAAACAAAGATACTGGAGAGGAACTATTTAGTAAATTTTTACTTACATAATTATTGCAGTATGTGCAGCAAAAATGGCTTAAAATGTCTCCAACAGGAGAAAATGACACGAAAATTCCCCCTTCTGAAGTTAGATGTACTGTTCCTCCAAAACAGAGAGAGTCCTGAGCACACATTTATTTATTATCTACAGTATTAAGCTTTCTTTATCTTTGAAAGAGTAAAGACCACAAATCAAATTAAATGTACTGTATTAAGTGTATTTAACTTGTTATGTGAAATTGTAGTCTGTGCTTGACAGATCATACACACCGCACACGTGAAACAAGCAATATTACTTACAGTGACAGTTGTGGTGAAGAAAAAAAAAAAGAATTGTCAATGAACAATAATGTTAACTTTGAAAACGAATAAATGAGAATATTACACTATTTTAATTTAATTTAATTTAAACTTATTTATTTTACGTCGACTGGGAAATAAGTTCTTACAACTTATACTAATCCCTCTCGACGGTTCCTGGGTTGGACCAGTACTTTGCGCCTGGGAAGGTCATGAATAATTCTTGCCTCCAACGAGGTTCGAACCCACAACCTTCGGACCGTAACCGGATACGTAACCACTAGACCACGGCGCCCTGATGGTACTTCACCTTATGTAGTGTTGGGATTTGGAATTAATCTGGGTTTAAGTTTATATTTCTGTTAAATATTTGCACTGAAGTTGTGAGTATGTTATAACTTATTCATATTAATGATCATTATTACTTCTTTTCAGATTGCAGAAAGCAGACAAAGGTGTATTCTGTCATTTCAAAGTCAGACGTTGCTGAATGTTGAAATTATTTGTGATATCTTATATGTAATTTATAGAATATCAATAAACAACTGAAAATATATTGTGTCATCAATCAATGTGCGTGAGGGAGAGAAAGCCTTAGAGAGAGAGAGAGAGAGAGAGAGAGAGGCCTTATATACTCTTATATACTCAAGATCAATACATTAAAGTTCCCAAAAAGAAAATTAAATACAAACAATTAAATACTCCAAAATGAAAAATCAAATCCAAACAATTAAATGCTCTTGAAAGTTATCTGGCAGTCACTCATCTAAGCTTAAAAAATAATGTTTTTTGCTGTATATGAAATCTACACAATATACAGAAAACTAGATAAACAGATTCATAGGTTAATACCTCAATATTGTTAGTTCTACTCTACTTGGAAACAAGTTCTAACAACTTACATGTTCATTGGCTGGACCAGTACTTTGTGGACTGTACTTGGGAAGGTGTATAGGTTTAAAGCTATACTGTATATGAAAATGATATAATTAAGGGCATCATTAAAAATAGGTTTATTAATGAGCAACTGAACCACAAACAGGTCCCAACTCTTAATCAAGAAGGGAAAGGGATTTTTTTTCTCATGATGAATAAGTTTTAATATCCTAATAACATAGGAATGGAGTTGTGAGTGTGTAAATGAAGATTATTGCATAGATAAGTACAGAAAATGGCACTCAAAGTCGACGTAAATTTACATTAAACACCAACTTAAATTCACAAATGATTACTCTTTAAATAGAAATATTTAATTCTTATGCATTTTTTTTCTTGCTGATTCTCACTGCTTTTAAAACCTTCAATGACTATAACACACACACACACACACACACACACACACACACACTGTTTTAGCATTGTGATAAATATTTCTGTGTTCTTCACATACTGTCCTGATATTTATTTATGGGAAAAAGATACGTTAAGTGAAATATAAAGAAAGAGGAAAAGCAAGAGAAATTGCATGCATTTACATTATTCCCAGCATATTTGAACAATTATCTTGATGTACAAAAATAATGTAAATTATGAGTGGAAAAGATAAAAAAAAATCAATGACATTTTTAAGGAGTAATTCGGAATTTTATCCCATGAAATGCAGATCACAACCAAAATGCAGCATACAAAATCTCTCTCTCCCTCTCTAGTAAACCTTTATAACGCTTGTCATTGAATAACCGTGTCAATTTCATAATGACGCAATGAC
>CM037782.1:15816463-15832510 GCA_021229015.1 Solen grandis
AGTTCGTTATGAGTGAACTTTACTGCAGTGTGTTGAACTCGAACAGCTGTATGAAATGTTTTTCATGCAACTCTGATCAAAAAGATACATTATTCATATGATGTTGAAAATGTATGAGACATACACACGTTAAATCGTTATTTTCAGTTATTATATGAAACTATTTTCTTGATGATAGATGACAAATAGTAATTCATTCTTGAAAAAAATCAATGCTCAAAAATCATACTTAATCATAATTAAGTATAAACTGAGTATGATTAAAAGACGCTGTGCACACCGCTCATTAATCAAACTTAGATGGGCATGATAATTATCCGCCTTGAGGCCAGGATTTCGTTGTACTGAACTTGATCAAAACGTCTCTGGAAGAAGCAATAATTTTTACATGGATATCGATGAGGTACATCTGTCCATAGAATAGTTTAAATAGATACTTATTTAGAAACCATATATGACGATGACAAGTGTAATTTTGACAACACGGACTGAGTGTATAACTTATTGAAAGTGGGGACTAGAAACTTCAAAGTGAAAAAACACATGCATTTAATATTTGTAGCGTCCTGTTGAATGTCATAGTTTATACTTAGGTGTGCTTCAGTTATATATTGTATATTACCATTTTTAATTGGAGCGTACATGTTTGAGTATAAGTACCTTATTTTTACATTATGACACTTTAATTACTTTTGTACTTTTATCAATAATTACCAGTATCATAGGCGTCCTCATTGTGTTAACTTATAAAAGATACAAATATACAGTATATCCCCATACCATTGTCTATATCTGACAGTTTAAAACGTAACCAAGGAAAATGATCAGATGCATTTAACAACTGAGGTGGCACGTAATCCCTTCCGATTGTCATGTTTGACTTTCTTTCTCATTCCACGTTAATTTGATTTATCACATTATGATAAAAATATTGTTAAGAAATATGAAAAAAAACGCATTATGGTTTAATAGAAACGTGTGCTCATTACCTTGAGCTAGCTGGAAATGGCTGTAGTTTGTTTGTAGTGTGTATAAGTGGTGTCGATATCATGCTTCCATTAATCGAATACTTTACATGACGCTGATTAATACTGTCTCTTTGTTTTGCGAAAGGAGTAACTGTATATGTAGAATAGCGAACTATCAGTGGAAAGAGGTCACGAAACTGTTATTATTTCACGTTATTTCACGTTAATTCACGTTATTTCACGTTAAATTTTGATAAAAGACAACCCTTACCGGTTTACTTATTTCTGCCACTCAGATATTGGGACTCTGTTATTCCTTTCTTTGTTTTGTAAGCAATATCTCATGTCAATGAAAAAGTTAAAAATTAAGAACGAGAGCAATGTGTTATGTAAGCAGCGTGAATTCATTTTTATCTCAGATAACGATAGCAACGTTTGTGAATTCCTGTGGACCTTGATTGAATTAGGAGTATGGAAAGGACAAATAAATTTTACTGCTACCATTATAGATCTAAATTATGATGAAAATACGCTCCACGTAACTCGGTTTGGCACGTATCTTCAACATACACTATAAAACTAGTAAAAATCAAGCATGTAACGTATTATTTCATCTTGCTAAGGTAATGATACTGGATCAACCATATGTTATACAGAAATAACCATGTATCATCTAAGAATAAGCCGACAAAATTTTGAAAAAAAAGCAAAGCAGTTGATAGATATGGAAGCATATTTGTGCCACAACTTAACCACATAAATTAACGTGAAAATAATGGAGGATTTCGAAAAAAAAAACACGAATTTATTCCTATTAGTGCTCTAAACTGCCACAACATAAAGATAAAGTTTTCATGAAAATAATGGAGGATTTCATAAAAACAGATTCGAAAACAGATAACTTTTCATGAAACCTTAAACATTTCACGTAAGCTTTCTATACGCTGACATTGCCATGTATGATTGTGTGTCAATAAAACAATAAATTTGTTTTATCTTCTTTTGTCACATCATTTTAATGACATTGTGGTCAAAATGCTAGCTTTATTCGTCATTAACAAATTGAAAATCACATGTGTCGCCTGATGATAGCCATTTAAAGAAAAAAAACACTTTATTGCACCAGGCATTTCTGAGGAAAAGTCCAGATAAGTTTTGTGAGTTTTAAATATAATGAAAAAAAATAACGTTTTTTATTCAAGGGCCATCACTCGGCAAAAAATCACTTGACCAAAAAACTGCCTGAGCTACCAATCAATCCTGTAAAACTTCATTTAAATTGTACCAGTAATATAAAAGAAGTAGTCCGGACGAACTTTAAAAATAATAAGAGCGATCAATGATCCCATGTGTTGCCTGATGATAGCCATTTAAAGAGAAAAAAAATTTTTTTTTTTGCACCAGGCATTTATGAAGAAAAGTCCAGACAAGTTTTGTAAGTTTAAAACATAATAAAAGAACGTTTTTTATTCAAGGGCCATAACTCTGACAAAAATTACTTGACCGTAATACCCGTTCAATATGCGCTAGTACTTGAACTACCGGTCAATCCCGTAAAATTTCATTCAAATTGCACCAGTAATATAAGAGTAGTAGTTCGGACAATCTTTGAAAATAAAAATCATTAAAGGGCCATAACTCTGGCAAAAATCACAAAGTGTAAAATGCCCATAATGTGTACAACTAGAGTTGGTACTGATCATTCCTGTAAAATTTGGATGAAATTGCACCATTAGTTTCTTAAGTGTAGTCCAAAGAAGTTTTTCAGTTTTAAACATAATGAAAAAAGAACGTTTTTTATTCAAGGGTCATAACTCGATCAAAAATCACTCGGCCAAAAATCACTTGACCAAAAATATGCGCAAATACCTAAGCTACCATTCAGTCCTGTAAAATTTCACTCAAATTGCACCAGTAGTATAAGAGAAGTAGCGCGGACAAACTTTAAAAATAAAAATCATTTAAGGGCCATAACTCAATATGCACAACTACACTTGGTACTGATCATTCCTGTAAAGTTTGATGAAATTACACCAGTAGTTTCTGAGGAGTAGACCGGACAAGTTTTGTGACGGACAGACAGACGACGGAGAAGTGATCCCTACAAAAATCACACAAAACTAGGTGACAGTGTATGTGGTATCAATAACTTATGTATGTGAATTGAGCAGTAGCAGTCACTAGCAATCATATATGTGAAATGGGCAGTAGCAGCAAGCAGTAAGTAGTCACAACAGTCATAGCAGTCACAACAGAGAGCAGTTGCAAGAGCAGTATCAGTCAGCAGTAGCAGGCAGCAGTAGCAGTCAGCAGTCGCAGTAGGTTAGAAGTCACAGCAGTAAGCAGACACAGCAGGCAGCAGTCACAGCAATCACAGCAATAGCAGAACTAGCAGAGTTGTAGTATCAGCTACCAGTAATAGCAGTAGCAACGGCAGTCAACAGTAACAATAACAGTAGTAGCAGAAGCAGTAGCAGTCAGCAGTAGAAGTCAGCAGTAGCAGAGTTGCAGTAGCAGTAGCAAAGTTGCAGTCGTAGTAGCAATAGCAGTATCAATGTTGCAGTAGCAGTAGAGAAGTTGTCAACAGTAGCAGTCAGCAGTAGCAGGCAACAGTAGCCGTCAGCAGTAGCAATAGCAGTCAGCAGTAGCAGTCAGCAGTAGCAGGCAACAGTAGCCGTCAGCAGTAGCAATAGCAGTCAGCAGTAGCAGTCAGCACTCGGCAATAGCACCAGCAGTTAGCAGTATCAGCAACAGTAACAGTTAGCAGTAGCAGCAGCAATAGCTGGAAATTAGAGCCAAAAACCCATTAACATTTTTAAGTCAAGCAAGGGCAAATAAAATGAATAACGACAGTGTTTATTTTAGCAATCAATGTGAAATCAAGGTAATTATAGTCAAGAGAATAATAAAATGAAAGAAAAAAAACATACTAACTTAAAGATATAAAAATGCTCATAAAAATTGTTAAGGTCTACTGATCCTTTTGAGAGTAGCATTTCGTCTGGACCAAATTGTGACACCAAATAAAGCTAAAGGATTTATGAAGCAAGACGAGCAGAGCTCCTGGGGCCGCTCACCTGTTTGTGATACAGAACTATTTGTCATTTCAAACTCTTCCAAGACAGGCCTTTTGAACTGAGTAAGCTATGTTATTATGTTATTAAATAACAATATCAAAGCTGAAACATAAAGTGTATCGACATTTGTGTCCTGTTATGCAAAAAATAACCTTATGCATAAAATCAAAGGGCCATAACTTCATAAAAAATCACTAAACTGTAAAACCCGTAAAATATGCCCAACTTCCTTTGATAAAGATCATCCTATAAATTTTCATTTGAATTCCATCAGTAGTAAAGCAGTCCAGACAAAATTTACACAAAAATGACCATTAAGGGCCCATACCTCTGCCAAAAATAAATGTAGTGGAAAATCCCGAAAATATGCACAACTGGACTTGGTGACAAACATTCCTGTACAGTTTCATCAAAATTCCCCCCCCCCCCCCCCCCCCCCCCCGCGGTTTTAAATATGAAGTGCGAACAAAACATTTCCGAAAAGTGAGATTACTATATGCCGCCCTTCAGGGGCAGATAAAATAAAATCTTAAAAATCACCATTTTTATGATGGGACACATTTTTTCCCTTTCATTAACAGGAATGTTCTTAATGTCAACCAAGCAATTTCTGGCGTAAAGTACAAATGTATCTTATAGGGTTATCTTTCGTGAAATTTTTAAGGTTTCATTTTTAAATTAAACCTTTTTTCATGAAAACTTTACTTTAAATTTTTAAGGTTTCATGAAAAGTTTTAAATCCCCATTATTTTCATGAAAACTTTACCTTTTTTGTGGAAAAATTCGTGTTAACATAACTTGTTTTTTTTTCGTGAAAATTTATCTGTTTTCGCGAGAGAAAAAAAAATTATTTTTTTTGCGAAATCCTCCATTATTTTCACGTTAATTTATGTGGTTAAGTTGTGGCACAAATATGCTTTTAGGATGAAATGTGACAAAAACTGAACGACGGAAATAACTAAGTATTACCTACTAAGGAGTTTACAATGAGGGCGAAATATTATAAATTGTATAATAACTAAACAAGTATCAGATCTTTAGAATTAAAGATGTGACTGGCATATACCAAACCTACATTTACTATAAAATATGAGCAATGTGTAATGTCAACTGTCGTGATAGCCTCATGATCATTCAAGTATGCTTAAGGTGACACCATTGATTTGCACGACAACGCCATGTGCCATAAAACGGTGTTAAATCACATATGTAACAGATCACATGCATAACATGGGTTACAAATGTGGAACGGAAATCAAGCACACATGTAACAGATCACATGCTAACATGGGTTGCAAATGTGGAACGGAAATCAAGCACACATGTAGCAGATCACATGCGTAACATGGGTCACAAATGTGGAACGGAAATCAAGCACACATGTAACAGATCACATGCGTAACATGGGTCACAAATGTGGAACGGAAATCAAGCACACATGTAGCAGATCACATGCGTAACATGGGTTACAAATGTGGAACGGAAATCAAGCACACATGTAACAGATCACATGCGTAACATGGGTCACAAATGTGGAACGGAAATCAAGCACACATGTAACAGATCACATGCGTAACATGGGTCACAAATGTGGAACGGAAATCAAGCACACATGTAACAGATCACAAGCGTAACATAGGTTACAAATGTGGAACAGAAATCAAGCACATATGTAACAAATCATATGCAAAACATAGGTTACAAATGTGGAACGGAAATCAAGCACACATGTAACAGATCACATGCGTAACATGGGTTACAAATGTGGAACGGAAATCAAGCACACATGTAACAGATCACATGCGTAACATAGGTTACAAATGTGGAACGGAAATCAAGCACATATGTAACAGATCACTTGCGTAACATAGGTTACAAATGTGGAACGGAAATCAAGCACATATGTAACAAATCAGATGCCTAACATTTTTGATGTTACATATAATCACATGTGATCACATTCGTAAAAAAAAAAAATCAGAAAAAAATGTGATTTTTAAGAATGTGGTCTAACAAAGCGGACACTATCAGAATTATGATTTGGAGTTTTTTCACATCCCGCACATTTGCCAGAATTACGCCCTTGTGAATAGGTTTCATTTTCGATATGGGAAGGACAATTACGAAGAATGTGCTAGAATGATTTAGATAAATTTCATGTTGACGTGAGGGACACGACTTCCGTTATCCATCAACACGTATTCAACCGTTGCAACAGAGACTGGAAAACACTGTATTATCGTCGGGCGATAATATCGAGGGATGTGACTGAGAACTCTGTAAGTGTATGTGTTTACTTTTATTATTCTAACAGATTCTCGGTTATTTTACCAAGAACTACCGGACAGCGCAGATAGTAAAATAAATCGTTGTTGTACACGCTTACATATCTGCTTTCATTTCAGACTCGTACTTTGTAAAAACACATATGTAATAACTTCAGATAATGCTTTATATAAACAAGGAGCGGGAATAAGTTAGTGACATAATACACTTTGCATATGTTTATTTTTTAATAATTTCATAATTGCAATTTCAAACCGATTAAAAAAAGTGCTTCCAATATTAATAGACAAAGAACAATCAGGTTTTGTAAAGGGAAGATATATTGGTGAAAATGCAAGACTAATTTTAGATACAATAGAATATTTAAACTCAAAAAATAAACCAGGCTTGCTATTTTTTGCTGACTTTCAAAAAGCTTTTGATAGTATCAGCCATTCTTTCATACATGATTGTTTAGCACATTTCAATTTTGGACCCGACCTACGGAAGTGGATCTCAGTTTTTTACACTGACATCCAAAGTATAATAATCAATAACGGGCACCTATCTGAATCCTTTAACATAGAAAAAGGAGTGAGACAAAGATGTCCCTTATCATCTTTTATTTTTATTTTATGTATACAAACGCTGACAAATTATATAAATCATAACAAAGATATAAAAGGAATAGTTATCAATAAAACGGAGATAAAACAGTGTTTCTTTGCTGATGATGCAACATTTTTCAACAATGGTGACGAAACATCCTTTAAAAACTTAATACAAACATTAAACCATTTTTCTAAATGTTCCGGCCTTAATCTCAATATAAATAAATCCATTATCCTACGAGTTGGATCTTTAAATAAAACTAACATCCAATTCTGTAAAAGACAGCCTTTTGTCTGGACTTCAGAAAGTGCAACGGTTCTCGGTATAACCCTTTACAATGATATAAAACAAACATCCAAATACAATATAGATAGAAAAATTAATGAGTTCAATAAGATATTAAAACAATGGGAACATAGGAAACTTACATTGATGGGAAAAGTCACGGTTATTAAAACATTTGCCCTGCCAAAACTGATATACCCACTATCAATTTTAAACAATCCAAATAAAACAACAATAAATAGTGTACAAACAACCATATTTAAATTCTTATGGGATGGAAAACCTGATAAAATAAAAAGAAGCATTATATACTTACCCCAAGATCAAGGTGGATTAAAACTTACAAATATAGAATCAATCATGTATTCTATGAAAGCTGGATGGGTAAAAAGATATATAGATAAACAAAATGTAAGTCCATGGAAAACATTTTTCAATATGAAACTTAAACAGTATGGCACTGATCTCATATTTAAATGTAATATTGATGAAAACATAATTTCTAAAATAGATAATAAAAAATCCTTCCTTTTCGATGTCTTACATGCATGGATAAAAATTCATACCCAGACAGATTTCTGCAAAAACCCAATAGGTAAAACAATTATAGGAAAAACAAATTAATTAAAACCAATGGAGGACATTTTTTTACAAAAAGTGGTATGAAAAAGGAATTCATATTTCGAACATTTATATGACTATAGAAATAATTCAATATACACTTTCGAACAACTTATAAATTTATATGAAATTGAATCAAGGCCCCATCAAGTGAAAGAAAGTGGTTAAATGAACTCTGTCTAAATCCTCATAATTTCCCATGGAAACAGATATATAATAATATTTACAAGTCGACAATAGACACAACATTACGAAACTTCCAATACAAGTTTCTGATGAGAATAATCCCTACAAACAAACTACTTTTCAAATTCAAATATGTATCTTCAAGCCTGTGTGATTTTTGTAATGAATCAATTGAGTCGATTGAACATTTATTCTGGGAATGTAATACTGTACAGCCTCTATGGAACTCATTAAATACTTTTATAAAATCAAAATCTATTGATATTGTTGTAAGAAAAAATGAAGCATTGTTAGGAATAACAACTAAAAGTATGAATTATAATGTTTGTAATACTCTTATAATAGTCATGAAATATTTTATATTTTATGCTAAAATTAATCAAATAAAACCATCATTTAACATATTTCAGGAATATCTCAAAAACAGAGTCAAAATAGAAGAAAAAATAACGATTAACAGAGATAAATACGAAATACACTCTAGGAAATGGAAAATATTTTCTAACTTATTAAATGCGGTATATTAAAGAAAAAAAACATCAGCCATGACCAACAAAAAAAAAAATAATAAAGATTAGATTTAATCAAAATGAATTGAAAAGTAGAAATATTTTAACCTTAAACATAACTTCTTTTTGAAACAAATATACAGAAAGATATGATAGATAGTTTTAGGGAGGATGCGTGATAGGAAAACATATGTTAATAGATTAAGATTTTTTTTTTGGGGGGGGGGGGTGAGAAAACGAGATAGAGAGAGAGAAAGAGAGAGAGAAAGCATATTATTTAATTCCCAGCATAGTAAATGATAACTTATTCATATGTATATGTGCAGGTGAGTGTGTGTATGTATACGAAAATGTTTGTGTGTATGTATATGTATGTGTTAATGTATTGTTTTTTTTATGTCTGGAAATAAATAAAAGAAAAAAAAATGTTTATTTTTTATGAGTTGATGAGACTGTTCCAGACAAAGCTAGTGAGAGGATATATTTGATTTGGGCCTCATGTCTTCAGAGAAAATGTCGTCAATCCAAAAAGAATCCTTGCTCACTTGTCTCTTAAACAATTTGGTATTTTCATCTTTTTCCTATTAACCTTTTCCGCCCTTTTCATATCAAATTCCCTTGAGCAATAACCGAATTAATATTATATTTAAAAACATCGTTCAATGTTCAAAATTGTGTTACTTGCTTTTCAACCAATCACACTCTTCAATTTACCAATATATTTTTCTATCAATGTGGTAAGTGGACAGTGCATCTCGTCAAGCACAAGAGAGATATACCGGCAACATTTTAAGAACAGAACTAAAGTTAAGTGAATGTCACAAACATAACACTGACATAAACATAGATATTCAATATTCATTAAAATAGATTTTACACACGTGTGTGTGTGTGTGTGTGTGTGTGTGTGTGTGTGTTTTGATAAAGGAATTCTAACTGACTTGATATTTTAATAAACAAATATAAGTATTAAATTATTAAACTTGATTAATTTCTCTTGTACGAAAAACTTTTATAAAACAATTAGCTAATTTTACCATATTGAAACATTTGATGCTTTCAATATTTGTATGGATTTTACAGAGCTAGTTTATTTATGATAGTATGCTGAATGAAAGATTTTCTCAAGTTTGATCTAACAAAATGTAATACAATCACACTGTATGTACTTTTTATATTTGCCTTGATTCAATATTAGGAAATATTTATTCATTCTAATATGTCTTTTAATAACAAGCGGAAATCGCCCAAGTTCTCCATATACAGCCAATGAATTTGTAGAAAGTTTCATATTTAAAAAATATCTTCAAAAATGTAAACGCTTTCTTTTACATCATCTCATTAAAATCATATCCTAATGTGTGCTCCTTTATTATCTGACAACATAGCGGTATGGGTTAAGTCAGATTGACCTTCTAAGTAATTTATAAACCAATCAAATTGCGCGTTTCAAACCTTTTAATATCAGTTCTTCTCACTGAACTTGTTACCAACATCTCCCGAAAAGAAAATCCACACACAAAACATCTGTCACTCGAATATAACTCACGCACGGTATTTCTAACGATATCACATATTTTTTGTTATTGTTTTGAATAGGGCTGACATGTATTGAAATCACAAACCGTGACTATACTCCGTTGTACTGTAATGTAAATATAAACTCTGTTGTAAGATAACCGGAGTGGCGCAGTGAGATGACAGCCGTCTTATAATCGAAAGGTCTAAGTTCGAGACCAGCATAGGAAGTATTTTTATTTAATGTTTTATTTAAAATATCAGCTCTGTTTTATGTTCAAATCATATACATGAGTATTCACTACCGAATTTTCTTAGTTCCTTATTTTCGTTTGTACATGTACAATATTTAAACGTCTCAGAAAAGATGAGTGAACTAGATTCCAAAAGTGTAGAAATCGTCAAAAATATTACGAAGGCGACGGAAACAGCAAGCGAATGTTCTGACTACTCAGAAACAGATAGTGCTTTTGAACGAAAATCTGAATGTATTGAAATGTTCATGAATTCAGATATAAATGATGGAAAAAAAAAGCCAAATCAAAATTAAACGTAGTATTTACCGGTACCTTTGTTTCTCTTAGCATTTTTCAACGAATTCAAAGAACGTATTGCTTTACCGGCAAAAATATTTATGGCTTTAAATCCCTGACCAGTTCGTCACTAAAACAAATTACATAGGCACGAGTATTCTATAAATACATCTATATCGACTTCCTCTTGCACCATGTCAACCAGAGGGAGGCTTTTAAGTTAAAGTCCCTGTAATGGTTCCGCTACATTTCGGACCTCATGACCTTTCATGGAGTTAACCAAGGTTTCCTAATGTTTCATTACCAAGGGTACCTTGGTTATCTTGGTAGATATTAAGTGGTCCAAGACGTAGCGGAACCATTACAGGGACTTACAACTGAGATCGACAGTATCTGCCAGGGTTTCTTAGATTCCCTGTCTGCTTTGAAGAAGTAAATATTTATCATATATGCGTTATTTATATTTAATTTATTTTTTGCCTAATATATGTAATCATTTTTTTTCTAATAAATGCGTCTGTTGTTGCTGAGTCAACAAATATTGTTAACTTAAAAGATAATATAAATATCGACCCATTCCTGTCACAGTATTACATGTAATACATTATCAATTAATACGGACCACTAATAATCCCGGCTCTTAAGTGCCTCGATTAATGCGGAGCAACTGTTAGTTTAATCTTTTCGTCACTGTGATTTTTAATTCAATTGATATTTCATTTTCATCAGTTTGCGTCTAGTTTTTATCAAATCTATAACGAGAATTCTCGTTTTAAAACTATTTACACGATGAGGCAGTCAGAATAACCAAGTGTTACACTTGAGTTAAAATTTACTGGCAGCGCTCAACGATCAAGTTTCTACCTTGACATAAATCCTTTGGGAGTGTATTAAATGGTGTCTCTGTCATCTTTTCAGACATGCAAAATTATGACAGTACAAGGTTCCTTTGCGGTGGTAGCACAATAAAAACCGTCGGAGAAATTTTGTAACTTGTATTCCCAAAAGCATGATGTCTTGTTCTATGAAGATTTTGTTGACTTAATGTACGTTTGTGGTGTATACGTGGCGCTTAAGGACCTTCCCTATCATCCTCGTCAGAAGCCATGCTTGCTTATTATACGGTAGTGATAAAATATATCGTGGGTTCTGGCGATGTGTCATAAGTACACTTTCTGATAATCATTGTTTTTTTTTGTTTTTTTTTTTTTGTTGTTGTTGTTGTTGTTTGTTTGTTTGTTTGTGGGGGGGGTTGTTTTTGTTTTTGTTGTTGTTGTTATTTTTTGTTGTTATTGTTTTTCATTTTCATATTTAAGAAAGTGATATAATTAATCTATATCATTGATGGGAAATTCTAAAGTTTTTATAAACGTATTCATATTGAATCTCTTTTTGAATAAATCAACTGTCTGGTACAGAGTCCCATAAAATGACATTTCGAAATAATAGTTCTGTCAACAAATCATTGAACAGCAACACCATTACATTGATTATCTTCAATTCCAGCAATTACCAATATGCGTGTATGCACTGTCATAATATGTATTTAAATGTAAAATTTTATTCTTAGCCAATTTCTTCAAAGCGTTTATTGATATTACATAACAATTGAAACCAAACTCCTCTCTGATAATTCCTAACCAATACAGTTTTACGACCTCAAAATAGTTATTTCCAAATGTGTGATTATTATGTAAGTAACAGGAAGATGGGGTGTGGTCTCTGTGTTCAGAGGAAAACAATGATCCAAGGTCAATAATGATGCAACTCACTTATAACATTCACCACACATGCAGGAATTGGTTGATGGAAAACATAAAAGAAAAGATTTACAGCGCGTCTGGTTTCTAAAATTAAATAAATACTTTAAGAGCAAATGAGATTTAGCAGAAAGAAGTAAAACAGATTAAAAAGCGACTGAACTGTTTATCAGGAGTCTAATTCGGAATGGCATCCTGGAAATCAGGTAAACGTGACAAAGCCGACCTGAACACGAACATATCTGTAAAGCATAAATTTATTATCACTATTTCCCCATAGTATTGAAGAAAGTTTGTCAGTTGTGACATATCAGAGATAGATGCAAATGTTTTTATATGCAGATGATATTGGAACAATTGCAGATTGTCGTGAGTTTAGTCTCACGTATAGATAAATGTAAAAGTTGAAAGTTAGCGTTTAAATTAAGTAAACCGAAAATAAAAAAGCTAGACCTATAACGGTATTGTATGTAGTATTTTTTTTAAGTTATTTTCAAGACGAAAAGATATCTTCAGATATTTTCTTACATTCAATGGTATAACTGGTATTATTTGATAAATTAATGTTTTACAGAACTTAAATACTTGATTATGGTAAAATAACGTGTCAGGTTTTCCTCGGGTGAACGTATTGAAAGGATGCACTATACAAAGATGAATTTAATGAGATGTATACAAGTTAAAATTTCACAGAAATTCTAAAATTCTGACAATAATATAAAGAGTAGACATACTTGATACACGTTTTAATATATGTACTATGATGCGATATTAAATACATAATTGGAATACAATTTTGCGAGGAATATGTGTATTATTTTCTTTAAAGTAATTTCATTTTTTAACTTAAATGATGGAACTCAGTAGAAGCCAATAAAATCTAGGTACATATTTTTGTGTGAAATAGCCACCTGCTATAGTAATTGGGGATTTTTATGTTCTACTGTATTACAGGTTTTGAATTTTTCTATCATGGAAATGATTACTTGCTGGTCAAAGCCATCAAGACGTTGTCCCAACCAAGATACAAGATAAATACATAATTATGACATTGTATTTCTAAATTTAGAGAATTCCTTTTTGATAATTAACTTGTATAATTGCGATTGAAAATGTCTGTAATCTATATGCTGATTCACCTTAGTGTAAACTTGTTCCGATTAGTCTTGCACGCTTCTGTCGGGATACAACTTTTACAAAAAGAAAGGTTTTTCTGCAATTCAATTTCCCATTCTTGTCTGAATCAAGTCTAATTCATTATCGACACAGTCTACATATTTTTTCCTTATTTGGCGGGTCTCTGTTGTCTTGTATCCCGGAAAGAGCAGATTATCTTTCACACTCTCGTCTTAAATTCAGTAATTTCTTCCTAAGTTCTGATTCTGTTTTCTTATGGCACTGTTCTAAATTCTTTATTCTAAGTTTCAAATGGTCTTACTCACCCTGTTTCTTTTTATGTCTTAGAGACTTTCAGAATCAGAATCAAAACTGTGACTCTCTTTTACGTCTTTCATTTCGTATCCATGATTCCATTGATACAGGCTGTGTATATCATGAAACATCACTGATGACGCTTGTGTGGCTCAGACATCTATAGCAACATTTTAAGGTTCTGGGATTCTTCTGTACGCACAAAAACAATACATTGTGCGGAAAGTATAATATACATCATTTCACAAACAATGGTAAGCTTTTGTATGACTTTATCAGCTGTAAGTTGATATTTAAAGGTCTTTAAGTATGTAAACTTAACCTTTTTTCTAAATTATAAAATATGATTGATTGATACAACATAATAGTCAGAGAGAAAATAGACAAACGTGGTCCTACTAGGATTCAAACCCATAACCCTCAGTTTCAAAGTTGTTGAAAGTTATGAAGCCTATCTATGTTTCGTATTAGAGTTCCAGAAGATTAATTTTGATTCATTATAGGTCTATACCCACAAACATTAAAATCGGATATACGGACATAATACACAATACGGAAATTTGAACGTAATTTGCCATTCTTTCAGTAATGGCCAGTGGCTACAGACGCGCCTGGCTTTGTTGGAAACATCATGCTCAAATGAGTATCAACGTCTACATGATAAGAAAATATGATTAGCCTGTCTGTCTTTTGTTAACATTTTGCACAGCCTCTGGTCTTTGGGAACGTAAAATAAACAATGTCAGACGAGACGCTTACAAAAAATATCACAAGGAAATTTTAATATTTTCATTACAAGATTCCTTTATCTCCTAGGATGTCAAATCAGTTTTTCTTCCCCGTGCTTCAGTGTTTATATACATACGACATTACTGGGAAAAATTGTATTGTTTAATTTGTCACCTAATGTTGCCACAGACCACTTTCACATACGTGTATATTGATCTGTATCGGCTATAAGTCACGTGTTAGAAACTCATTAACTGTTTTAGGTCTGTATCAAAAGAGTCAACATCATTCAAGTACTTTCAGTATGGCGACGTTTTATATTTCAGGCTCTCAGCGTGATTGCCTGTACCACTTCTCAACCTAATTTACCTCTTGCTCGACTGAGTTCCGCTGTGTCATACGTTTATCATAATTACCTTTTTTATTTATTATTATTTTTTTATAATCAATTGCACTTTGTTCATGAAACTGTTGTTAACAAAGTTTCATTTGTATTTTTGTTATATTGGTATTAATTAATTCTGGTATCTCGACATATAAATTATTTAAGCTAAGACATAAGTAAGACATTTCATTGCATCTGGAAGCAAATATTACACTTTCAAAAAGGAAAGAGAACATAGAAGTAATGTGTAAGCTTATTTGAACTGCTCTGTGTGTGTGTGTGTGTGTGTGTGTGTGTGTGTGTGTGTGTGTTCCTTAATATAGTAAACTTATTTCTCAGCAAGAAACGGCTGCATAATTCACAGATCCAGCTTGCAATAAAATTATTTGATCACGCTTTGGTCTTTTCTTGCTCTACTCATCTGATACACGGAACTGTGAAATTACAGTTATTTGAATAGTTCAGAATGACTTTTGAAGGAATATTTTACACTTAATACATTATATATGCAAATTTTGGGAGATATCCTATACTTATGCGTATAAATTGTAGAATAATACATTTCTGGTATAGACACATCATCGGTAACCAAGACAAAATGTCGCCGGGTATACTGATGGCAAATCCAGCTTTTAAACAAAATTGATCGAAAGTATCAAACATATACTAAATGAAAACAATAAAAAGTCTGGTAAAATAAATAAAAATGGAGACACAAATTGGAATTACAAACACAAATTTAAAGCAATCAATCAAAAAAAGAAATATAACCACTACAGACATGGCATCACGACCAAGGATTTAACTATTTCACATTTAAGGAAAAGAAATAAGGAGATGTGCTTAAGTCAGATCAGTTAACCATTGTTTCCTGTGGGCAAATATTGGTGTTGCAGACAGAAAATGTCAAAAAAGAACCCCATCATACTATTCAAAGAATAAATGATTGTCAAAGACTTTCAAAGCAACTGATTCCACATTGTAAATGCAGAACAGTTTGGTAAATACCGTTAAAAGCTAATAATATATACACCTGGAAAAGGGGTTATGCACCCCGTATTTTTTATTACAGGGTTTCGTATCAATTTCTCATGGAATCTTTATAATGATATCAAATTACTGGAAAATGGTAAACTATACAAGCTCCATACTTAAACCGAGTCTGTTT
>CM037782.1:15832610-15869147 GCA_021229015.1 Solen grandis
TGAACTTTACTTATTCAGTAAGTATTCATGAATTTATAAATATCTACTAAAGTATAGGCAAATACATTGCTGTTTTTCCATGACATCTAGTGTTAAAATAGTAAGATTAAAAGATGATAAAATATTAATGACCTTATGATTTTGACAGAAACCTCCGTATTTCTTGATAAATGTTACAAATATGATTTCTTGGAGAATGCATAAAAAACATCATTATACCCTAAGATCACATTTTTCTAATAAATACAGATTCCTACAGATTTAGAACAATGCACAGTGTAACACTATAACAACAATCAAACTGCAGATAAAATCATAAAGGTGAGTAGACATTTATTCAACACAATCAAAAGGCACGAGCATGGCGCCACGCTTGCGATACACCATTTTCTAATTGCTTAATTGGGTCAATTGACTTAACATGTTAATGCTAAGTGCCTTTACAGACTTAATTGAAACATAATATTATGTGTTAATTTTCGCTGTTACTTACACCATTGGGCCACAAAATGCAATTCTGGTCGGGGACTGTTTTTACTCATGTATGTTAATGAGAGAAAACAGCGCGGTCTTAACTCACCAAAGCACAACCGAAGTCGAAAAGTTAATAAATTTAACATCATCATATTGGATATTGAGAAAATAAGTCATAAATATGATACTAAAAATAAACATGTCAGTTCATATATATATTCTCTCTCCTATTTTGTAAGAAAAAGTGATTGTCTTCAAAGCAATTCGTCTCAGTAACAAAGGTCTATTTCTGCTTTGTATCATTCCTTTCATCAGCTTACCCTTCGCAATATGATAAATAAAACTATTTATTATATACCTATACATTTTCTGGCCCTAAATCACGCAAAATACGAGACGCAAATACAACTCAACAGATTAAAAATCCGTATTATATCAGCGTCTAATACATAGTATGACGTCACACTGTGCGGACTACTTTCGGCATGGTTCCCGCTGTAAGTGGGCGCTACGTAGTAAATAGAGACGAGAACCAATACTACTGGGAGAACCATTTTCTATTTTTATCAAAGAAATCATCTCGTCAAATTTATTTAATAAACGATAAAAAAGGATGTTCTTGTTGTTGTTGTTTTTTAATTATTATCAAAGAAACATTTTTTTTTTTCTTTAAATTTCTTTACAAACTTATCACAAATAACAGGTTTTCGAGATTCACCGTTATTTCATTGTTGTCGGCTGCAGCAATTGTTTACATTTCAGGATAGGTCTAAAACGCTGACTATCTCTTTCTTCAAAATTTCATTGAAAATGTCAGATTTTGATTTTGACGATGACATTGATTTTCTACAGTTAAGTCAAAGTGGTTATTTTGACATAGTCACAATCATAAACAACACCTCGAAAACTGACGACACTTCTCCTACCTTGCCCAAACGCCGGAAAAGAATCTGTCCAGTTATCACATCTGACACTGACAGTGATTGAATAACGAAAGGTTTTCCAGCAGACATGTTTTATTCCAAATTCAGTGTTCACATGTGAGTGTTTTTCATTTTGTTAAAATCCACTTAGCATTACAGTTGGCGTGTTGGCCGCCATTTTTCTTAAATACATGAGAAAAGATGGGGGCGTGGCTTTAATTCAATAGTAAAATTCATCCGCCATTGATGATTTTTTTTTTTTTGAAGAAAAAAGTAATAAAGCCATCAAAACCCTAAAAACTGACTTCTTCTGTTTTGAAAATGTAAAGGTATATAATAAAAGGAAAATTATGTTGCAGTAGCTTTCCGTGGCTTCGTATTTTGCTTCTCGCAGCGTAGGAAGAAAGATATATCGCTCGACCTTCGGTCTCGCGAGATATCTTTCTTCCCACGCTGCTCGGAGCAAAATACAAAGCCACGGAAAGCTACTGCAACATAATATTCCCTATATATTTAGTACATATGAACCCTGTATAAGCGACCACCTGTATTAGGCGGTCAACCTACACTTAGCGGTCACTTTTGATATAATCAAACTTGCATTATGTTTTATGTTTAGCCGTCATTAAGCGTTCATATAAGCGTTCACGTTATCTTTATCCCTTGATTGGCCTCTTAAGACAGGTTTGACTGTACTTACAAACATATTTAAAGCGATAGGAGAGTCTTTTTCACTTGCAAAAACCCCCACAAAAAACAACAACAACACACACACACACACACACACACAAACAACAACAACAAAAAGAAACAACAAAAAAAAAACCAGTACTGTTGTTTAAGGTGAAGAAACAAATGGTCATACTGCTGTTTTATGACTTCCTATACAAAGAGAATAATTCAGCTTCACCACTTACCATGTTCGGAAGATCCTTTCCATCATTACCTTTTTATTAGTTATTGAAGAAAATACTTTCTGACCTCTATAAACGCTTTGGTTGCGCTTTTGTCAATATCTTAGGAGCATATATGTTTGTATATATGTATGGGGTCATGTCAATGAATAATGACAGAACAATTTGATTACAACAATTACTTAATGTTACATATTCATCTAACTATAAAATGATAGTTATACTACATAGATAATCAACTTTAGTTAGTTACAGATTGATGTAGATCTAAATCCTTTACATACTTAGTATAATTTGGAAATGATTGATTTCATATTTAACAATATTAAATCTAGTAAACATAGTAAACAAATACATTCAGATAAGTCGCAAAATATAAATTTGTTACAAAGGAATAAATAAAACACATTTACTAGATCCTCTCCTTATACAAAAAATACAATTAACGCTCCATGGTAAGAGCAAGCTAATATCATGAAAATTCATTCTGATCTACACAGACTAAAGTGCCAGAGTGATGTGAAGAAATATTACTTTCAGGGTGCGGCAAAATGCGCGGGGGTAAAACAAACTGACCAATCGCTCTCATTCAATCATTCATGCTAACAAACAATTTTGACAGGTTCTTCACACGACAAAACTGGACAAAGGACGATCGTGGAACACCACTCAGTATGAACTATATTACGTAGTGAATAACATGGACTAAAAAACAGATACACAAACACTAATACGTGAATTTGGCATTCTCTATATCAATCACACCCAAAAATTTTAACAACAAATTACAAACTCAATACTCTAATCCAAAACTTTACATTCAATGACATACTGATTCGCAAATGCACAAACAGTAGTTAGATCCATTTTAATTTGAAATAATATACTATACTTATTGTAATGATGATATACATATTTGTGAAAAAAAAAAAAAAAAAAAAAAAAAAAAAAAAACGTGAAATAAATCTTTTACCCTGGGCTAATTCCTAAATAGGAAGGATAAATGTTTTTAATGCAGTTCAGACTAGAAATTATTTTTTTACCATTTTTAAAACATACGAGTATGTTGTACTCTTCAGATTTCACCAGATAAAATAACAGAGTATTAAACTTGCTCACATAAGTGATAGGTCAATAATAACTCCATTCATTACAGCAAAGAAAAAAAATGTGTTACTTTCATACTGGCATTTATAAGTTTTGCAAGAATATTTTCTTAACCCAAATTTAATTAACACATCACCCAAAAAATATTGTTTACTGAAGTACAAAAAAAACTCTAGCATAAAAAATTGATTTCCTGTGAAGACGTAACGTTAATACTGTATGTGCATAAATTTCACATTAACTATACAAAATTTATACTTGCACCTACAGAGATTATAAAAGCAAAAACATAACACTGATTCATTTAAAATCAGATATATGTTTTGATTTTTATCAGCCATCAGACAGTTTCATGGTCAGTATAACAAGAACTGTCAGAGGACAGCACACTCAACAGTTTCAGTACCTTGACAGCAATGGTTATTGTTGAACCCTTATCATGATCTGCATGATCAAATAGATTTATCTTTAAAATTTAAACATAATCATAATATCCTCGAACAATCATGAAGTTTTCCCTTTGTTTCTTTTCCCAAATCAATATCAACATTTTTCAAGTTGCAGATGTAGGTCGAAGTATTATGATACATTGAAAAGACAGATCCAAAACAATAATACTGATACATCTACACAATTCAATCGGAGAATCTGTTCAGCTTATCAATAACATCTTATGCTCCATACATGGACACCATTTTTTCTTGTTTTCACAAATTACGTCAGATAATATCCTCAATACATAAAATTTACACTTAAATGTGCAAATTACACATGGGTAACAGTGATGACCTGAAACAAGACGTCCCTTACCTTCATTGTTTTCCAATCTATATATATGTTGCTATAATATTGTTAAGTATCTACAAAGAGCAATAACGCTGTATACTCTTTGTAACGTAGGGTGAGATTTTTTTGTCTTTGGTGTTCTATGCAAAAATCTTGGTATCAGATCAGACATCATCCAATCCAAACCCAGTCATCATTATCGTAATGTAGAAATTTGGAAAAAATCTTTGAAGAAATAAATCATTTGTGGACAAAAACACTTTAAAAAGTAATATTTGTATCTCTGACAATTCTTAAGATATTTTTAAGGGAAAGTAAGAAAGGGATTATAACTCTCAACACCTGGTTCGTCCATTATATCAAAAAGGGGAAACTTTCTCTACTATCGATTAAAATTGAAAACACATATGTTGATGTAACATTAAACCCCCCTAAGTGTCTGCACATTATGTAATCGACCATTTCGATGTCTCACATCGCATTTGCCCGCCTGCCGCCCGTCAAAAAACATTTGATTGGCAGAGATTGAAAATTGTGTCCCGGCTTCAGTGCAATATATTTATGTTGAGCCTGGAAACTTCTAAGTAGGATAGAATATATTAAGACATTTCTCCAGACAATAGAAGCCTACGCTCCCTCCGGGTTTCTATTGTCAGTAGAAATGTCTTAATATACTTTATACTGTAAGTAGGTTTCACAAGTTTGTCCGCAATACTTTAGAAGTTATATGCTTTGCTCCAGGTAAGAAGTTGCTAATGCAAAGAAATAAAGGGAAATAACTCCCTATAAATACAAGTAGAGTTACAGTTATTGTTGACTGCATTCCTTCTTATCAACCTTTATACACATAAGAAGTTTCTCAGTTGCATCTACAATACTTTAAAAGTTATGGAAAAGACAAGAGGTTGTTCGTGAAAACAAGAAAGTATGGAAAAGGGACAATTCTCAGAAAGTATTTTTAAAAAGAGTTATTATTCTTGTTATTAATTGTAGTTCCTCTTTATGCACTCTTTCTCAATACAAAGATTCATATGCATATCCCATGTGTTAAAAGGAAATGGCATGAACAAGAAAATTTAAATAGGGATCAATTCAAGTAGAATGGTAAATAACAGTTATAGTTCTTGATCACTGAACTACCTCTCAATGACCTCTAATTACATGTATATAAGAAGTTTCATATGCATATCACATGTGGTAAGAAAGTTATGCCATTGATAAAAAAATGTGAAAATGGACACTGACAAATGGGTGACAGGAATTGCTTAGACTTTTCATAGAAAAGTCAAGCTAAAAAGAACATTTTTTTTATAAATATCATGCATGTTTTCTTATATGAAATATGAAAACGGCGTTAACTTCATATTGTGTGGAGATCTTAATTCTCATACATCTGATTTGCCTGATTATGTAGAGAATGACAATATCTTTTTAACTGATTCATTACCAGACGATTATGTTATTGATATACACATTGATCGCGTCTCACAAGATAAAGTTAGAACAAACAGTAATGGCATGTTATTACTAGACTTATGTAAACAAACTGGACTTCGTATCATAAATGGCAGATTTGGTGATGATAAAAATATAGGAAAATACACATACGTTGGGAAACACGGGTCTAGTGTTGTAGACTATGTAATTACAACTCCAAACCTTTTCAGTTATATAAATCATTTTTAAGTACTTGATCCAAACATTTTATCAGATCATTGCTTAATTGAATATGGATTTGTTTTTTCCAAACCATGTATTACTTCATCGAAAGATGAGACACATAAGTATGATGGAATCACCAATAAATATGTATGGGACAGTGATAAACTTCCAAGTTATAAGGAATGTCTATCTTCAGATATAACTTTAAATAATCTTGATTCTCTTATGGATAGTGTTAAAAATTCCTCATGTAAGGTTGATATTGAAAACTGCATTCAGGATTTTTCTAACCTTATTGATGATGTTGTTTCTCCACTGTTCAAGAAAACAGTTGGTAGACCAGGTCCCTCAAGTAGTAGTTCTAGTATTCATCATACTGAAAATAAATGGTATACAAATGAATGTGACAATAAAAGAAGGGAATTTTATGCTGCACTTAATATTTACAGAAATAACAAAGATGAAAATAATAGGAAATTCATGATCAGTAAAAGATCAAATTTGGAAAGCTAGATATGATTATAATAAATTAGAAACCTAAAAGTTACTAACAGCAAAATTTAAAAATGCAAAGCAATATTGGACATTACTTAAAGGGGCCTATGAAATTAAAACCCCAAATATTAAAATGGATGATTTTGAAGCATATTTTAAGGCAGTCAATAATCCAGATAGCCAATTTTTTACACCAGATGAGGATGTATTGAATTTTATTGAAAGATGTGAAAATAATGAATTTCAAGTAATGTTTGAAGAATTGAATATTTCCATTACTCATGATGAAAATGGCTATTAAACATTAAGACCAATAAATCTGGAGGACCAGATCATTATTTAAATGAATTTTTCATACATGGAAAAAACATTCTTATTCCTTATTTAGAAGCACTATTTAATAAAATATTTGAAATAGGTTATTTCCCAGAAGTCTGGTCTGAAGGTTTTATAATTCCATTACATAAGAAAGGTAGTATTAATGAAGTGAATAATTACAGGGGAATCACATTACTTAGCACACTTGGGAAATTATTTACAAGAGTTCTTAACAACAGATTATGTAATTGGGCTGAAAAATATGGGGTTTACATAGAAGCACAAGCAGGTTTTAGATCAAATATGGGAACTTTAGACAATATCTTTGTTTTACATGGAATCATTAATCATATGATAAATAATAATAAGAAATTATATTGTGTTTTTATTGACTTCAGCAAAGCTTTTGATTATGTGTCTAGACCAAATCTTTGGATGAAGCTTATCAAACTAGGTATAAGGGGTAAAATTTTAAACATTATCAGATCTTTGTATGATGGGGTTAAATCTAAAGTTAAATTTATGAATGAGCTAAGTAACAGTTTTTATTGTAATTTAGGGGTGAGACAAGGGGAATGTTTATCACCTTTTCTATTTTCTATGTATGTTAATGATATTGAAAGCATGTTCATTGAAAATGGAACACATGGGATTGATATTTATATGTTTAAGTTGTTTCTTATATTATATGCTGATGACATTGTTATATTTGCTAATAGTAGTGAAGAGTTACAAGCTAACTTAAAGCATCTATCTGGATATTGTAAGAAATGGAAACTTATTGTTAATACTGACAAAACCAAGATAATGATTTTCAGAAAAGGTGGTAGAATACCCAGTGATCATGTATTTTATTATGATGGGGTGCAGATTGAAATAGTTAAAAAAATTATATATTTGGGTATTGCTTTTACTTCTGGAGGAACCTTTTCTGAAGCCCAAAAAACTTAGCTGGACAGTCAATGAAAGCAATTTTTAAACTTAATAAGTATCTATATAAATTTACAAATATTTCAGTTAAACACAAACTTGAATTATTTGATAAGTTAGTCCTTCCAATTTTAAATTATGGTAGTGAGACTTGGGGTTTCCATCATGGTAATGCAATTGAAAAAGTACATGTACAATTTTGCAAGAAGTTGTTAGGTGTAAAAAAATCATCCCAAAATGACTTTATCTATGGAGAAGTGGGTAGAGCTCCTATTCAGAATACTAGATTTTATAATATTATCAAAGTTTGGATGAAAATACTTAGATCAGATTCAAATAAATATATTTACATTATATATAATGCGTTGTATCAAGATTTGTTAAATAACCCTGAATGCAAAAATTGGTGTTCTTTGCTAAGAAATTTAGTTTTCTTATAGGTTTTGCTGAAGTATGGTATTCACAATCTGTTGGTGATGAAAAGTTGTTTTTATTATTAGTTAAACAGAGAATACATGATCATTTTTTACAAAACTGGCACAGTCAACTTCTCAACTCAAGTAGGGCTTTATTTTATAGAAATATTGCTGATATTAAATTCCAGCCATATCTTAATTTAATTAATTAATCAAAAAATAGGATTATTCTTTCCCGGATGCGTGTTTCCTCACATAGATTAAATATTGAAACTGGCATATGGAACAGGCCTAATGCTATACCTATTGAAGACAGATTATGTACATTATGTAATAAATTAGAAGATGAATTTCATTTTGTGCTTGAATGTAAAATGTATAAAAGCTTAAGAAAACAATTTATTCCTTCATATTACCATTTAAGACCAAACATTTATAAACTTATTGAATTATTTATGTCAAATAACACTGATATTATAAGAAAACTGAGTATATATTTAAGTAAAGCATCTGAACACAGAAATACTCTCCTTTATCATAGATAAGTCTCATAGGTAAAATTATATCAATATTGACATTTTTCCAAGATTAGAATTATGATTCTATTGCTATTGAATCATGTATGTAATATGCTTATATTTTAGTACACTACTATGTTACATTATTAATTACTATAACATGTGGTTTACATATGCCTCTTCTATTCAATTTCTGGTTTTTTAAGGTGTACATAAACAAATGGGATGAACAGATAAAAAAAAAATATGGCATAGTCTGCCAGTCCATGTATATGTATTTCATGTTAAAACAATGATTTCAACTGTAAACTAAATATACTTATACATTTTTGATATAAAGTCCACAAAATAATTCGTACTCACCTTGTTGCCATGTGTTCTTCTGTCTATCCAGCAGAAATTCAATGATTACAATATCCATCTCTTGTTTTAAAAATAGCATATTAGACTATGAGAAAATAAAAGAAACAACAACTTATCTCAAACTTTAAAATGATTTTGTTAAGTAATATTAATATATTTTTATAACAAAATTTCACTTTAATATCCTTCTTGCAGTTGTATCTCGTGTTCATTGATTTTATTATGTATTTCGGTGTGCGTAATTTTTACACGCTTATTACAATATATTAGCATGAGTTGTATTACCCCCCCCCCCCTCTCTCTCTCTCTGAATTTTTTTCTCTACGAGTCTCTCTCTTCTCTCTGTACTGATATTAACAATTATATTGACAATTTGGTCTTTATTGTTATATGTCCTTTTTAATTTTTTTTGTTTCGACAAGGGAAGTTCATCATGGACAAATATGAACAATTGTTACATATTATGTTTTTGTCTTGTGTAAAAGCAGATTAAATGCATTTTATTGAATTAATAGGTCAACATGTTTAATAGGGGTACTTTTTAATAGAAACCTTTTGATTTGCTATTTATAATTGTTTTTCTCACTCCTCTCTCACTCACGCTTTCACTTTCTCTCTCTCTCTCTTTCATGTCCATAACTTCACCTTGATTTTCGTTTCGACAAGGGAAGTTCCAACATGGACAAATGTTACATGTGTGTTTTGTATTATGTAAAGTAAAACAGGTTAATTATATTCTATCATTTTGATAAATGAACACGATTAATAGGTGTACATTTAAATAGAACCTTTGGGGTTTTCTGTCTGTAATTGTTTTCCCACCCTCCCTCACTCACCTTCTCGCTCTCTCTCTCTCTGTACTGTTATTTTCATGGATAGTGACAAGTTCGTATTTATTTATATATATATATGTCAATTACTTCACTTTATTTATTTTTGTTTCGTTTCGGCAAGTGAAGATGCAATATTGACAAAAGCAGTGCAATAGTAAATGTTTAAATATACCTAGACAGCTATAATGCTATTTAAATGCTGTTTATATATTGTCTATTATATTTATTCTATTTGTACTGTCGCCATGCTGTAATAACCACATGGGTCTTATGACCTTCTGGTATATATGAAATAAAACTTTGAAACTTTTTCTTATCCCCTGCAGATATTGTTTTCCGGAACATAACTCAAAAAGTATTCAAGATATCAACTTGATATTTCATAGGTGGGCAGATCTCATTGAGTAGAAGTACAGTGCACAAGAATAATAACTACCTATCATGATTGTTGAGTTATTGTCCCTTGTTATTTTTCAGGCTTAATTTTTGTCTGGAGCAAAAGTCATTAAGTCTTTTAGATATCAACTTAATACTTAATAGGTGGATAGATCTCATTGTGGTCAAGTGCAGTGCACAGGAATTATAACTCTACCTTTTATAATTTTTGAATTATTGCCCTTTGTTATTTCCCAGGCTTAATATTGTCTTGAGCATAAGTCACAAAGTATTTGAGATATCAACTTGAAATTTCATAGGTTGATTGATCTTATTAAGGAGGAGTGTAGTGCCTAAGAATGATAATTCTTCCTTTCATAATTTTTGAGTTATTGACCTTTGTTAATAAGCGAAATAGTTAAGATGAAGAAAAAAATATTTAAGAGGTCACAGTGACCTTAACATTTTACCTGTAGACCTCAAAATAGGGGAATTAGTAGGCCTTCACATGGGTTTCATATCTATTATCACTTCAAACACCAGTCTTCATTACAAAATAATTAAAAAAATATGTATTTTTCTACTCTCCAACACATCTTCTTATGAGCAAGCATTCGGCGGGGGATGGCCATGTAAACATGGCTCTTGTTCTTTTTTTTTCTTTCATTTATTACTGATCTTACATGCTATCTTCATCAAAAGCATCAAGTAGTGAATTGCAGAAAATAATTTCCTGATGTTGTCAAAAACAGATTATTTATACATAGAAAATAACTACCCTGGCTTGAGAACTAAAGCATGTAAGGGAATACTTATTGTTGACTGTCTTTGATGAATTTGTGGAGCCTTTCTTCCCAGATTGTCTTGATGCATTCTCCTGCAAAATAAATACTTTCTTAATGAATTAATAAGCAATTTACAATAGAGATGCATATGATTGGTAATTATACTAGGACTGTCACAGATATGATTATACACATACTGCTTTGTCACCATATGGAAGCTATTTCTAAATGTGATACTAAAGTAAACACAATTTCTAAGTAAATTAGAAATGTGTCCATAGGACATGAATGCCCCCCCCCCCATTTTGTTTATTAGATGATATTATTGTCAGTGCATATGATGAAAACTTGGAAATATGAAAAATGATTCTAAGATCAAATGAGTGCTGTGACCTTGACCTAAACCAAGTGATGTGACTTTGACCTTCAGGCTAGTAACCTGGTACTTGTTTTGCGACACATTGTTTTGTCCTAAGGATCCTAAGCTATTTCAAGTCATATCTATACAAAAAAAGTTACAGCCTAAACAGGACTGTTTACACAAATTATATACTCAACTGCTGTGACCTTGACCTTGAAGTTAGCAACTTGGTTCTTGTTTGCAACACATTGTTTTGTCCTCAGGATCACCTGTGCCAAGTTATTTCAAAACACAACCAAGGATCACTTGTGCCAATTCATTTCAAAACACAACCAAGATTCACGTGTGCCAAGTTATTTCAAAACACAAACATTCGCTACAAAATTAAAGCTGGGACACAATTGTAAGGTCAACCAAATGTTGTGACCTTGACATTCAAGCTAGCGACCTAGTTCTTATTTGCGGCACATCGTCTTATAATAAGGATCACCACCATACATAACAAAGTTACAGCTGGGAAAAGGTTTAAAGGTCAACTGAGTGATTTGACATTGACCTTAAAGCTAGCAACTTGCTTATTTTTCGCAACATATCATCTGGTCTTGTGACAAGTTATTTGAAAACCAACCAATCAAGACTCAAGTTACAGCAAGGACAAGATTTTAAGGTCAATTGAGTGCTGTGACCTTGATCTTCAAGCTAGTTACCTTGTTCTTGTTTGCGATAGTTTAGTTTAAACTTATTTATTTTACGTCGTTTGGGAAACAAGTTCTTACAACTTATACTAATCCCTCTCGATGGTTCCTGGGTTGGACCAGTACTTGTGCCTGGGAAGGTCATGAATTGTTCTTGCCTCCAACGGGGATCGAACCAACAACCTTCGGATCCGTAATCGGATACGTTACCATTTGACCACGGCGCGATACATCATCATAACCTAAGGAACACATGTGCCAAGTTATTTGAAAAACAACCAAACAAGACCAAGGTTACAGCTGGGACAAGAATTTATTAACTGAGTGCTGTGACTTTGACCTTCAAGCTGGCAACCTGGTTTTTGTTCGTGACACATCGTCTTGTCTTAAGGATCACTTGTGCCAAGTTATTTTTAAAAAGTGACCATACGTAACAAAGTTACAGGTGGGACAAGAACTCACGCACACACTAACACACACGGATAGGTGTAACACTATATGCCTGTCGCCATTTAATGACGGGGGCATCAAAAATAAATAAATAAAAAAAAACGAATATGTTTAAACCAATTCTTAAATAGGATAGTAGTTTATAGAGTTGGAAAGATACATGTGAAACTTCAACCAATTTATGCACAGATTATCAAAATACAACATTGAATGAAATACTTTACCATCTTTGAGGGGGTTGGGCCTTACGCCCAGGGACCCCCATTTACAAAAATCAGGGAGGCCTCACTACTTATTGAGGACTATAAGTGTTTTAAGTTTTGTAAAGATAGGTCGAGGGGCATCCGAGATATCGCCCGTACAATGTTGCCAGTGGAAGAAAGAAGAATAAGAAATGGAGTAAAAACAATAAGTCTCCAAACTTCATTTGGTAGACTTAATAATAAGAAACAGAGTAAAAACAATAGGTCTCCAAACTTCATTTTGGAGACTTATTAATGTCTTACGTTTTCCTATTGCTTTGGTTATTGCCACCCTCAGGGACTTGTGTTCAACTTCCCTGTTTGTTATTTTCCTGTTGGTATGAAATACCTGTTCAATAATTGCAGCAAAAGCCTCCCTGACACATACTTGCTTGACAGATATCTTTGCAAGGCTGAAAAATTACAGTATCATTAATTAAAGTAATGAACTCCAAATTAAATTAAAAAAAAAAAACTTTTATTTAAGGGAAAAAAACACGAATGAACTAAAAAGGGGAATTTTTCTACTATGTATAATGGAGGCATTTTATTGTATTTTACTCTTATTTAGTAATGTTTGTTTTTGCTTCAGAGAATAATAGGAACCATGATATATATTTGAAGAGTTTTATCAAGACAGGGAATCCAAATACACAATATATGTACACTCATAATTATTGAGGGGGAAAATTAGAAAAAAAATGTGGGAAAAATATATATTCCAGGCAAGGGGAAATGCCTACTACATTCTCCGTATATTTTTACAAAAAAAAACCAAACAAAAAAACAAAAACAAAAAAAAACACTGAACCCCATGCAAATGTTTTACATATATCCATACATCATTGTAAAAAATAATAACAGCTAGCGGCAATTATATTTCTTACATTTTACTGACAAATAAATGCAAGACTAACTGACTAAAATTTTCTCCTAATTAAAAAAAAAATTTGGAAAACCCCACCCTCATCCCCTCACACACACACATACTGAGGCACATAGTGACATATGCTTTATTTGTTTAGAAAAAATAGATCTACCATGATTTCAGTTACCAAATATTTGCTCTTTTGAAAACAGTGACTTGAAAATAGGAATACATTATTTTATTTTTCACATGCAAAAGAATAATTAGGATGACAAGCAACAGGTAAGCCTGGTGTGGCTAGGGTACAAAACGTTTGCAGAAATTGAGTACATTTATGCCAAAATCTGATTGCTTTAATTCTGACATGTTGTTTAATATTCATTGAATGTTTAAGGTTATTTTGCCATCAATATTCATGGAGTAAATAGTTAAATGGCTGACTGTATTGATCAAGTTCAGCCCAGAGTTGTGGACCTTGTGTGTGACATCTTCTCTCATTAATTTCTTTCCTTAACTGAAATTTTGTTTTAATAGCTTAAGTAGAACAGGAGTTATCCTTTATTTTTTTGTTAATAAAATGAAATTTAATTTCAAAAGGATGAGTCAAACTGGACTTATCTTTAGGATATGGAATTGTATAAATGTGGAAAAAAACTCCCAACAAGATACCATGAATGATTGCTGAGATATAAGTTTGATAGTAACTTGCATGTAAAACTTAAACCAAAAGCAGCAAGGTCAAATCCAATGCAGAAGCAAGGGTGACTGCAATAGTTCTTATATTCTTTGAGTAGTCAAGCTAAAATTAAGAAAAGAAATAAACAAAAATGATTTAGAAATTAAGTAGATCAATAGTCAATATTATTTTTCTACGTACCCTTATTTATCAGCCAGGAGAGAAATTAGCAAAATTGATGATCGCTGACCTTTGAGGCTTTGAATCAACCATCCATTATACAGTATACTAGATCAATGCTTGATATCTACTAGAAATTATATTCTTTCAAAATCGTGATATTCATCTTCAGGAGTTTTCAGTAATAGTTATCTGGTAGAATTCAGGTTGACAAATTCAACAACAGGTTAATAAAGGTACATAAAATTACAAATAGAAGACATAACAGAAATTCTAAACAAGTATGTGAAGTTTGATGACAAAAACTTTGATAGTTTAGAATTTATGGCTAAGGTTAAGTTTTCACGACAACAATCACAACACAAGAGTGATGACAATACCTAGACTTTTTTCTTCTGGTAGGGGACTAATAAACAGACAAGTATTTTTGCATTACATCAGTTTGACATGTTGCTTCATACAGTGACCTTGACCCAATACAGCTGAAACTTGCACTTGATCTGCACTTTATCTCAGTATGGTTGCAATTTCTAATAAACAGTTTAAATCTACTTAAGTGATTCAAAAGATACAAAGTGGACACAAAATATTCTAACATTATAACAGTATATGTGACTTTCAAGTGTGAAGTTAACCTTGAATCAAGACATCCGAATCCTATGCTCTGCATATTTTATCTGTATGCTGAACATTTGTGAAATATTTTTTGTGTTTTTTAAGAATACAGAATAAACACAATATAGATTATGAACGGACCGACAATTGAATAGACAGACAGACACTGGAAAAATGATCCCTATGTGTCACCTCTGCTTGTGTCTAAACAAATATGGTTACCTTCCCTTTAAATTAGTTTCCCCTTCTCAGTGTGAACATGTATTCAAATTTTAAAATATAACTGTACTATATACTTGTTGATTTCCATTTCTGTTTTACCAATAAAGTTACTAAACGGGAACACTTTTGTAAATTTTCATTAATATACTCCTTGTATGTCATATGTGCAGCAAAAACTTGCCTAAAATTCCCCAAGAAATTTCCCATCCTAAAAGTAGAGGTACTGTTTCCCAAAGAGAAAGAGGCCCTTCAGGAACATCTAAAAATCATAATTATAAAGCATACCTTAAAGTTAGGAAATCTTACTATCATACGCATTTTTATTTTTGTTGAACATACAAGTTTCTTTCTCACTTGAATTCGCAACCTCTTCTTGGTGCCAGAATAGTCATGGTCAACTGCTTCAAATTGATGACAAAAGCTCAACACATATAAAATCCAAAATCATTCAGTTACAAACAATAAACAACTTACCTTTACTTAACAGTCTTCTTTAGTTAATTATGGTTATTCGTTTAGACAAAAATAAAGGAAAGATCCATTCACGACAATAGACATTCTGACCAAGTTTTATGAAGATTAGGTCAAAATGTGGCATTAAGAGTCTTAAAGTTTTTCGAAGATTTGACCTTGTGACCTACCTTTTGACCCCCACATGACCTAATTTCAAACTTGATCAAGATTTTATGAAAACAAACATTCTGGCCAGGTTTCATGAAGATTCAGCCAAAAAATGTGGCCTCTGGAGTGTTAACAAGGCTTTTCTGTGAACTGACCATGTGACCTACTTTTTCAACCAACATGACCCAACTTCGAACTTATAGACGTTTTTATGGAAACAAAGATTCTGTCCAAGTTTCATGAAGATTTGGTCAAAAATGTGGCCTCTATAGTGTTAACATTTGACCTCGTGACCTACTTTTTGGCCCTACATGACCCAATTTTGAACTTATGTAAGATTTTATTGAGAAACATTCTGACCAAGTTTCATGAAAATTAGGTTAAAAATGTGGCCTCTACAGTGTTAACAAGCTAAATTGTTGACAACGCACTAAGCACAAACGCACGACCACAAAAGCTCACTTTAGCAAGTTCTGCTTAGGTGAGCTGACAAGGGACATCTTCGATAAGATTTAAAAAATTGTCCATACCTTTGAAACCGGCATCAACGTTCTCTTCTGTCTTCTATCTGGACCCTGATGGCTATCTCTCACCTCAGTTGCAAGCTGAATGAAGGTTATGCCATAAAAGTCAACCGGAATAGCACCTCTCCTTTCCTCAAATTTGATGACAAACCCATCCAATGATTGAATATATAAAAAAATACTTAAAATAGTCAAAGTTATGAAATGTTGAAAACTTTTAATAGTGTTGCTATTAACTTAAGACCAAATTAAGTAATAAAATGCTCAGAACTACTTTAGGAGTTTATGTGGAAAAGTCAGTTGCATGTTAAGAAAAGGAAGATCTGTAAAACTGAATATGCCGACCCATTATATATAAAGCAGAAAAGATCAATATTTAATTTAATATTGTATTCAAAAAGTAAAATAATTATTACTTTAATTCAACCAACAATTCTTAAGATAACTTTATAAACGGTTTTTTATTTTATCATTTTTACTTTTAAAACAGGTGTTTAATACACGTTTTAAATAATTCCATTCTATTTAAAAACTAAACATGGGCCTCCAAGGCTGAATAGTTACAGTTGACTTGCTATCTTTGCATCGCACCACTGTGGGTTTGATTCCTGGTCTGGTTGTTTTGGATTTTTCATGTGTCATTAAGCCTTTGAACTGGCTTACAGTGGATCAGTGTTTCCACCTTGAAGCCTGTGTGCAGTCACGATCTTCCTCCACCTGTAATTAGCTGGAACATGTTGTATGACTGAAATTCTGTTGCAGTGATAGTAAACTCAAATACAAGGCATTATCTTCAAATAGAAAATAAAAATTGTGCTATTTACTATGCATAAACCAAATTTTTATGAAATGAAAATATTGTAAGAGTTAATGGCCATTATATACATGCGTTACACGTATTGGTACTTTTTGCCTTGTTTTGAAAACAAATTTCTCGCACAAAATAAAAACAACCATGGTGACATAAATCGCAACTGGACTTATTCCATTTATTCCTTTTCAAATCAACACGCACAACACTTTTACCCAAAGAAACAACCAAGTCCAAATGATAATGATTTTCTAGCTGCTTAATATGTCCCTCATAAAATCAAATGGCTCATGATGATAACAACATAAGCCAAACCAATTGTTAAGGGCATAGATGCTATATAATCAAATCCTGGGGACTGTCAGTAAATAATGTGCGATAATAATTTTAGATCTTTATTGAAGTTTTATTTTATTATTAGTCTTATTTTATAAAATAAAATAAATGATACATAAAGTTCAGAAAGTTATGTACTTAATATATTACAGCATATTGTACTGAATGTATCAAGTCTTTATCATATTAGGAATTTATTAGTTGTAATAATATAAAGGACGTTTCAGCAGGCTTACAATTTTTATTTTTGTACATTTTTTTAAAATTCACATTTAAGTAGAATGTTAAAGGAAATCCCAAATTTTTAGATTTCTGTATTATAAACAGGATTAAATGTATGTTTGCCGAATGATGAAGGTCTAAAAAGTCACAAATTAAAAAAAAAATGTTTAAAAAAAATTGAGGAAGATATTTTTTTTGTTTTACATTTTCACGAAGTCTTTATATCAGATGATTGAATCAGAAAAAAGGAAATATGTCCTTTGAATTTATTTTTATCAAGAAAATATAAATAAAATTTCATAACTTTTGAGTAGTTTTTTGTATATATTAAGGTGCACAATACTTTTTTCCCTTGCGTGTTTGACAGTATTTTCACCTATAATATACAACTAAAACATAATTATTAGAATTAATAAATTATTAAAACGAGCATGGTAACCCCCTAAATATTATTTACTTATAGTCTAAAGTACTTATATGCAATTTTTTTAGAAAAATCGGTCTCTTAGAAAATATCCGCTGAAATGTCTTTATGTCAGTACACTGACAAATGAGGCAAAAATAAAATCCGTTTCTGGTCGCTCGACCGAACCATCTTTGTTTTTTAAGGCCGATCCTAAATGTTTTTTTTACCTTTCCGCTTTTAGAAAAATGCCCCTAATGTTTATCTTTTGTTTCATGTAAAAAAAAATCCCGACACTCTTTTTTTTTCTCTGGAGACCAGTAACGTAACTATTTTTTTTAAGTTAGGGAAAATCAGGGTGACAATGCTGTATTAAGTTTGTGAGTAAGACTAAGGCTGAGCAATAGGTAGATTCTGATAAGCAAAGGTATGGGCATAGAAGGTGACTATTAAGTGTGCGGATGTTGACAATGAAGAGGAGGCTTGGGGAATATCAGGAGGTAGATAAGAGAAAAAGTCACAAAATTGAGATAATCAGTAATTAGTGTGATTAAGGATGTCGATTGAAAAAAGGATAATTGGAGTAGTGGGTTACCAAAATCTGCAAGGATCAATTATGGATGGGTGTAGCTCAAGTCTGAGATGAACAGTTTAACATGGTTCATACAGGACTTTCAAAATTCAAGGACCTTTCAATGACTTTTCAAGACTAAAACTGGTTTCTTCAAGGCCACTTTTAGAACAATTGAAAATAAGACACACAATGTGGAAAACAAACAAGAAAAATACCATTTAGATAATATCTGATGACGTTTTACGCAATTTTTAATTACTTACATACAGTTTCTGTTCATTCAAAAGCATGTCACACAGATATATAGGACCATTCCTATTTGCTTGAAAATCTATACTGATGTAGCGTTCATCAGAACTACTTAAGATATTTATTTTTTCTCTTGACTTCTTGTCTTGTGATTAGTATGTGTGGGAATCTGTGTACAATGAAGAGAAACAACAGCTATAATTATCCGCGAGACTACTTGTATAATCATCATAATAATTAAAATATAACAATGATTTAATATTATTAATATGTAACTCAAATCACTGAAACAAATTATAATTGCATATATATATATACAAAACTGACTCAATGCGGCTGGTCCCTGAGTGACTATTCCCTAGCACAGCCTCCATGAAGTTGGCACTATGATGCTGGCGCTACGATGTGTACGATGGCACTATGATGCTACACCCTAACCCCAATAAAGCCGCACACAGAGTTTCACAATGCTATCAGGCTTTACGGTGCCTTCCCTGGCTGACCTAAAGACAGTACCACTACGACCCAAGCTGCACAGCACAGGACATTATCAGTAGCTAGGCTTCCTCGAGACACCCTAGAAATATCCTACTCCTAATAACCCTAATAACCCAATGTACCAGTAAACACTGTAATTGCTGTAGCTAGATGTGTACTGTTCGACATTTGAGATGAGACTGACTGAACAACTAAAAATCTCGCTATTATATAGGCCACCATCACTACCGCCACCTTGCAGAATCATGACAACCAGCGAGAGACCATGGACTTTGCTGAACATGTTTAATATTATCACAATGGGTTCCAATTAAATAGAACATTAACAATGATACAAATAAACGGCATGCTGGGTAATATAGATACAATTGTATATTATAAATCTTGCCTGATGGTTAAAAACGATAAATGGATTTTAAATCAGTTGATATACTATCCATTGAAATTATAAAGCGACTTCTGCAACAAATGAAAGGAATGTAAGCAAGAGGCACAACTTTTGCGATTCCTATATCTTCAACGAATTTCACTGCACTGAGTTTTGCTATTACAAGACCTGACATATAACAACCAAAGGAAATTACCAACATTAAAACCTTGTTGCGACCGGAGGTCAGTCATTTTCCCCCACTAAGGTTCATCACGGAAACAACGTGAGAAAACTTGGCAGGACTTAACACAACTTGTATACAGATATAAAAATGACCAAAACTCATTGGCGCTCTACGTTTCTTGAACACGGGGTGGCCGTGGCCACTGGGAATATGATGTTAGCATAACATAGTGAATCTCTACAAAATTGTCAAGCCATAGAATAGCTTTGTTATTTTTTAGGTTTAACATAAATGGATAGCTAAGGTCCTGTTGATTCATATAATTGAGATATAAAAATTGTACTGTTTTTGATGACATAAATGATAAGTAGTGGATTCTTAAAATTAACAGCTGAATTAGCCTTTATAGCCACATTCTTCAAAACTTTAAATCAAATTCAAATTTTAAAAACCAAGTTTTATTTTTCCTTATTATGATGTTTTACAGCTGCCCATGAAAAAAAAATCACCCCTCTTAGCTATACACTGATGGCACTACATCAGAATCTTATATATCTTGACAAGATATATTAATATATATGTGCAATGCAGTTACTTGAATAAGCCAGTGTAAACATTGTTTAAATGCAATCATGATTATATAATTCAGTAAATCAGCTTATTAAAGTGTTATAGTCAATACCGAGATTATTTAACATGCAGGAATGTGATAACTAGTATTTAAAAAAGAATGGCACTGAGCAGGATATAATTTTTCAGTGCATCCCATTTGAACTCTACGATATATATACATGAAAATATCACTGGACGGATAAACATTCCTTTGAATGTCTTTTACAATCGATTAATAAAAAAAGTAAGATAGAAACTAAAATAAAGTATTATAAGATTCCATTTGATGGTATAAAATCATTAGTCAAGGCAGAAAAAAAAATAAAAAAATAAAAAATAAAAAAAAACAAACAAACAACTGCAACAACAAAAAACATTCCATATACCATGCTTTAGTTAGCAATGTTATGGACTAGTAGTTCTGCTACACCACAGTGACAGAAGATTAATATTTTTTAAAAGAATGTAAAGCATACTGACCATGTTAGTTTTTATACATACCATATAAATAGCAGCGGATACATCCTGATCCTCAATCAAGTCTATTCTCAGTGGTCAAGTTAACGCTGACACTCAATATGGTTTTAGTTGTGTAAGCTAAAAAGATATATGGGACTTGCAATATGGGCCGGATATACATAAATAAATGGATGCATGCTATATAATCATGTAAATTGATATGAAAAGTGAACAGTTTGGGAAATGATAATAAAGAACACATGACAGGAAACATAAAATGTTGGAATCATCATCAATGATTAAAAGGAAACCTTCAAAGTAAGAGACACTGTTATTCTATATTACGTAACAGTAACCTTGACCACGAAACATATAACCTGAAATGCGATGAGGAATCGAAACTTCCTCTAAATTTAAGGAAGCTATACAGGCAAAAAGAGAGGCCTGCTTCCAGTCTCTCTCTCTTTTCTGTTAAGGATTTTTTCTCAATTGGGTAATACTCGTAATTGGGTATTGAAAAAAAAACTATCGGGCATCAAAATATTTTTACTTCCATAAAAAATCTAAACTTACTATAAAGCTAACAATGCCAACGTTTCTAGATTCTTTGTTAACCGAACACCTCCATATGTACACTTGATCCTAGCTTGTGGAACTTTAAACAGTTTGGAAACCCATCACTTATGACTTTTATGTAATAGTTATTACTTTAGATATGGAAGTTGAAGAGAGGACACAAAGATGTAGCCTATGAAAACCTAAGACAATTTCTAACAACTCATGAGAGCATGACCTTTCAAAGTGCATATGGTGAATGGGCACAACCCTTGGGTTATGAAGAATACTTCTGTCATCCATACATGTCCAAGTTTTGGAGTGAACATGAAAGCGGGAAAGATAAACAGAATGAATCGGGGACCTCCACAAACGTATAGTCCCGAACCTGCTTCACCGGTGGGGACTAATAAAAGTTTATAGCATCTTACCTTTCCTTTTACCTTCCCAGAAAAACACAATTTTCTATTTGGTACACAATTCACTGTCCTACTAGTCTCTTGCTTTGCTGGTTCATCTTAAAGGCAGTAAATGTTGCTTTGCATATTTGGTGATATACACGGGCATGAAAGAAGTACAGCATTGCACCAAAATCCTCGTATACATTATCGTCTCCACAAATAGATTAATTGCACCTGCCTGTGAGTGTAATGTAGCATAATCTTCAGTTTGTTGAAGGCCGCCAGTAAACAGTAGAAATAGGCCCAAGTAAACTTAAATACAACCCAGGTCTTCATATTAATACAAGGTACCAATAAATATAAATCTAGATTGAATCAACTGATAGTTTGTAATATCTCTCCCTAAAAATGAAATAAATTATGTTTTTTCTATTTTTTACTTATTAAGTGAACTTGATCAGTAATGTAAATAAAAAATAATTAAGATGTTTGTTTACTGCTTTTTTTAACAAATATTTATAATAATATGTCCATGCTATTCGGCAGCAAGTCGATGTGTTTAAAAGCCATGTAGTCATTTGAATGCTTGAACTACTTGGACCTGCTCCTGTGTGTTTTAAAAAAACATGGGTGAATGCCAAAATATCTAAAATACAAAGGCATGAATTATGAAGGATAATAAGAACTGTCCCTACGACAGCATGCCCCACTATTACTGTTGTCATTCTTATAAAAAAGATAAATGTTGCAATTAAGGCAAATTAAGAATCTCTGAATTATCCAAATGTACACAAGACCAAGAAATAAACCATAGATGTGCAAAAATATTTGGAAGAGTTACTGTTCCTGTTTCTACTGGTTGGCCAGATAATAATAAATCAGATAATGATAAATGTTTAAAATTTGAGGGACATCCATTGTAAAAATGGAAATATAAGCAAAGTTTAATATTTTTGAAAGAAAACAAAGGGGCCTTAAATAGGCAAAAATATTTGGGAGAGTTACTTCTCCTATTTCTACTGGTTGATCTTATTAAATGAAAGAGAGATAGGAAACTCCTGTAAAAGCCAGTGGAAAATATTGTGTAGATCATCAGATGACTTCATTATGCAAACTTTCAAAAAATAATTAAAAACTTGAGATTTGTTTTTGTAGAAAAGAGTTGTCTCACCCCACCCACTTTCCCTCACACACATACACTAAATCAGACAGTGACATATGCAAATAGGTATATTGAAAGAGATTACTATAATGAATGATCAAGCTCCACCCAGTGTTATGGACATTGTATGGGAGACTTCCTGTAAACAATTTCTTTCCATAACTAAAATTTTGTTTAAATAGCATCTTTAGAACAGGAGTTATCAAGTGGTCAATAAATTGTGAAGAGGGGGAATAACTCCAAAAATACTTAGGCCAGAGTTATTCCTCTCATGAATTTCTTTCTATTTATGTAATCTTAATAGCATGAGTCGAACAGGAGTTATCTTAAGGACACAAAATTGCATAACAGGAGAAAAACTCCAACAAAAAAAACCTGGAAGTTGATAAATGTATGCTCTAAGTGTGTACCGCAAATCTCATCCAAAATGTCCACCCACCTATGAGGTTTCAAGGTTATATGTCTCATAGTGCACAAGTTATGCTCCAGACAAAACTTAAAATGAAATTAAACAATGGGCAAAAATCCTTAAATATTATTTGCAAAATAAAAGTTCTTCTGCACTTTAATTCTCCTTTGTGAGGTCTATCTACCTATTAACTTTCAAGGTTATATATCGCATAGTGACTCAGTAATACTCATGACAAAAATAAAGTATGGAATTTAACAAAGGCCATTAACCCCCAAAATATGATGTGCAGATTTACAGTTCTTGTGCATGATACTTCTCCTCCATAAGATTTATCCATGTGTGAAGTTTCAAGCTAATAGCTTGATACTTTTAGAGTTCTGCTCTGGACAAAAAATATGACAGATGGAAAGACAGACAGCTCTGACAAAAAACAATATTGCTGACCATTACTGCAATGTAAATATCCAAACCATTCCAAAGATCACTTCTGGTCCAGGTTGTTGTCCTCTTTGCAGATTTACTTATTTAATGAATATGCAGACAAAGATTTTCTGGTATGTTTGTATATTTAAGTAGATAAATGCATACATTCTATTGATTGTATAGATTTATTTCAAAAGATTTGAAAAAAAATGAGCAGAGGCGAGTCGACCACACACACACACAACACACACACACACACACACACACACAAGAGGGCCAAGATTGCCCTGAATCGCTCACTTGAGAAATATTGCTTTAATTGCCTTTTACAACAATGTCATACATAATGCAACATCTATGCAGAAGAACAGCAATATAATCCTAATTCCACACAAAAACTACATGTGGCCCAAACAAGAGGGCCATAGAGGCCCTAATCGCTCCCCTGAGTATAGGGTTACCCAAGGAACATCTGTACTAAAACATTTTGAAATCTGGGAAGTTGTTTTGAAGGAGGTGATTTTTTTAAGTTTTCATAATTCATTTCTTTCCATTGCAAATGCGACCAGAGTTCTACATGGATGAATTTATTTTAGCAACTTTTGTGATATTTGTGAAAATGACATGTATCATTGCCTAGTGGAAATAATAGACCTGTTGTTTGTAAATGTTGCATGCACATGTTATTAAATTATTCTGAAATGGCTTTGCTTTATTTACGTCGTGTTTCAAAAACATGCGCTGCATCTTTGATGCTTTGCAACACAATTAATCTTGATTTTTTTTCTTCTTTTCTTTTAACTTTTTGTTCTTCTTCTTTTTAACTTTTTGTGGGGACGTCTTGCGAATGACTTTGACTTTTCTCCACTTTACACTTCAACAAAACCGATATTCCATTCAGCCTTATCGCTTGTCAAATAGAACATCACTTTAATGAATATAAACCCCGCCTCCTTAGCGCGAGGAATCAAGTGCACAATTTTATCAATCTTTAAATAGAGACTGTGACGTCACTAGCTTCATTCAGACTAGTGTTGACATATTGCAGCTTTATAACTCGCGGAATTATGAATTGACTGCAGGTACACATATGTCACGTGTAATCGTGCGAGGAAAAAATGAGTTTAAATAGACAACTATGTAGTTTCAAACGAAAAAGTTGGCACTTAAACTTGGCTTTTTTTTAGCAAGAGTGATTTTGTGTCTTGAATTAATAAAACTCAGCAAAAGCAGTGTGGCTTAGTTACTGTCAAACGGAGCGTGATATTTGTCCTTGTCATCATGGTTTACGAACGTGTGGCTTTTCACAACATCTAACCATTTTAATTGCGGTTCTTCATGTAGGAATTAAATTAAATCCTTGAATGTCATTTCAAAACCTTTCCGAAACATAACGCTGACAGCCTTTATAGGGATAATGATTTTTTGAAGTCCGTCTCGGCCGACACCTCCACCACGAAAGTTAACTGAGAACTGAGCAAAAATCAATAATCAGGTGAAGCCACAGGGAGGAGCTACATTCTGATTTGCATATACAATGCCTTTTGTTTTCTACAGTAAGAGGGAAAGCGACATCAGTTTTATCAAAGTAAAATTTTTGGAAAAGTCAGTCAATTGCACGGCATAGCAAGCGGTCCGTCTCACAGCAATTTAGCCTTATTTTTATTAAATAATGTTTTCTATTTTAGTGTAACAACGCCTACATTTTTGTACCAGTCTTCATTAACCGTAATAAGAATGGTGACTGCATGAAATCCCAGTTGAGTGCAAATTCAGGTAGGATCAAAAGTTTGGTCACCTACTCAAATGATAGAAAAACACTTTAGATGCCACATTTTTTGTCATCATGCCTAACACAGCAATCTTACTCAGGTGAGCGACACAAGGCCATCTTGATCCTCTTGTTTGTTAATCTCAACACAATTATATTATAGGTAATTTTTAATTTCTTTAAGTTTTATGCATTGTTTAAGCTAAAAATATGAGTTGTAAACAGTGATTTTCTATGTTTAATCAGTTTCAAAATCCCCTCATATATAGTCTACAATGCTGATTAAACCTCAACCACTTTATTCTGTGGATGTGCTGAAAACTTTTTTGTTAATCTCAACACAATTATGTTTTAGTTAATTTTCTATTCCTTTAACTTATATGAATTGTTTAAGCTAAATATTTGAGTTGTAAACAATGATTTTCTGTGTTTAATCAGGTTAAAAGTAACCTCATATAATTATATAATCTACAAGGGCTGTTCTTAAATCAAACCTTACCCTCTTTGTTCTGTAAATATTTACCAAAGTACTTCGTTGAGATATCTTCATTGTATCATTTGAGGCATTTTTGTTACAGTTTTTATTTTTTTTTAGTGCTTAAGCTAAAATAATTATTATGCATAGATATTATTCTTTAGACTTAACAAAACTGGCCGCTAAATGCACTGAGTACTGATATGGATTAGGCCATTATGAAAGAAATGTCATATCAAGATGTATTCTAAAAACAATCACGAAGTTACAATTATCTAGGTATTAACATCTGTGACACAATATATGGTAATATATACATAAATGTCCAGGTCATATCAAAAATATGATTTACGTTCATAAACGTTTTACATGCCTTTAAATCCAAATCCCTCTTTTTTCTGTTAAAATCCTGTATCTGAGTTGGGTTTCCGCAGAGAACATGTTTTCAAATAATATATGTTTGTTTGGTATGATTATGTTATATCCTGTTTGGGATCAATCAGGGGGGGAATAAAAGGGTAATATGGGTGTGTGTGAGTGTTGGAGGGGTGCCGAACTGAAGGGCATGATTTATGGCCCTGGGTGGGACATATTGTTAACTTCGGGACAATAGCCAATCACTTCAAGTTGTGAACTGACGCTTACATAACGGTCTGGTTTTTCGAGCAATTATTTAATAACGACACAGATAAGTTATTTAACGTGTTTCAGATCGGCAAGGTTCTTTCAAGATAATAAATATAAACATTAAGATAATGTTGTGCAAAACATATGATATTGGTAGTTTTTGTTGTTCCATAATTATTCAAATCATTTCGATTTTAAAGTTATTTCTTTGTAGGATTTAAAAGAAAAAAAAAACAGCAAAAAAAAAATAAAAAAAATACGTACATGTGATTCTGATTATTTGTCGTTCAGAAATGAGAAAATATTTTATTAAAACTTAATTTATTAACGAATGAATAGTTATGCATTGACGATAAAAAATGATTTTTGAAATGGAATTATGATAAAGGAAGACAAGGATATAGATGCGTGAAGGAAACTAAATGTATGCATGTCTTTGATAATAGTGTGATATTATTAAGTGTCTGTCTGATGAGCGTCTGCAAGATGTTATGCGTCAAATCTCATTCAAATCTCGTACACCTGTTTTTTTTGCCAAGATAAAAAACGTGATTTCGCTACGATTCACATCTGTGCTACATATGTCTGTGGATTGCACGATGACACAAGATGAGAATTTATCAATTTACTTGGACACTAGCCACTTTATGTCCTTCCTTTTGGTGGCCTTTGGTCACATGTTTTGTCTAAACATGTACATCCATTTTTTGGTCAGCTTTGTTTTTGTAACCCAGTCATACATAGGGCTTAAATCTCTCAAGTTCTGAATGATACGAATGACAGACAGAATTATCCCTTTGTAAATAAGGATCCAAGTTTTTATAAAAATTGAAAAGAGCAGAACTTCAATTTTCATTTTTAATGTCAGCAACCAAAAGTTTAGCTATTATTACCTTTCTTCTTTGTTACTAAGATTCAGATTTCATTGATCATAATGTTATGGTTTTTAATTTTATTTTTTTTTCCATTTTTTTTTCATTTTTCTAAAAAGTTAAGGACATTACTTCAGAACTTCCTGTAAAGGATTATTGGTAGAGCAGGTGCAGTATAATGTGGAAGTAGAATGCGTTTGTAGGAATACCATCATCATCTTCCTCAGATCTACTGCCAGATTGTCTGATCCTCTAAATAATAAAAGTTGAATACAGATGAAAATAGAGCATATTTATGGTCCTTTTAGATTGATAATACTTAGGTATAAACAACTGAGATGTGTTTTATCTCTATAGAGGATGGGTCTGCCAGTGTTCTTGATAATGTAACATCCTCTTCTATTACTTGTTCATATGCCAAGTCTATTTTTTATGAATGGATAAAACAGAAATTTAAAAGGTTCTGAGATGCTGTACTGAGTATGGTTTGTTGGTTCATAGGATTTTGTTAAAACCAGGATGATATAGGTTTTGTTACAAAAATAAAACAAATGGGCTTTAAATTTTACAATATGTATTGGAGGAAAAAAGCGTTTTTATATTTGTCTCAGTAGACCAAACTAACCCTCGAGTTGCAAACCTGATATGGTTGTTGCTTATGACAAGCAGAAGTATCTTTAGGATTTTTGGGTCAGAACCTCACGTGACAAGGTTACAAGTCATGTTAAACACTGTTTTAATCAAGCTTTTTTGTCCAAGTGATAACTCCAACAATTCAAAACCACCCAATTTACTTATTCTTAACAAGTGTTTTTGCAATGATGATGAATATGACTAGTAGCTCAAGATAGGTTTATGCCCAATTTGTCACATGCCGATGTTATGAATTCAAATGATACAAATTGTTATATACTTATTATGACAAGTAAGGGGGACATACACATTTTTACAGACATCTCCTTTGTCAAGTTTAGCTAAAAGGAGAAAGGTACTTTATGACAAGGTTTGCTTAAAAGGTTATAAAGTCTGAAGACAAAGTAAGCAACAACACATAGGGAGAGAGAAAGAAACACATAGGGAGAGAGAAAGAGAGACACAGACAGAGAGAGAGTGAATTAAGTCAAGGTTAGCAACAATGGAGAGAGAGAGAGTAGAAATAAATAGTGAATTAAGTCAAGGTTAGCAACAATAGGAGAGAGAGATAGTGACATAAGTCAAGGTTAGCAACAAAGGAGAGAGAGATAGTGAATTAAGTCAAGGTTAGCAACAATGGAGAGAGAGAGATAGTGACATAAGTCAAGGTTAGCAACAATGGAGAAAGAGATAGACTAAGTCAAGGTAGAATGGAGAAAGAGATTAAATTAAGTCAAGTTCAGAAAAGATAGTGAAGTCAGGTAGCACATAGAGAGAAATAGTGACTTAAGTCAAGATTAGCAACAATGGAGAGAGAGAGTTACTTAAGTCAAAGTGAGCTATGAGAGAGAGAGAGAGAGAGAGAAAGAGATTCAAATAAAGTTGTAAATGAATCAAAGAGATTTTTTTTTATTTGAAAGAGAAACTCAAGTCAAGGTATAATAATAAGAACAGAGGGAAAGAGAGGGAGATCTCATAGATAGTTATTGAATTGAATTAATATTGAATCATACACAATTAAAGAGAATGTAAAGCCAGGTAATCAATCAATCAATCATTTATACATTACATTCAATTATTTATCAATAAATTAATCAAATATTTGATTATAGCATATCAATCAATCACTTATTGCTTATAGCATGTCAATCAATCACTTATTCAATCATTGATTATAGCATATCAATCACTTATTGATTACAGCATGTCACTTTCAATCATTGATTATAGCATATCAGTCAGTCAGTCAATCAATCAATCACTTATTCAATCATTGATTACAGCATACCGGTAAGCAGCAGCAGCCTGGGTTGACGAGGAACCATCTAGAGTTTGAGATCTCGAGACTGCGAGAGACAATGTTGGAGAGCTTCGGTACAAATGAGCAGATTGTTCAGCGACAAGAAGCGAGGTTCCAGCGTATCCGGCAGATAGAGACTGAGCTGATACGGCTGCAGCACCATAGGGAGCAGGTAGGAAATGATGATAATGATGATGATGGTGTTCATAGTTATGATGTTAATGATGTTGGTAGTTATAATGATGATGTTGGTAGTTATAATGATGATGTTGGTAATTATAATAATGATGTTGGTAATTATAATAATGATGTTGGTAGTTATGATGATAATGATGATGTTGGTAGTTATGATGATAATGATGTTGGTAGTTATGATAATGATGTTGGTAGTTATGATGATGATGATGCTGTTGGTAGTTGTGATGATGATGCGTTGGTAGTTATGATGATAATGATGTTGGTAGTTATGATGATGATGATGTTGGTAGTTATGATGATAATGATGATGTTGGTAGTTATGATGATGATGATGATGTTGGTAGTTATGATGATATGATGATGTTGGTAGTTATGATGATGATGATGTTGGTAGTTATGATGATAATGATGATGTTGGTAGTTATGATGATGATGGTGTTGGTAGTTATGATGATAATGATGTTGTTGGTTGTTATGATGATGATGTTGGTAGTTATGATGATGATGATGATGTAGTTATGATGATAATGATGGTGTTGGTAGTTATGATGATAATGATGATGTTGGTAGTTATGATGATAATGATGTTGGTAGTTATGATGATAATGATGATGTTGGTAGTTATGATGAATGATGTGTTGGTAGTTATGATGATAATGATGATGTTGGTAGTTATGATGGTAATGATGATGTTGGTAGTTATGATGATGATGATGTTGGTAGTTATGATGATAATGATGATGTTGGTAGTTTTAATAATGATGTTGGTAGTTATGATGATGATGATTTTGGAAGTAATGATGGTAATGATGTTGGTAGTTATGATGATGGTCATGATGATGATGTTGGTAGTTATGATGATGATGATATGATGATGATGTGTTGGTATGATGATGATGATGATGATGTTGGTAGTTATGATGATGATGTGTTGTTGGTATATTATATGATGATGTTGGTTAAGGGTGTAACGGTATACCATATGACGATACACGGCGGTATTTTCTTTATGGTACGACTCCAGGTCTGCACGGTACAGTATGGTATTGTTAACTTCCAGTTGTTTTTTTTCTTCTTCTTTTGTAACATCTGCTTCCCCTTGGAAAATAAAAACGATATTTTTCACCTCCGAGAAATAAAAAATATCTTAACAATACGATTTTCCCATCCATTAACTTAAAAGACAACGACAGGGAAAAAAACGCATATCACTCTACAGTGTACATTACTTAAATGAAAGCACTTGCTGTGGGCAGTTAAAAAATCCATAAAAAGGCAGAGTCATTCTTGGAATATTATCCAATCAACACACATTCTTATGCTTCCAAATTATGCAATGATTCGGAATACTCGGATAGTATCGTTCATAATGTTGGTTAACATCTTTCACGCTCTCTACTGGCTACTGTTTTACTGCTGAAATTGCGTAATCACCACAATGGAGGCCATATGCAATGAACATCAACAATGTTTGATGACCTCTGTATTTTTAGCTCACCTGAGCACAAAGTGCTCAAGGTGAGCTTTTGTGATCGCCCTTCTTCCGGCGTCCGTCGTCGTCCGTCGTCAACAATTTGCTTTAAACGACATCTCCTCTGAAACCGCTGGACAGAATTTAACAAAACTTGGCAGGAATGTTCCTTGGGTGAGGCTCTACAAAAGTTGCTAAAATAAACTTGATCCATGTAGAAAAATAATTTGAAAACTTTAAAAATCATCTCCTTCAAAACTACTGGCCAGATTTCAAAATAATTTGGTACAGATGTTCCTTGGGTCAACCTCTTCTAAAGTTGCTAAAATTATTCCGATCCGTAAAAAAACATGGCCGCCAGGGGCGGGGCTTATTTGCCTTATATGTATATAGAGAAACCTTTAAACAACATCTCCTCTGAAACCACTGGACAGAATTTGATTAAACTTGGCAGGGATGATCCTTTGGTCAACCTTCACAAAAGTTGGGTTCCATGGAAAAAAAAAAAAAAAAAACTTTAAAAATCATCTTCTTCAAAACTACTGGCCAGATTTTAAAATAAATTGGTACAGATGTTCCTTGGGTCAACCTCTACCAAAGTTGCTAAAATTATTCCGATCCGTAAAAAAACATGGCCTCCAGGGGCGGGGCTTATTTGCCTTATATGTATTTAGAGAAACCTTTAAACAACATCTCCTCTGAAACCACTGGACAGATTTTGATTAAACTTGGCAGGGATGATTCTTGGGTCAACCTTTACAAAAGTTGCTAAAATAAACTTGATCCATGTAGAACTCTGGTTGCCATGGCAACCAAAAAAAAAAAAAAAATTTAAAAATCATCTTCTTCAAAACTACTGGCCAGATTTTAAAATAAGTTGGTACAGATGTTCCTTGGGTCAACCTCTTCCAAAGTTGCTAAAATTATTCCGATCCGTAAAAAAACATGGCCGCCAGGGGCGGGGCTTATTTGCCTTATATGTGTATAGAGAAACCTTTAAACAACATCTCCTCTGAAACCACCGGACAGAATTTGATTAAACTTGGCAGGGATGATCCTTGGGTCAACCTTCACAAAAGTTGCTAAAATAAACTTGATCCATGTAGAACTCTGGTTGCCATGGTAACAAAAAGAAAAAAAAATGAAAACTTTAAAAATCATCTTCTTCAAAACTACTGGCCAGATTTTAAAATAAATTGATACAGATGTTCCTTGGGTCAACCTATTTATCTCAGGTGAGCGATTTAGGGCCATCATGGGCGTCTTGTTAAATCAATTTAAGTGATGGATCAGTTTGCATTTTGAGTCAAAGAGTGAAATTGTAACAGGTAACTACATGGAAGATACTGATTTAAATAAAATAGCATCAATTAAATGCTTAGTCTGATGCAAATTATCACAAATCGAACATCTGAAATCAAAATTTCATCCGATTGGAACAGCAGGTGTTTTTTCCTTGGTATAAATGTGGTTTTGGTAGTGATGATGATGATGTTTGTGATGAGGATGGTGTTGGTAACGAAAGAAATATAATGTTCTTTATCATTTAAAGAAGATTTTTAATACACCCAGGTGAAACATGCTTATATGTTATGGAACAAATAGAAAATAGACTTGAACTGTCACAATGTCTGATTTAAAGCTGGAACAGCAACATCTGGCCAGTCAGCACAGGGGTCAAGGTCACATGCAAGGCCAGGGATTTGGGCGTCACCAGACCACAGTAGACCTCCAGCAGACAAGAGAGGGGGAGGGGACAGAGCTAGACCAGGTCACCATGGCAACCCAGACAGAGGATGGGTCCCAGGATCAGATGGACAAGGTGATGCAGGGTCGCAGTATTCCGGCAATATATCACGGATGTTGGCCAATCAATAAAGGTAGGTACATCATAGATATACACCAGCAGTCTGTGTAAGGTGCAACCTTACTTTTATCAGACAGATCAGTTTGAAAGGCCTCCTTTCAGATTCTTATGTGATGGGGCTTGAGTCAGGTTAGTGTGACTGATCTTGTGCCAGGATAATATGACTGGTTTTGCGTCAGGATAATTTGACTGTTCTTGTGCCAGTTTAATGTGACTGTTCTTGTGTCAGGATAATATGACAGGTTTTGTGCCAGGATAATGTAACTGGACTTGATTCAGGATAATGTGACTGTTCTTGTGTCAAGTTAATGTGACTGGTCTTGTGTCAGGTTAATATGACTGGTTTTGTGCCAGGATAATGTGACTGTTTTTGTTCCAGGTTAATCTGACTGTTTTGTGCCAGGATAATGTGACTGTTTTTGTTCCAAGTTAATCTGACTGTTCTTGTGCCAGGATAACGTGACCGGTTTTGTGCCAGGATAATGTGACTGTTTTTGTTCCAGGTTAATCTGACTGTTCTTGTGCCAGGATAATGTGACTGTTTTTGTTCCAAGTTAATCTGACTGTTCTTGTGCCAGGATAACGTGACCGGTTTTGTGCCAGGATAATGTGACTGTTTTTGTTCCAGGTTAATCTGACTGTTCTTGTGCCAGGATAATGTGACTGTTTTTGTTCCAAGTTAATCTGACTGTTCTTGTGCCAGGATAACGTGACCGGTTTTGTGCCAGGATAATGTGACTGGTTTTGTGCCAGGATAATGTGACTGTTTTTGTGCCAGGATAATGTGACTGTTTTTGTTCCAAGTTAATCTGACTGTTCTTGTGCCAGGATAACGTGACCGGTTTTGTGCCAGGATAATGTGACTGTTTTTGTGCCTGGATAATATGACTGGTTTTGTGCCAGGATAATGTGACTGTTTTTGTGCCTGGATAATATGACTGGTTTTGTGCCAGGATAATGTGACCGTTTTTGTGTCAGGTTAATATGACTGGTTTTGCGCCAGGATAATTTGGCTGTTCTTGTGCCAGTTTAATGTGACTGTTCTTGTGTCATGTTAATGTGACAGGACTTGAGTCAAGATAATGCTTATGTTCTTGTGTCAGATAAATGTGACTGGACTCGAGTCAGGATAATGTGACTGTTCTTCTACAGTTTAATGTGACTGGACTTGTGCAAGGTTAATATGACTGTATTTTGCAAGGATAATGTGACCGTTTTTGTGCCAGGTTAATATGACTGGTTTTGCATCAGGATAATGTGACTGTTCTTGTGCCAGGATAATGTGACTGTTCTTGTGTCAGGATAATATGACAGGTTTTGTGCCAGGATAATGTAACTGGACTTGATTCAGGATAATGTGACTGTTCTTGTGTCAAGTTAATGTGACTGGACTTGAGTGAGGATAATGTGACTGGTCTTGTGTCAAGTTAATGTGACTGGACTTGAGTCAGGTTAATGTGACTGGACTTGAGTCAGGTTAATGTGACTGTACTTGAGTCGGGTTAATGTGACTGTTCTTGTGTCAGTTTAATGTGACTGTTCTTGTGTCAATTTAATGTGACTGGACTTGAGTCAGGTTAATGTGACTGTTCTTGTGTCAGGTTAATGTGACTGTTCTTGTGTCAAGTTAATACTGGCTTTAGTATGTAATGGACTGTTCTTGTGTCAGGTAAATGTGACTGTTCTTGTGTCAGGTTAATGTGACTGGACTTGAGTCAGGATAATGTGACTGTTCTTGTGTCAGGTTAATATGACTGGACTTGATTAAGGATACTGCGACTGCTCTTGTGTCAGGTTTATGTTACTGGACTTGTGTCAGGTTAAAATGACTGGTTTTGTGCCAGGATAATGTAACTGGACTTGAGTCAGGATAATGTAACTGGACTTGAGTCAGGATAATGTTACTGTTCTTGTGTAGGTTAATGTGACTTGTTTTGTGCCAGTTTAATGTGACTGTTCTTGTGTCAGGTTAATGTGACTGGACTTGAGTCAGGATAATGTGACTGTTCTTGTGTCAGGTTAATATGACTGGACTTGATTAAGGATACTGTGACTGCTCTTGTGTCAGGTTATGTTACTGGACTTGTGTCAGGTTAAAATTACTGGTTTTGTGCCAGGATTATGTGCTGATATTGAGTTAGTTTGTTTGTTTCTTTTTTAAGAAATGATTTGACATGTGTCTTGTGTTAAGATAATGTGATTGGGTGAGTGTCTTATTCCAGGAAAATATGACTTGGTGAGTGTATTGTGTTAGGATAATGTGACTGGTAAAGTTTCTTATGTCAGGATAATATGACTGGATATTATTTTGTCTAACCGAAAGTTTTCAAGTGACTGATGTATTGTTATTTCATGAGAACTGTTTTTATTTCGACCAGATGAAAGTGCACAAGGATCAAGGGGTGTGGGTCACCACGACCTTGCTAGTGTCATTAGCTTCAACTCCACGAACACGAGTAGCTCACAGGGGTCAGGGTCAGGAGGTCAAAGTCATCCACAAGGTCAAGGTCAACAGGTCCCAGTTACAATGGTGCAGCCCATACCTCCACAGTTAGGGAAAAAGGTAGGTTTGCTGTCGATGATGATAATGATGATGTTGATGATGATGATGATGATGATGTCGATGATGATGATGATGATGATAATGATATGATAACAAAGATATGACAAGGACAGTTGATTTAATTTTAATTTAAAGAACATAATTTTATACAACTCATTTTTTGCTACTGTCTTATTTTTTAATGTTAATAAGTTGTTAATAGTAACACAATGGAAAGTAACAGCTTAACAGATCACTGTGAATTAGAAGGTAACTTTGTAACAGTAAGACAGGGGTAGTAACTGGTTAACATCAAGACAAGGGCAAATAAATGTGTATCAGTAAGTCAAAGGTAGATAACTGTGTAACAGTAAAATGAGGACAGATAACTGTGTAACTATTATACAAGTTCATGTAGGTGTAACAGTTAAACAATGGCACATAACTGTTGCAGGTTGAGATGGTGTATGGACTTCTGTCTATGCTGGGGACCCATGACAAGGATGACATGAGTCGGACACTCCTGGCCATGTCTAGTACCACCGACAGTTGTATTGCCATGAGGCAGGCAGGTACGTAAGAGGTAGTAACTTTTCAAATGTACAGAGAATATAGTTTTTGTCCTTGTTTGGCAGACTATTGTTGAGGGGTTGCATCAATTTGTCCTTCCATCTTATCTGGAGCAAGAAAGAGCTAAATGCCTTGTGTAATCTGAAACAGATGTTTTGGAGATGTGCACTTCTTCATACAATTTGTG
>CM037782.1:15869247-15883317 GCA_021229015.1 Solen grandis
TTCATTAATACGGAAAATTCATTAATCCGGAAATTTACCAAAGGAACCACTATCCAGTCTAACTAGATTTCACTGTAAATATCTTTGAAGAAAAATTGAAGTTAATAGAAAATAATATTGTTGAATATTAATAATATTGTTGAATGTTAATACCAAATGTATAAAAAATTTGAAAATTTGTGCTTGTGTTGACATGTATGTAAATTAACAAAAAAGATATGTATTTATTGTTTAATCTTAAAATACATTGTCAAAACCAGTTATATAAGGAAATTGATTCTTTTCTTGTTGAAAACTTGAATAAAGAATTAAAATTGATCTTTTCTGCTGTTCAGTACAAAGCATTCACCTTCTCATCTTCATTCCCTAACCATACTACATGTAGTACTTTTATGTAATCAGGATTGAATTCAATACTTGTGTGTCGCCAGCCATGGTAGCCTGATATTGGAATCATCACAACTTTTTTTCCAGAGCTTAATACTCCAAACTTAAATGGATACCTTATGGGGTGAAGAAGTGCATTGCACAAGACTGTAACGAACTGTAACTCATCTCATTGTTGAATTACCCCCCTTAGATTATATTGTTTTAAAATAAGACCTGATGGTATTATGGACAGGTTTTCTTTTTTTGGGGGTGCTCTTTTCATCAAAAGGTCATTGTAAAGGTCCATCCACTTAAGCAACTGTCAAGATATTGAAGCAATCCTATGGAGGACATAAAAGTTTTATCAGATTTAAAAAAAAGAAAAGAAAAAAAAAGTCCCAGACAATGCCCGCACAGACATCATCAATTTAAAGATTAAATGTTTCATTGAAAAATCATGCAAAACATGTCTAGACTGTTGCATGGACTCAATCCAAACTTTGAACATTGATACCTAATGAGGTGTAGAAGTGCAGTGCTCGGGAACCATCACGCCTCGATTTATCTTGCCACTGTCTATAAGCTGGATAAAGCCTTGCCGGATAAACTTAACTATCTCCAGTCATTACATCATACATTACGTCCAGTCATTACGTCATTAAGTATCTACAGTCATTACATCATACAGCCAGTATGAAAATTATTATATTGGGGGGTGGGGGGGAGTAAGAATGAAACCATTTAAATAAGTTAAAAACATAATAAAACTAAACAAAAACAGGATAAATTGAATACATTGTTGATGTCGGAATGGGAGAAAGTTTATCCGGTTCGCTGCGAAAATGAATCTTGGCTCGCTAAAGCTCGCCAAGATACACTTTCTCGTCCACTGGATAAACCTTCTCCATCCCAACATCAACCATGTATTCTCTATTTATCCTTCTTATTCGATTTTGTTAAAGACGATCACAGCAATTTCTTTTTCTTTTTTTTAAAACATTCAGAATTTCATAATTCTTTGTATTATATATTGATAGTATATTATCTGATCTACTTAAATATGAAATAAAAACGAGGGTCTACATCCATCGAAAACAAATAAGTATTCCTATAAGTATACCCTATATAGCAGCAATTTAGGCTGAAATATCACTTATGATGACTTATTCTTTTCTCTTTAAATTAATTTTTCAAATTTGAACTAAATGAATTTCGAGTTTACTTTGTATCCATTTATCATTAAGTACCCTTCCATATGGCCCAAACACCTTTATTTGGAGAAAAAAAAATATACAAACCAACAGTATTAGTTTCATTACTTCATTTTTTTCTAATATTCAGACATTCAAATTTTTTTCTTATTTCTTCAATGAATACTTCTTGGGTACTTATCTTTTTGATAAAAACAACAGGTCACCAGGCTTATTTTTTTTAAGAAAATACATTTCAAGTTTGTGGGTGGGGAATTTACTATGGGGAAATTTTACTTGGGCATAGATAAATGTTCATTCATTGATCATTTCTAGGCCTGTAGACCTTCTAATACAATCTTGTACACATAGCACTTAGGAATAATGTGTATGCAGTTTCTGTTTCTGTCAATCATTTTATACATTTTAGACTGTTAACATGATTTATATATAAAGTACGGAAGACAACAAACAGAATTATCAATCTAAAAGGTTTAAAATTAGGGTTGGTAAGAGTACTGAAAACTTTGCAGTTGAAAGTTAACATGTTAACTCATTTTTGATTTTGATTTTTTTCCATTATTTACTTTAGAGTTTTCTTTTTTTAAAATGATTGAAGATGATGAATGACCTTTGTTGTAGTCACTGTTATCATGTCCCACAGTCTTGATGATGCTGAAGGATAAAAATAACTAGAGTCGCTAACATGACAGCACCGGTTTTTGCAAATACAACAGTCTTTGGTACCTAGTATTGCAACAAACAGTTCCATTTAGTATAGAAGTTGAATGGTTCGAACATTAAATTTCAAGTTTGAAGCATAAAAACTAATTTACAATTGATCAGCAAAGGATCAAACTTTGAACTGTCGTAAAATAACCAAGTCATGCCTGATCTTAAAACCATAATACGTGGCCGAGAAGGTAAAGTCGCTGACTTTAACACAAATTTTCATGTGAGGAAGCCTTCCAGCTGGCTTGCGGTAGGTCAGTGGTTCTACCCGGATGCCTCTGTGCATTTAGGGTCTTGCTCCACCTGTAATTAGCTGGACGTCGCTATATAACTGAAATACTGTCGAAGCGATGGTAAACTCAAATAGTCAAGTCGAAACCATAACATCTCTGAAAAGAGCTCTTTAAGTACTTATATATACTCGATAAAATATTCTTTAGTTTTGAACCTATTTTGGGCCGAATAACAAACAAATCATCATAAAATGACCTTTCAATTTTATTCCAACTTGTGAAAATTTCATGTGACAATAAACCAAAGAAATCATGTCTTTTTTTCATTTTTATTTTCAAATACTTAAGTGATGTTTGACAACTTTTAGAAGACACGCCATGCATTTCCTTAAATCGCCACCCCACATTAATATGCGTATATGTCTTGCAAATAATATGCAGTATACAGAATTTTTTTTTCTATCTGATTTATCTGAAACAAAAATGGGAATGTTTTTCAGACATCCTAATTTGCTCACATTTTTGAAGGTTTGAACATTCAACCTCTTCTAGCGCAAATATTTTCTTGTACTCCATACGAGATACCTATTATATTCTATTGGGCTGTCATCAAGGAACAGAATGTTGAAAACCAATATTAGAATCAGACTAACTTTTTTAGTTATAAGCAAATGAGTGATTTCAAGCAAAGCACCTCCTAGCAGCAAAATGAGAAACTAAATTGATTAAAATAGGTACCTAGCAATGCAGCAAACAGTTCACTTTAGTATACAAGTCATATTGTTTACTAGAAGTCTGATCTACGAAAACTAAACATCACTTGAAAGAGCTCTTCAAGAACAAAAACTTTTGTCCATATACTCTCGATAAAATATTTTTAGTTTTTGAGCTATTTTGGGCCAAAGAAAAGATAAACAATAATCATTATATGACCTTGACCTTTGCATTTTTTTTAATTTTTTAAATTGTGAGGCCCTTTGGAACATATCACAACATACCATGTGAAAATTTCATGGAGACAGTACAAAAAGTAAATGTCAGGAGCAACAAAAAAACTTGTTTTTTGAAATTTTGATTTTTCCAAAATATTAGTGAAGTTTGACCGCATCTTGTGGACAAACCATGCCTTCCTAAATTCGCCACCCCATATATTTTGTGCATATATGTCTTATATATCATATGCATCAAACAGAATTCTATCGCATCTCAAACAAAAATGGATATGTTTTTCGTAGACCTACCCTCATTTGCACAGTTTTTTTGCAAAATTCGAACTTTCAACCTTCCGTAGCTTAAAAACTTTCACCTACTCGTAACATTGAAATCTATCATATTTTATTAGGCTATCAACAAGGAACAGAATGCAAAAACGCATTTGAATCGGACTGAGTTATTAGCCATTAATCAATTTCATGCAAAACACCCACTAGCGGAAAAAGCAAGACATAAATGGAACTTTTCTAAACGTGAGGATCATCTTCAAACATGTGGTAAAAACTAATTAAAATTTCATAAATGTGGCTTTTCTGATCATGGAGATTTGCCATTCACAAAAAAAGGTTAGAAAAATATTAATAAAAAACAAGAGGGCCATGATGGCCCTAAATCGCTCACCTGATTAATATTGCCTTTTATAAAACAGTCAAACTGAATACAAAATCCATGCAGAAGTACAGCAAAATAATCATAACTGCACACAAAAACTGTACCAGTGGTCAAAATTTTGATGGTCATAGCTATAAAATCAGGTGACCCCTAGGGCAGGACCAATTTATACCCTAGAGCCATGATTTGAAACTTAGTTCAGGTCCCCACCAATATCTAAACCCATGATCTTGTGGTTTCTGATGAGATCTTTAAAAGACTCTCCTATATAAGTCTATATAAAATCAAGTGACCCCTGGGGGAGGACCAATTTTGACCCCAGGGCCATGATTTGAGCAACTTTGTACATGTCTATAAATCAATGTAATACACCAAATATCTAAACTTCAGGCCTTATGGTTTCTGACAAGAAGATTTTTCTAGTTTTTCCTGTATATGCCTATGTAAAATAAAGTGACCACAGGGTCATGATTTGTACAATCTTGGTAGAGGTTCAAAAGATAATGCCACACACCAAATATCTAAGCTCTAGGCCTTGCGGTTTCGGAGAAAAAGATTTTTAAAGATTTCATTTTAAAAAATCTATTTTTAGCTCCTGTTACCCAGATATGCAACAGACCAGAACCATTTGAACAACTCTGGTAGAGCTTCATGCAAGAACATAACAGAAGAATTATATCAAATTTGGCCCAGTGGTTTCAAGAGGAGATACCGTTTAAAGAAAATTGTTGACACCAGATGCACAGACGGACGCCGACGTAAACCTAATAAAAAATAAAACAGAAGAACAAAAGTTTTTTGCACTGCAAAGATTGAAAACCTAAAAATACACCAAAAGCAGGTGGAGCTCTGATACACTTATACATATATCACTGACAAAAAATATTCAATAAATATAAAAAAAATTAAGCTGATCATGACGTACCAAGGATATGTGAAACAAGTGTTGGCACTTATAAATGCTTTCAAGTTTATCAAAATACAACCAATGGTATCTGAAAAACAGAGCAGGTAAAATATGTTCAAGATATATGTTGAAGCATGCCTACAATATGAGCAAGTGGGCATAGAATTTTTATTTGTGAAGTTAAGTGAGAAGTAGCTTAGAAAAAGTATGGACAAAATATCTTCAATAAATATAACGAAGGGCAGTAACTCATATAAAATCAAGCCTGTCATGATGTGCCAACAAAATGCTCAACTAGATAATATTGTAAAGTTAAATAAACAAGAGGGCCAAGATGGCCCTAAAGACGCTCACCTGAGGACATTTGTGCTGAACAAGTTTGAGGAAGATTGAATCAAAATTGTGGCCTCCAGTGTGTAAACAAGGTTTTTCTAAGATTTGACCTACTGACCTACTTTTCAATCGCTTTTTAGGTCTGTTAGATTAATGATCTTCGATAATTCGTTGAAATTTCTGAAGAGAATCGTATACCTACCAAACTGAAACATGAAATGGAGGGCTGAATAGTTTCCTAATTTTTCATTGGTTAATAATATTATAACCTAAAACGACCGAATGTGTTTTTATTACCAACAATACGATTATCTGTACTTTTTCTTAAAGAAAACCAACTTATCTTTTTATCATTTTATTTAATCGTAGATACTGATTTTAATATAAAACATATATCAAGTATGTAATTTAAAGTAAAAAGTGATTCAATCAGGGGCCAAATTTTAATCATTATCTAGTCATAATCTCTCAAACTAGTAATATTGCAAAATATTTTTTTTATGATTGGTCTATATGAATTATGTGGGTACGGACAACTAGACAATATTTCACATCAAATCTATAGATTAAGCTCTAGGTCTTTTCCTATATAACTCTATGTGAAACAAGTGACCACTGGTGCAGGGTCATTTATCATTGTAAGGCTATGATTTGAACAATCATGGTAATGAACCTTTAGATGATACTACATACCAAATATCTAAGCTCTGGGCCTTATGGATTTACAGAAGAAGATTTTTTAAGATTTTCCTATATAACTCTATGTAAAACAAGTGACCCCTGGTGCGGGGACATTTATCACCATAGGGCTATGATTTGAACAATCTTGGTAATGAACCTTAGATGATCTACATACCAAATATCTAAGCTCTGGGCCTTATGGATTTACAGAAGAAGATTTTTTAAGATTTTCCTATATAACTCTATGTAAAACAAGTGACCCTGGTGCGGGGGCATTTATCACCATAGGGCTATGATTTGAACAATCTTGGTAATGAACCATTAGATGATGCTACATACCAAATATCTAAGCTCTGGGCCTTATGGATTCACAGAAGAAGATTTTTTAAGATTTTCCTATATAACTCTATGTAAAACAAGTGACCCCTGGTGCGGGGGCATTTATCACCATAGGGCTATGATTTGTACAATCTTGGTAATGAACCATTAGATGATGCTACATACCAAATATCTAAGCTCTAGGCCTTATGGATTTATAGAAGAAGATTTTTAAAGATTTTCCTATATAACTCTATGTAAAACAAGTGACCCCTGGTGCGGGGGCATTTATCACCATAGGGCTATGATTTGTACAATCTTGGTAATGGCCCATAAGATGATGCTACATACCAAATATCTAAGCTCTAGGCCTTGCAGTTTTGCAGAAGAAGATTTTCAAAGTTTGAGTTTTTAAAATCTATTTTTAGCTCCTGTGACCTACTTTTTCAACCAATCTGAATAATTTGTACAACTTTGATAGAGGGCATCATAAGGATGATTCCTATGAAGTTTGGTCAAAATCCCTTCAGCGGTTCAGGAGGAGATGTTCTTTAAAGCAAATTGTTGACGACGGACGGACGCACGCACGCACGGACGACGGACGACGGACAAAAGGTGATCACAATAGCTCACCTTGAGCACTTCGTGCTCAGGTGAGCTAAAAATCAAGACCAATGGTATTCAGTTTATATGACAAAGGGCCATAATTCAAATAAACTTGAGCCAGTCATAATGTGTCAACCATATACCCAATTAGACTTGGTACATATTAATGCTGTGAATCTCAAATCAAAATTTTACCGTTGGAAGTCAAGTTATGTGTACACAATATATTTTAGAAATATAATAAAGGGCCATACTCATTTAAAATCCAGCAGATGAAGAGGTGCCAAGAATATGCACAACATGGCTTGGTACTTATTAATGCCGTAAAGTTGAATCAAAATCAGACTTGGTAGGACAAAAAAAAGTTTCTTTTCTGGTCTCCTGACTGACTCTGTATTTTAGCGACCGACCATATTTCTGTTTTTATCTTTCTGCCTTAAAAAACATTTCTCTTTTTTTACTTTTCGATTCACGTAAATTATATTATGTATTCAAGAAATATAAAAAAGTGCCATAAATCATTTAAAATGCAGCTGTTTTTATCTTTCTGCCTTAAAAAACATTTCTCTTTTTTTACTTTTCGTTTCACGTAAATTATATTATGTATTCAAGAAATATAAAAAAGTGCCATAAATCATTTAAAATGCAGCTGATGAAGACAAGCCAACAATATGCATAACTAGCCTTGATACTATTATAATTTTGTGAAGTTCAATCAAAATCAAACCAAAATTAACCAAGTAATACCCTTGACAAATACAAGAAAGGGTCTTAACTCATTCAAAATTAAGTGAATCATGATCTGCCAATAATATGCGCAACTAGGCTTGGTAGCTGAGAAATTGTATGGACAAAATATATTCAATTTATAAAGGAAAGGTCACAAAGTCGTAAGACTGAAACATGCAAAGTTATATGAACATAGGAAAATCTTAAAATTTTCAGTCTTTTTAATTGCTGAGGAATACACAAGAAGATTACCTAACATAGCTGGAAAAAAATCCATCATAATAATTATTTGGAAATGCTCAGAATGTCATGAATATTATTGTGGCAACAAACAGGCTGCACATTTTTTTCTTACTTATTTACATTAAGCTATAGGGGACAGACATCAGACACGCTTGTTTACATGAGGCAATCTGAGTTCCTAGTATTTCTTGGTATTGTCTATTACTTCAACAAAGGAAAGTCTCTAATTCTTCATGATTTCAAAAAATAATACAAGGGAAAAAGTTTTTAAGTGTGAAAGATGCCTAAAATTATCCAATATTTTATATGTTTTGGCCTTTTTCCCTTAACACAAAACTTCCATTTTCAGAATGTTGTTCAGCCATTTTGTATCAGTGACAGTTGCCCCTTGAATTATGGTACTGTTTGCATAATTAAGTTTTTCAGATAATGGCGGTCGCATTTCTGTAAGCTTCCGTGACAAGGTTTTGTTCCTTTAATATACTAGCTGGTGTCAGCAGTGGTTTTGTACAAGAATATTTACAGATATTGTTTTATATCACTAATGTTAAAAAAAAAAAAGAAGAAAATTTTTCATATGCAGTTTTTATTTGAAAGTTGAGCTGAATACATCTTTAAAATCCAGCTGATTTAGAAGTGCCAAGGATATGTGCAACTAGACTTGATACTTATTAATGCTCTGAAGTGAAATCAAAATCCAACTAAACGTAGTCTAGAAATAGCGCAGACAAAATATATCAACCCATAACCTTATAAAGACTCAATTTGACATACTGGCAAACAGCAAACCCAATCAGACAGCTCCTATAGTTGTCTGATCATGGTCTCATCTGTTTGCTCATATGATATTGTAGCTCAGTTACTACACATTGTGTGTGGAAAAGAAAAATTCATGATTTGATATACCTTCTTAAGTTCAATTATTTAATATTCATCATTTCATAAATGTGTACATGAATATTCATTATGTAAAGGGTTAAAGTAAAGAAATTAACAAAGGACCAAAATCCATTTAATAACAAGCAGATCTAGACATCCACGGTTCCTGGGTTGGACCAGTACTTTGCACCTGGGAAGGTAATGAAAAATCCTTGCCCCCAACAAGGTTTGAACATGCAACTTTCCAATCAGCAGTTGGGTACATTACCACTGGACCATGACGCCTTCATTTAATATACATGTCTTAGCTTCTTTTCAGCTGTAATTAACCCTTTCCCTCATAGAGGACACCATGAAAAGACCTATGCGAACAACAGAAAACCAGATCAGCCTGCGAGTTACTCGCAGGCTGATCTGGTTTTCTGTTGTTCGCTGCTCCTCAGTGGTCTGGAAATGAGTATTTTGTAATTAAATTTGGTAAGGTTTAACTGTGGTCTTCTGCAGATCAGGCTTTATGTGGTACCTATTGAGGGCGTCAAAATGAGTCTATATGAGGGAAAGGGTTAATGTGATATTTATTTTTTGGTCCTGGATAGTTCCTCTGAAATAAAGTCCCCTGTAGATTGCTGTATTATCTTAATATTAGAGGGAAAGAAATGGAAAAAATTAAGATGGCATATATTTGATATTGCAAATATTAGCAGACTACCGAAGCTTTCTGTTGCTTTCAGATATTGAGACCCTTACTCATGGCTGTGTAAGTCATGCTGGAAGAGTCTATGAACAGTGTTCTTTGGAAGCACTGATAATAGACTCTTCCAGCATGACTTGGAAGTGAAAAGTCGGAGATCTCAATCTGAGGGTGTGCTGTTCAATAACAAACCTGATCCCAAGAGAATCCTATCATTGATTTTCTCACTGGAATGACTTCTTGAATTGAGTAAAATATCTTATTTATAAGACTATACATAATTTATTATTAATAATTAAATAAATTGAATGCAAAATGTAAAATAAGGACATTTTAAGTGCCTGTATTGTTTTCAAGAATAACAATTTTAGGGACTGTCAATTTTTCGGTGCAGTTAGTGAGACACATTTATCTTAAAGTATACTTGACCTGTCACTGGTCTTGTGAAATGTACTCTGAAGAAAAAACAAGTCACTATCGTATTTCATAGTTTTATTATGAAAATGAAGAAAAAGGGCATCAAATACATTGCACCCTTAATGATAATTGCACTAACACAGTGCATGACGGACATAAATGAAATAGATGTACCCATGAGTGATATTTGATGATATGGAGAGAAGTCTATAAGTAAAGATATTCATGTAAACCTTATGAATATCAACAATTTCCTGACATACAGTCTAGCACTTGTAAATCATCAATGCTTTATAAATGATAACCATTCTCTTTCAATGATCCACTAGATAAACTATATCTTAAGACTTCTCATCAGTTATTTTTAAGGTATGTCAGAGTTTGAGGATCAGGCTTCTACAGAGCACAATACACATGCCGTTGAAGAGATTGCTCCATGACAACATCCATACTGTGTGCCTGATTTCTAAACTGTATGTGAAGTTGTGAAGTGTTGCCATGACAACTGCTGCCTGCCTCCCTATGTTCCGGTCCTCATTGGTGGTGATACCAGTATCACACCGTCACCACGCACAAACAGCATCTGGATGTTCCTCTTGGTTGACTGAAATCAATTCAGTGAATATTCACAAATACCATTTACCATAGAAAAGTGGTGAGAAGAATGGACAATTCAATGTCATGTAAAAAAACTAAGCTAGCCTGCTGGTAACCTGTGGGCTTGACATTGTCTGCTAATCCATAGTACTTTCAAACTGTGAATGAAACACTGTAAAACTAACATGATCGTATGATTCCTGCTTGCATACTAATCTGATTTTTCAAAAGAAAGCATCCAAGTAGAAAAGGGCATGATGACACCATGTAGTAGATAAGCAGGATCATCTTATTTCATGGTCTTTTTGGGTTCTAAGTACTGGAACTACCCTTAAACTGTTTAAATGTTCAATTATTTTAACTTTCCTTCAAACAAGAGGGCCATGATGGCTCTGGGATCACTCACTTGGGAACCAGGTATAAGTGGGAGGAAAAGAAAGAGCAAATACCTTATGATATTGTGGAAAATGGGTTCTGCCCTCTGCCAGCCATAAAAAGAGTGAGTACTTTTGGAAATGAAGAATTTTCAAATTTGTACAATATACATTTAAAGAAAATAGGCTTAGCCCCCTGGCGGCCATGTTTTTCAACTGATCAAAATAATATGAGCAATCTTGGTAGAGAGTGACCCAAGGAACATCTGTGCAAAAATAACTTTGAAATCTGGCCAGTAGCTTAGGAGAAGAAGATTTTCAAAATTTCATATGTTTTTTTTCTTTCCGTTGCCATAGCAATCAGAGTTCTACATGGAATCAAATTCCTTGAACAACTATGAAAGGGCATCATCACCCAAGGAACAATTCCTGTGAAGTTTCTTTAAAATTGGCCTAGAGGTTTAGGAGGAGGTGTCATTTAGGTAAAATATTGACGACGGACACAGGACGACGGACATTCATCAACCATCAATCACAATAGCTCACTTTGAGCATGTTGTGCTCAGGTGAGCTAATAAAACTAAAACTAAAGGTGATTCATACCCCCACCACATGATGGAACCTGAAGTGAAAGAAAGAACTTAGTGAAGCCCATTTTAACTTCCATCAGACTTGTTTGGTGGGGGTAAAAGGAACTTTCACCTTCCAGAATAGCACATTCTATTTCTTTACATCAATATTGTGATGTAATTTGTCATGATTCTCCAAATAAATAAGAATCACACAATGAAACAAGAGGGCCAAGATGGCCCTGAAGTCACTAACCTGAGAAATGTTGCCTTAATTGCCTGCACTGTTTGCAAATAAATTTCACAGCTTTTATGGGCAATCCTAGGTTAATACACGCTAATATCCTATATATACATGTTGCACTGCGATTTTGGACCCATACATATATGATATTTTCCAAAAGTTTATGTTTCTATTATATGATTTTGTAAACAGATTTTTTAGCATTAGCTGTGATATAAACATTTTACGCCCTCAATAGGTACCACATAAAGCCTGATCTGCAGAAAACCACAGTTAAACCTTACCAAATTTAATTACAAAATACTCATTTCCAGACCACTGAGGAGCAGCGAACAGCATAAAACCTGATCAGCCTGCGAGTTACTTGCAGGCTGATCTGGTTTTATGCTGTTCGCATAGGTCTTTTCATGGTTTCCTCTATGAGGGAAAGGGTTAAACACTGTAATTTACTATTTTATAATTTGAACTGTATGTATATATTTGTATATGTGTGTGTTTTAAATTGAATAAACATCAATCAATAAATCGTTTAAATGTTAGAGGGTATATTCTGTATAAATGGCAAGTCTGTCTGGGCCTAAAATGATGATGTATCAGTCCAATATCAGCCATAATCAAACTCCACTGAGATAATTATTGTTGTTGTATCATTGTGTAAAAGTTAAATGTACTTAGTAATTGTTAGTGCTAAAATGTAACCAAAATAAATATCTGGCTTTTTCGTTACTGGGGTAGTCAGGGGCCATAACCCTGACCCAATGCCAGAATCAAACTTGGCAGAGAAAATAAGGCCATAAATATTGTCATGAAGTTTAAGTAATGAAGATGCTAGTGTAAGCAAAGTAAAATTTGTCAAGTTATCATACTGAAAGGGCCATGCACCAAAAAACATTGAAGTGAAATCTTGCATGTTTTAAATTTTAAAAAACGCCATAACTTCTAACATGCCAATATCAGCCAAAATCTAACATAGCTAAGATTTTATGGCTGTAAACAGCTGTAAACAAAGTCATGAAGATTGAGGATGAATGCTGATAGAGTGTAAACAAAGTGAAATATTTGCTTGTTTTACACCATAAGGGATATAACACCTGACCTAATAAACTGATATCAGCCATAATCAAGCTTTCCAGAGATTTTATGGCTATAAACATTGTCATCAAATTCAAGATTGAAGATGGTTGCTAAAGAAATGAAGATGCTAGAGTGTAAAATTAAAAACCTGGATTATTTTATTTTAAAAGGGCCCTAACTCCTGACCTAAATGGCCGATAACAGACATAATGGACCTTGGACGAGAGATTTCGCTATTAAATTGTCATGAAGTTTGAAGATGTTTCTACAGAAATGAACATGCTAGACTAAGAGTGTAAACTAAGCGATATGCAGCATATTCTAATATTAAAAGGGGCACAACTCCTGACCTATATGGCAAATATCAGTCATAATTGAACGTGGTGATTATGGCTATAAATACTGCCTCAAAGTTTCAAAATCATTGCTTGAAAAAATGAAGAGGCTATAGTGTAAACAAAGTAAGTGTAGAAGACAATGGACCTGTGACAAACAATCAACAATCTTTATAGCTCATCCTGAGCACATGGGCTCTGGTGAGCTAAAAAAAAAGGTTTCCTCAAACTGGCATTGAGTTAACTTTGAACCCCAGCATATAGACAGTCCCTACAATTTAGGCCAAGTTTTGGGGTTAAAACCCTCTATAGGGGTTATATGGACACTTTCTTATTTTATTAATTTAAATGAGAAACAAAAAGAATGGTTTTGTTAATGAATACCTTGTAAATTTCTTCATAAGTTTCCTCATCTATCTCTACAGTGGTCACTGTCTCTTCAACATCCCCCATGATCATATTTAGATGCTGGTCATATGCCTGAAATGAATTACGAGTTACTTCTCTAAGATATATTTTTATATTAATAAATGCACATGCATGGGAAACCTGTCAAACTGAAACAAAAACAAAGAATAGATTACACTTTCAATATCTCTACCTAAAAGTACATAATTCCCATACACCATTCTGGAGATATCTATATCAGGCACTCTGAGCTAAACATCAAATTAATAATACCCAAATGCTAGCTAAACATCACTAGTCTTTCAAAACTTGTTAATAAAATCCATGGTCTTATTATCCATTTAAATAGAAACTTGACAATCACATCAATACATCTAGTTTCAGTTGCAGACAATCCCCAATAAACTGCAGGTTCTTATTACTTTCAGAAAAGAAGATGTGAACACCAAACACTCTTTCACATTTAAACTAAAGTTGCAATGGAACTTTAAAATAGGACGGAGATGATGCTGATCTATTTCACTCACATGAAGTCT
>CM037782.1:15883417-15933417 GCA_021229015.1 Solen grandis
CTGTCCAGCGGTTTCAGAGGAGATGATTTTCAAAGTTTTCAATTAGTTTTTCTATTTGTTGCCATGGCAACCAGAGTTCTTCATGGATCAACTTTATTTGAGCAATTTTTGTAGAGACCCACCCAAGGATCATACATGCCAAGTTTTATCAAATTCTGTCCAGCGGTTTCAGAGGAGATGATTTTCAAAGTTTTCAATTAGTTTTTCTATTTGTTGCCATGGCAACCAGAGTTCTTCATGGATCAACTTTATTTGAGCAATTTTTGTAGAGGCCCACCCAAGGATCATACATGCCAAGTTTTATCAAATTCTGTCCAGCGGTTTCAGAGGAGATGTCTTTTAAAGCAAATTGTTGACGACGGACGACGGACGACAGACGACGGACGACGGACGACGACGGACGACGGACGAAGGGTGATCCCAATAGCTCACCCTGAGCACTTCGTGCTCTGGTGAGCTAAAAATGTGATACATTGAATTGCATTGTACAAACTCGGAAAAAAATCACAAGGATAAATCTATATTACATTGAAGTTTAGTGAAATGGGACCAGCCCTGTAAGACGGGCACCAACCCCGTAATTACCCTATATTTATACTAAGAGAGATATACTAGTGTTACATCTTTAACGATTATACAATATAGTAGGATTGAACAAACGCTCGATCTCCACGGACTGAATTGACTATTTGAGTTTACCGTCGCTTCGACAGTATTTCAGTCATGTAGCGACGTCCAGCTAATTACAGGTGGAGGAAGACCCCGAATGCACGGAGGCATCCGGGTAGAACAACCGACCTAACGCAAGCCAGCAAACTCCGCGCACCGGTTACGTCAAGCTACGCTACTTTAACCACTGCCACCAAACAAGTCATGTGATAATAGTTGAAACCATGTGACCAACATTTATAATTTTATAAATTAATGTTATATGATTTGATTTTTTACTTTTCTCGAAATCATGAATGTTATTTTCGTGAAATATAACTAAATTGATATGATATATTCAAAACTAGTCATAAGTGATAAAATTAAATCCGGCCTATATCAGCCGAAATCTACTTGTTATCGACAACTGTAAGGGGAGGTAACTACTGCGGCGGAGTTTGGCAAGCCAGCTGGAAGGCTTCCTCACATGAAAATCCGATGACCCTGCCGGAATTCGAACCCACGCGGTGATCGAGGGGCTGAGTGAGTGTTAACTCCACGGACTGATGGGAATTTGAGAATAAAAATGATAGAAAGGGGGCACGTTACCTTGATCTTGACATTGAAGCCTCGCCAGCAAAGCCGATATAAGTACCAGAATCAGCTCCTTTGCTCTACCTTATATATATAAAAAAAAAAAAAAAAAAAATGTACTCCTTTTCGACAGTTCTTGGGTTATACCAGTACTTTGTTTCCAGCGGGTGGGGGTTTGAACCCACTACCATCGGATCCGTAATCATGTACGATACTACCGGACATTGAACTACACGACGGATGTCTCTGTGTTTATAAAACCTAGAGTAAAATTGCTTACCAAAGAAACCATCGACAATTAGTTCATATCGGCATTAAATTATTTTGCAAGACATGATGGAAAAGTTAAGATCAATCGGAACATGAATGGTCACGGTTAAACGCTCTTTCAGATTCCGATTGAAAGGAAAAAAAAAAAAAAAAAGATGTGTGTGTGCGCGCGCGCCTTTAATTCGGATTACAAGATTTGATGACAGTTTGCGAATTTTTCTTTAAATATTTGTTTCAGCAAAGAAACGTTTTGAGTGTAAACATTTGAATCAATGAAAAACCTGGAGGGACAAAAACGAGACAAATTAGCTAAAATTTCATAACGAAACTATGGTGTGGGAAGGAATTAGAAAAGGTAAATATCAAATAAGTAAATATCAAATAAGTAAATATCAAATCTCACTTTTTTTCATCTTTTCGTTGACTTTAAGCGACTTTACAATAGATATTAATTAACAATAAATTCTCGCGTTTTTCATCTGTAAATGGTTAGGCTGAAATCGATTCCGTATATTAAACTGTATTTTTACTTTCTCAAACAAAACAAGAAAATGGCGAGGTGATTCAGTCGGCATAGACAACCCGCAATAATCCGAGTATGGCAGAAATATGCCACCATAGTTCAACATTGGAAAAGAATAGACGGGCGTAGTCAGCCCTATATCTATGTGGATTCATAATGTTATGTTAGAGGTTGCAGGGGCAAGACGCCCCCCACCCCCCGTAAAATTATGAAAAGAATGGTGCATCCTGGGTGTTCCGATACGATTTATTTAATACTGAAAAATTACAGTTTAATAAACATAAATCAATAAATAACAAAAAGCCGAGCCCCTATTATACTCATGATATTAAACTTTGTCTGATCTTTTGATCAGAATATATGGATTCTGCCGCGTTCTCGCGTATAGGCATATGAGTGACTTATATTCAAATGTGTGTACAGACAACCTCTGATATACCGGCAGTGTTTGTAAATCTCGATTTCGCCGATATTTCGAGAAATGCTGCCGATACCGAAGCCAGATTTGCTGTTCTAAGAAGATTAATAAATTCGTCACATGACTTGTTTATACACGGATGATGTAGATCTGCAAATCTATGTTTTACATCAGTTAAAATGCGCGATTAACTAAATAAATGTTTTAAGATACACCAACACTTAAAAGAAACAGGAATCTAAAATTGGGTCCGAAACAAAAATGAAAATATTTAGATTTAACTTCAGAGTTGATCCGAAACAGGATCCCTGTCCAAAGACATAATCACCTATTGAATAGGTATTTGCACTATCCATACGAAGGAAAAAGATCTAAATATGTTTTCTATTATTTTCTCTACGTATGATGGTGTGTAAGTTTACCTGGTCCCATCTCCGTCCTGTTCTTATCTTTGACGGTCCTTGACTATGTAGAGCAGACGGTTTGTTGTTATGTGTCAACACCGGACTGACGTAAGGAAGGTAATGCATAACGCCTCGGTCTCTGTTTCTAGATACCTGATACTCCGGCGAAGTGACACAGCTCTTTATGGATGAACAACAACAACAACAACAACAACAATAACAACTATTTTCATCTACTTAAAAAGATGGAAGTAAGATGCTCGATAAATGAATGAAAGAATGAATGAATGAATGAATGAATGAATGAATGAATGAATATGTAGATAAATAAATAATGGACCGTCGAATGAATAAATGAATAAATAATATTAATAGATGGATGCATAAATAAATAAATATTTGCCACGAAAAACGAAACGAATATAATGTGCGAAATATTTTATTAAAAAAAGAATAAACTGCTAATTCAAAGGGGAATTATTTTGATTTTAATAGGGGTTTTCTTGTAAGGAGAGAGAGAGAGACGAACCGTCGAATGAATAAATGAAAATATATTTCCACAATAAAATACATTTCCGTTTTAATTCAGCTGATATTTTTTCTTTGAAAGTCTGCTAATAAAATGCGATCTTTTCTCGGTTTGATATCTATATCACATGTTGCTGCCATATATATTCATTAACGTTCGTAATATGAACTTAATTGGATACAGCAGGTGTTTAGAATTAGGCCAATCAACACAATGGATTCTCCCATGACGTCATCACTTGCATATGGCGGACAATTAAACAAAGTAAGTACCAGGATCGGAACTTTTCATGTGTAGCATATATAATTTTAACGGTAATACGGTATGAATTGGATATATATCGATGCAAAATATTGTTTTTGATATGACTGGTATATTTTATAAGGCTATGTTTGTCCTGTGTAGATGTAGTTCAAAATTACATTTCTTGTTTTGAAAATGGCCCTTTGAAAATTGGTGGGTGGGGTAAGAACTCGTCCATTCACAGTAACGCTTTTGTGTAAAATGGAAACTCCCTAGTCCTATGAATATTCCGTCGCTTTGTGATATATTTTTGTTGTTGAGGAAAAGCGACATCGTATCGAAAAGCCTCAAAAACACATAGCAAAATAAAAAATGTGCAACTCTCATGATTTCTGTGATAATTATCATTGTGTAATTTAATCCAAATCCACAAAATTTTATACACATGACTATGGGTAATTTAAATATTTAAACACAGAGTCATCAGTCACAGGAAACACTCTTCCTCATTTCATGTACTTTCCTTTGAAATTTCGTTAAAAAATAAAAACGGATATAAATGGACTCTGTAAATGACATGGTGGTGTGTTAGGACACTTACTTTTACAAATAAAAGTGAGCAGCCTCATTTTGCTGCAAATCAATGTGTAATCATCTTCATGAAACATTCTTACTGGTGACCCTCTGTGATAATTGCAGTTACTTGACCACTTGACAACTGCCTGGTTTCACAGATACAGTCAGTATGCCAAACCATATGCAAGCTTACAGTACGTTATAAAATCGTCTCCAAATGACTGAAATACTGTTGGTGGGACGTTAAACCCAACAAACAAACAAACAGTATGTTATAATGCAGACTTTGTGATCACTCCATAATGCAGATCACGTAAACTCAGTGTGTCGATCTTGTTATGCTCAACTTCGCCGAATTAGCCACATTAGACAGTATCTTACCACTGACGCAACAAAATCGCTTGTTAACAGTCTTGTTACATCTCGATTGGACTACTGTAATTCTCTGTTATATGGATTACCAAAAAACACTCTCCAAAAGCTACAGACTGTCCAAAACACAGCAGCTAGGATTATTACAAAAACCCCACGTTTCAGTCATATAACCCCCATCCTTAAAGAGCTGCATTGGTTGCCTGTAGAAGCCAGAATACAGTTTAAGATATTAACTCTTACGTTCAAGGCACTACATGGTCAATCACCGAAGTATATTCAATCAATGTTAGAAATTTACAGACCCAGCCGTGTACTTAGATCCCAAGACGTTTCAGTGACACTAGTCCAACCTAGAACCAAAACAGTGAAATATGGGGACAGATGCTTTACTCTTAGTGCTCCTAAACTCTGGAAATTGTTGCCGGTATTAATACGCCAGTCCAGCAGTTTCGTCTCGTTTAAGAAACTCTTAAAAACATACTTCTTTGTTCTATAGCGATCATTAAAATGGAAAATTACTCGATTACTGTACTTTTAATAACTGTGGATTTTAAACATTTTAATGTTGGTTTTCTACACATTTATTTAATGATATTTTCCCAGTTTGCTTCTTAAATTTTATCAGGGAGCCTTTACTTTACTTTAATACTATTTGATATTTTGACACTGTTGTTACTTATATTTTTAAACACTCTACGCATGATATTCTTACCTTATTTTAGGTGTGTTTAGTTTCAGTGGATGGTTTCATTGCATGTATTTTACATCTCCTATTGTCTTTTTTGTGTTTAAACAGATTGTAAAGCACTTTTGAATGTATAACATATATGAAAAAAGTGCTATATAAATGTGGTGTAATAATAATAATAATAATAATGTTGGGTTAAAAACTAGTTTACCAGGTCAAATCTTATAAAAACCTTGTGAACACTCTAGAGGCCACCGTTTTGGCCCAATCCTTATGAAACTTGGTCAGGATGTTTGTCTACATGATATCTCAGATGAGGTTGAAATTGGGTCATGTGGGGTCAAAAACTAGGTCACCAGGTCAAATCTTAGAAAAACCTTGTGAACTCTCTAGAGGTCACAGTTTTAGCCAAATCTTCAATAGATGTGGTCAGGATTGTTTGTCTACATGATATCTTGGATGGGTTAGAAATTGGGTCATGTGGGGTCAAAACTAGGCCACCAGGTCAAATCTTAGAAAAAGCTTGTGAAGACTCTAGAGGCAACAGTTTTGGCCAAATCTTCATGAAACTTGGTCAGGATGTTCACCTACGTGATATCTTGCATGAGTTTGAAATTGTGTCATTTAGGGTGAAAAACTAGGTCACCAGGTCAAATCTTAGAAAAACCTTGTGAACATTTTATAGACCACAGTTTTAGACTAACCTTAATGTAACTTGGTCAGAATGTTTGTTTACATCAAATCTCGGATGAATTCAAAACTGGGCAACATAGGGTCAAAAAGTAGGTCACCTTGGCAAATTTTAGAAAAATCTTATGAACACTTTAGGGGCCTACATTTTTGTACCAGTCTTCATTACACTTGATAAGAATGATGACTGCATGAATTCCCAGTTGAGTGCAAATTCAGGTTGGATCAAAATGTAGGTCACTTAGTCAAATGTTAGAAAAACACTTTAGATGCCAGATTTTTGTCATTATGCCTAACACAGCCATCTTAATCAGGTGAGCAACACAGGGCCATCTTGACCCTCTTTTTATGTGATTTAATTTGTTATTTATTGATAAAAATCTTGTTTTAACGTCATTAAATAATCAAAAGTAACATCAAAACTACATGATAGTGCCGTATATATTGCAGAAACTTAATTAAACTTATACGACTTATTTCAAATGCTTATTCCATAATAGACGTCAGCATGACAACCACTTAAATATTTTCAATGAAATCACTTAAGATGATACTTGAAGTTGAAGCATCCACATTTATACCAAGGGAAAAACACCTGCAGTTCCAATCGGATGAAGTTTTGATTTCAGATGTTCGATTTGCGATAATTTGCATCAGACTAAGAATTTAATTGATGCCATTTTATATAAATCAGTATCTTTCATGTAGTTACCTGTTGAAATTTTGCTCTTTTACTCAAAAGGCAAACTGATCAATCAATTAAATTGATTAAAAAATACAGAGGTCATCAAACATTGTTGATGTTTATCACATATGGCCGCCATTGTGATGATTACGCAATTTCAGCAGTAAAACAGTAGCCGGTAGAGAGCGTGAAAGATATTAACCAACATTATGAACGATACTATCCAAGTATTCTGTATCATTGTATAATTTGGAAGCATAAGAATGAGATTTGACTGGATAACATTCCAAGAATGACTCTGCCTTTTTATTGATTTTTAAACTGCCCACAGCATGTGCTTTCATATAAGTAATATACACTGTAGAGCGATATGCGTTATTTACTTTCCCTTTTGTTTTTCTTTTAGATTAATGGATGGGAAAATCGTATTGTTAAGAGAACTTTTATTTCTCGGAGGTGAAAAATATTGTTTTTTTTTTCCCGAGGGGAAGCCGCTGTTATAAAAGAAGAAGAAGAAAAAAACCTGGAAGTTAACAAAACTGTTCTGTACTGTGCAGACCTGAGAGCATATCGTGAACCGTACCATAAAGAAAATATCGCAGTGTATCGTCTTACGGTATACCATTACACCCTTATCGCACGGCTTAGTATGTTTTTTTTTCTCTCACCAATTTGGGAATATGACCTGACCCCAAGAACTGGGAATTTTTGGCTTCATTTCAGACAAAATTGTTGAAACTTTATATATAAAATAAAACAAAAAAAAGTCAAATATTCAACCCGTATATCATTTGGATTCACTACTTTCAACCCCAAACATGTAAAAATGGCGATATTTTTTTGTTTGTTTTCTGATATTGGGAATTTTCTCCCTGATATTGGGAAAAAATCATATTTTTTTGCGATGGGAACATGACCCAGTGAATTTTGGTCTTCAGAACAGGCCAAAAAAAAAAAAAATATATAGTTTTATCCACTGAAAAATCCCTGCCAGTCATCTGGACTGAAGAGAAAGCATTTTTTTATCAGACAAAGATGAAATCTGTCAGACATGCTTGCTGGTCTGACATCTTTTGTGAAGTGTGATGATCTACCATGAACAGACACTTGCTGCTACGTTTGTATAGGCTTACTTGATTATCAGAGTTTATAACACTTAGACAGCTTCATAGTTGACTGTAACCCAATGGTTGCATACAATGCACACCTGAACTAAATGAGGGAAAGTTGCCCCACTTGTGTTAAACTGGAAGATATCTTTTAGACCTTGTGTCTCTAAGCTTCCAAATGAAACAGAGCGATTATTGGATTTTATTCAGTGTCTGAGCTGAACATCAGTATCAACTATCCGAAGCCATGATGAAAGAATGACCTCCAGGGAAGAGAGATGGGGTGTGCGTGTGTGAGGGTGAGTCATTGTCATGGTTACCTGGATAGGCAATGACCTTGAGACAACACTCTGAGGTGTTCAATCAATGGATGAAATCATAGGAGCAGGCATTTAACATTAAAGATAAATGAGCCAAGAGCCAATTGTTGGATTCCTCAGCCTGACTGTGTACAAGTCTTAGGTTGAACACGTCAACAAGTGGGTATGCAGTCCAGGACTTCTAATTTCATTTATTGACAGGGCTTTTTAAATCCCCACCAAAAATGGGGTGGGATATAGATTTGCCTTTGTCCGTCCATCTGTTTGGGCCGAAATTTGTGACAAATATAACTCTGAAAGTATTTGTACTATACACCTGAAACTTCATGGATATATTAATCAGGACATGAACTTGTGCATCGAACCACTGATGAAGTTAACAGAGTTATGGGCCTTTGTTTTTGAAAAAAAAATTGAAATTTTATGCTTGTGATGCATGTAACTCTGAAAGTATTTGTACTACAGGCTTGAAACTTCATGGATATAGTATTCAGGACATGAACTTGTGCACCTGGGTATTTTTACAAAACTTTCATTGAAGTTTACAGAGGTACGGGCCTTTGTTTTTGAAAAATATGGAATTTTATGCTTGTGACGCATATAACTCTGAAAGTATGTGCTACAGACTTAAAACTTCATGGATATATTACTCGGGACATTACTTGTGCACCCAGGTGTTGGCCTTTGCTTTGGAAAATGTGACAGGTGGGGGGCATCTGTGTCCTCTGGACACATTTCTAGTTTTCCATCAGTTCTGTATCAGGGACTGTTTGTAGGCTACTAGCCTTTGAAAATTTCTATAAATTCATGCAATTAACCTCAAGATTATTCCTTTCCCAAAACTCAAGAAAATTTCCTTTTATTCCCCAAGTATGATATTAACCCTTGACTTCATGAATATTCATGTACAAATTTTTGACTTTAAGATTATTAATCAACTAAACTAGTCTGAGCTATAATATTGTGTAGGCAAACAGAGGTGACCCTGTTCAGATAGCTACAAAATTGTATGAGCAAACAGAGGTGACCCTGATCAGATAGCTCCTGTAGGAGCTGTCTGATCTGGGTCTGCTCTATTTTCCTATTCTTCAAAATGAGTCTCTATGAAGTTGGAGTTTTTCAGAGGGGAAGGCACCTACAAACAGCCCCTGATAGAGAAGTGGGTGGAGGAGGAACAAGCGTGCAAACGAGTTAAAAGGGGACTTTTTCTGCATAATAAGAGCATTTTATTGTATTCTACTCTATGATGTTTTATTGCATAAAAGAATATAAAGAACAACAATATAACATGTTTGAACATTTTTTTTTTTTTTTAGAATATAACATTTAAAAAAGACACTTTGACAGTGAGTCCATGCACACAATATGGTAAATAAACTGTCATAACCATGGAGAGGGGAAAGTATATATTCCAGGCAGGGGGAAATGCCTGTTTGGAGCTGTCTGATCTGGGTCTGTTAGGAGCCATCTGATCTGGGTCAGCTAGGAGTCGTATGATCTGGGTCTGCTTGGAGCTGTCTGATCTGGGTCGGCTTGGAGCTGTCTGATCTGGGTCTGCTGGAGCTCTCTGATCTTGGTCTGCTAGGAGCAATCTGATCTGGGTCTGCTAGGAGCAGTCTGATCTAGGTCTGCTAGGAGCAGTCTGATCTGGGTCTGCTTGGAGCTGTCTGATCTGGGTCTGCTTGGAGCAGTCTGATCTGGGTCTGCTGTCTGATCTGGGTCTTCTAGGAGCTGTCTGATCTGGGTCAGCTAGGAGCTGTCTGATCTGGGTCTGCTTGAAGCTGTCTGATCAGGGTCATATAGGAGCCATCTGATCTGGGTCGACTCAGGTCAAGGGTAAATATGAAGGGATTATTGGAAGCTGGAGTTCGTGGGTTTGATCCCCAAACACAACATACCAGAGTCATTAAAAACGATATTGGTAGCTCCCTGCTTGGTGTTCAGCACATAAACAGAACAGTTCGAGGACTGGTTGTTGGCCTGGTGTCAGGATAATGTGACTGGGTGTGGTATCATGCCACATGTCTACAGCGTGATACTGCTGTGTGGCAGCACTATATCTGTCTCCAAATGACTGAAATACTGTGGTGGGATGTTAAGCCCAAGAAATAAACATGATGTGTAGGGTTATAGAACAACAATTTATATCATTCCAGGACAGACCAACAGACCAATTAAGAAGATGATGTCAGTTGGTGACAGCCTGCTGGATACACCTGCAGCAGTCTGGATCTAGGTAAGTCATCTAGTCTCAGAAAAAGCTCAAGTCCCAGCAAGGTTGTTTTGCTAGCGATATTTATAGCCGGGATTTTGGTTATGTTCCCATTGCCAGAAAAGTATCAAATTTTATTAAAATTTCCAATCTGAAGTCATAATAATAATTTATAAAAAAAACAAAAAACATTTTGATTTACTATTTTTAGTTCATTTTTAGCTCACCTGAGCAAAGTTCAGGGTGAGCTATTATGATCCTGTGAGTGTCCGTTGTGTGGTGTGCATTGTACGTCATGCGTCATGTGTTTACACTCTATCACCTTCATTTCTTAAGCAATCATCTTCAAACTTTAAGACAATGTTAATCACCATAATGTCTCGACTGAGATCAAATATGGCTGAGATCGGTCAATTAGGTCTGGAGTTATGCCCCTTTTAATATCAAAATATGCCAGATTTCACTTTGTTTTCACTCTAGCAACTTCATTTTTTTAGCAATCATCTTCAAATTTTATGACATGGTTTATGATGATAATGTTTTAATTGAGTGCAATTGTGGCTGAGATGGGCCAATTAGGTCAGGAGTTAAGCCCCTTTTAACATAAAAAAATGCAAGATTTCACTTTGTTTACTCTCTACCGTCATCATTTTTAGCTCACCTGAGCACAACGTGCTCAAGGTGAGCTTTGTGATGGCCCTTCGTCCATCGTCCGTTGTGCTTCATCAACAATTTGGCTTGTTAACACTCTAGAGGCCATATTTTTAGGCCAATCTTCATGAAACTTGGTCAGAATGTTTGTCTCCATGAAATCTTGGACAAGTATGAATTTGGGTCATGTGGGGTGAAAAAGTAGGTCACAAGGTCACATCTTATAAAAACCTTGTTAACACTTTAGAGGCCACATTTTTGGCCCAATCTTCATGAAACATGGTCAGAATGTTTTTTTCCTTGAAGTCTTGGACAAGTTTGAATTTGGGTCATGTGGGGTCAAAAAGTAGGTCACAAGGTCACATCTTATAAAAACCTTGTAACACTCTAGAGGCCTCATTTTTGGCCCAATCTTCATGAAACTTAGTCTGAATGTCTCTTTCCATAATATCTTGGACAAGTTCAAATTTGGGTCATGTGGGGTCAAAAAGTAGGTCAATATGAAAAATCCAACATATGCTGCTCATTTATAATCAGTTGAGCGATTCAGGGTCATCATGCCCTTTTATTTTAACAATCATTTTTAGCTCACATGAGCACAATGTGCTCAAGGTGAGCTTTTCTGATCGCCTTTTGTCCGGCGTCCGTGCGTGCGTGCGTCCCTGCGTCCGGCGTCAACAATTGCTTCAAACAACATCTCCTCCTAAACGGCGTGGCCAATTTGAAAAATATTTTGCAGGAATGTTCCTTGGATGAAGCTCTACTAAAGTTGTATAAATGGTTCTGGTCCATTGCATAATTAGGTCACAGGAGCTAAAAAGAGATTTTAAAAATGCAAACTTTGAAAATCTTCTTCTGCAAAACTGCAAGGCCTAGAGCTTAGATATTTGGTATGTAGCATCATCTTATGGGCCACTACCAAGATTGTACAAATCATAGCCCTATGGTGATAAATGACCCCGCACCAGGGGTCACTTGTTTTACATAGAGTTATATAGAAAAATCTTAAAAAATCTTCTTCTATGAATCCATAAGGCCTAGAGCTTAGATATTTGGTATGTAGCATCATCTTATGGGCCACTACCAAGATTGTACAAATCATAGCCCTATGGTGATAAATGACCCCGCACCAGGGGTCACTTGTTTTACATAGAGTTATATAGAAAATCTTAAAAAATCTTCTTCATGAATCATAAGGCCTAGAGCTTAGATATTTGGTATGAAGCATCATCTTATGGGCCACTACCAAGATTGTACAAATCATAGCCCTATGGTGATAAATGACCCCGCACCAGGGGTCACTTGTTTTACCGTATACACGGTCAGATTAAGCGCAGCTACGTATAAGGCGCATCCTAACTTTCAGGGTAACTTATTTGAAAAAAAAAAAAAATTCACTTATCGTATCGTATGCGGCGAAATCTTGTTTTGAAATTTGCACCGTCGTACATTTTGACAGACCGAAAGCTATCCGTACGTCACCAGGCTAATCATACGGTGAACCGTTTTATTTACACATGGCATAAGATCACCGTTAGACCGTTACATTAACGACGGGTAGGATAAAGGTGACACATTTTCATAACATGGCATTACTCAACCGTGTCCCTGCATTCTAACACTGGGGACCATTGTCACCTGTCAAAATTCTCCCAACTAACAAACATTACATAACAATTGCCACCTGTCAAGTTTCTCCTATACATCATGAGGTCCCGTAAAATAAACTTATTTGTTTAATTGAAAATGGCTTCCATCAAGTTGTTTCAGTTTCTCACGATCATTTTATCATGAAATATACCTGTAGGATAACTAATAAGAACAAAAGCAATAATCTGGTATTGTTTATCATGGTTTCGTATAGACTTTGTGTCATATTATCGTATTCATTGGCTTTCAGTATATCCATTTTCTGAGATCGTATACCGGTAATTTTCACTTCTCGGTGATTGAAAAAAGAAACCTGAAAAGCTTTATATCATCATATAAGGCGCACCCCCTCTATAAACTTGAATTATCTGGAAAAAAGGTGCGCCTAATCTGCCGGTGTATACGGTACATAGAGTTATATAGGAAAATCTTAAAAAATCTTCTTTCATGAATGCATAAGGCCTAGAGCTTAGATATTTGGTATGAAGCATCATCTTATGGGCCACTACCAAGATTGTACAAATCATAGCCCTATGGTGATAAATGACCCCGCACCAGGGGTCACTTGTTTTACACAGAGTTATATAGGAAAATCTTAAAAAATCTTCTTCTATGAATCCATAAGGCCTAGAGCTTAGATATTTGGTATGTAGCATCATCTAATGGTTCATTACCAAGATTGTTCAAATCATAGCCAAACGGTGATAAATGCCCGCGCAATAGGGGTCACTTGTTTTACATAGAGTTAAATAGGAAAATCTTAAAAAATCTTCTTCTATGAATCAATAAGGCCTAGAGCTAAGATTTTTGGTATGTAGTAGCATCTAATGGTTCATTACAAAGATTTTCAAAGTCTTGGCCCTACGGTGATAAATGACCCTGCGCCCAAGTCTTCTCTGAAACCATATGGCCCATTGCTTAGATATTTGGTGTGTAGTATTGTCAGGGGTAAAATGTTTTAGATTAAGTTATATCAGAATCCTTGTCTGTTTAAAAACCTTGACATCAGTTGAAGCAATGGTACTCAGGTGAGCGATTCAGGGCCATCATGGCCCTCTTGTTAAACTTTAAGACAATGTTTATGACCATAATCTCTCAATCGGGTTCAATTAAAACTGATATTAGATAGTTAACTTCACTATAAAAAAAGCTAGATTTCACCTTGTTTGCACTCTAGCATCTTTATTTCTTAAGCAATCATCTTTCTCAGGTGAGCGAATAAGTGCCATCTTGGCCCTCTTGTTTTAATAAAAATTAAGGTATAATTACTTTAGGTCACTAACATTTATAATCAAAGCGCACATTGCGGAGAGACGGCGGCGGGATTAACATTCTAAACCCAGAGTTTCTGAAATTATTGAAGCAGTCACAGGACGACACAAACTCCATCCGCTGTTGCTACAGAAGTTCTGTTTGTAACATAATAATCCGGAGTAAAGGTCATGAACCTTTCATTCATAAAGAGCTGCATACCTAAGTAGGTCATTCTCTTTCTCTAGTGCTAGCGAATTCTATCTGTTGTTTTGTATATGTAGAAATTGACCAGGTATTTGATTATTTAAGATACTAGAATGTTTGCCTATCTATTTCAAAGTTAAGAAATGCCATGGGAGGAACCTTACTCGCCATCATGCAAAATATTCTGTGGACTACTTTAGGTCAATTACATACATACGGAGCACTACTTTTTCTTTTTACAGGAGTAGATCTTCATGTACGTACGGTGAGTTGCTGTTCTGGTTAAGAAATGTCACGGATATTTTTTTTCACGCTTAAAATTGATGCTTCCAGTGAAAAATAATGGCAAAAGAAAACATGTTAACAAACAGTAACACACTAAAAGCGGTTACGGTTATGATTTAAACGTCTGTGTAACATATTCCACTCGTATTCGTTAGTGCAGAATCGCATTGCATGGATCCACACTAAGCGCGGAGAGGTACAGTTAAAAATGTTCTGGAAAATATGCATTCATGGTATTGACTTGAAAGTTAATGAATATGTTAAGGGGCATCAGACAACCAAGGTAGATAACTTTTGATGGAATATACTGTAGTATCAGTTATTTTCGCGCAGTCTAAATTTCGCGCTACCCTCTCAAAAAACCATTTCGCGCGGTGCTAAATTCGCGCATTTCCCATTTCAAAAAAAAAAAAAAAAAGTATAAAAAATAAATATGAATAAATAAAAAAATATCCATTTCGTTCTGAATGACTGATTTGGTGCCCCGGATATCGAATGCTAATTAATTACCGACTGATATGTTTGCGCTACCCTCCCCCCAGGTAAGTGACGTTATAGGGGTGGGTTACTGATAAGGGTTACTGGTAAGTTGTTAATTAGCACCGTCTCCTAATTGCTGGGGCCAAACTGCCGAAAGATGGCATTTCCTTTGTTATCGACTGCAGCACTTCCGGTGATCAGACAATCTATTCTCCGGGACCTTTTTGTTTTACAGGTCTCACTTTGATTGTTGTATAAACAAACTGTCAATCTAGAAGGAGGGGACATGTCAGTACACACGATCTGCCACCATACAGTTAGTAGTAATGTTTGTTCGAAATCTGTATTTATTTTAGACCACTTTCCTAATCTTCATCATAACCATAAAATCATTGTACTTTGATGAATTTATGGATAAAGGTCAGTGCCTGAATAATGACTCGGCAAAAATGAGTAAACATCACGCAAGCGTAAATTTCATGCACCGGTTCAACACCGGTAAAAGGTAAGTTAGAATATACAAAAAAATCTTATTTTAAAAAGAATAACACAGATTATTGATTTGATATTAGTCTCAAATAGAACACGAGTGTAAAACCCTTGGGAAACTGTTGGTTTTATTGATCTAAGATGGTACTGATTATAAAACAACGCATGAAATTTAGTTGTCAAAATCGGTGTCAAACAAAAAAATACCATATATATTCTTTGATTATACAGACTTAATATCGCGCGGTCCTAAATTCGCGGAAGGCCCATTGAGCGAAAATCGCGAAAATTAGACCAGCGCGAACAATACTGATACTACAGTATTACAAATTATGGCCCCTTTTTAACTTAGAAATTTTTTATAAAGTTTTGCATGAAAGATACTGTTATGCTTATATCTCAGTATCCAGGCATGCAATTGATTTGCAACATCTTTAATATGTTTAGGGGTTTCATGGTTTCAAGGTAGATAACTCTTGATGGAATATATTACAAATTATGGCCCCTTTTTAACTTAGAAATTTTGGTTAAAATTTTGCATTCAAGCTACTATGCAGCTTATAATTCAGAAATTGTTTATGGTATTGACTAGAAAGTTAAGGAGAGTATTCAGGGGCATCAGAAAACCAAGGAGGATAACTTTTGGACTGAATTTTATACAAATGATGGCCCTTTTCTAACTTGGATACTTGGTTAATGTTATGCTTGCACAGTGTTATTGTGCTTATGTCTCAGTAACTAGGCATGGGATTGATTTAAGACTTCATAAAAATAATAAGGGGTATCAGACTATGAAGGATATCATTTTTGACTGTTATTATGCACAGGGTATGTGAAGGGCAAGAATTGAAATAGATTTCATTTGATTTACCAACAAGCATTTTGAATAGTCGAGCGAGCTGTCCTCTGACAGCTCTTGTTCAAGGTATAATTATTGTAGGACACTATTATTATTGGTTTTATTTGAGACAACTGAAATCAATAACAGTAAATAAATTAAATTCATTTATCTCAAGACAGTATTGATGAAAATTAAAACATTTAAGTGCCCCAATTTGGATATGAATATAATGCGATGCGACTGAAGTGTCCTTTTGAGTAAAAAACTACCATCCCCAACCAGATCCTAGGGGAAACACTAAGTATCCAGTCGAATTAGGGACTTTTTTTGCTTATATATTATCTGAGGCCTATATAAAGCTATCTTTCAATCACACAAAATTAATTTTTTCCCAAAGAAGGGAAAAAAGTCTCAAATATTTTTTCCCAAAGTAAGGTTTAAATGCATTTAAATTCTGTTTCCTAAAATAAATCATAAAATAGTTGATCATGTTGTAAAAGCTGTTAAGTTGTTCAAAATCGAGAAGCAAATGTATAGTCATTGACTGAATAGAGAGGCAAATGTATAGTCATTGGCTGAATAGAGAGGCAAATGTATAGTCATTGATTGAATAGAGAGGCAAATGTATAGTCATTGGCTGAATAGAGAGCAAATGTATAGTCATTGGCTGAATAGAGAGGCAAATGTATAGTCATTGACTGAATAGAGAGGCAAATATATAGTCATTAGCTGAATAGAGAGGCAAATATATAGTCATTGGCTGAATAGAGAGGCAAATGTATAGTTATTGACTGAATAGAGAGGCAAATATATAGTCATTGGCTGAATAGAGAGGCAAAAGTATAGTCATTGGCTGAAAAAATCCTGGATTTCCCAAAATCTTCTTCAACAGTGAGCCAGTTAAGTTATAGACAGTAAATGCAGTTAATTGTTGGACCATGTTACATGTATAGTGGTCTATTTTGCATAATGGAATTTGATGTCAATCATGTAATAGATATACCGTAAAGCAGGTTATTTCTGCGGGTAATTTATTTCTGTTATTCTGCGGATGAACACAAATGAAATCTGTGGAAATATATTTTCAGTAGAAAAAGATTCGCAGGATAAAACTCTTTAGATCCCTTCTGATCATTAGATACTGGTCTATATTAAATACACTGTGATGATATTTCTTTTACTAACAAGAGTCTTTTAACGTTAGCATTAAAACAAAATAACCAGTCAATGTAGTCTTCACTAAATTGTTAAATGGTTTGTAATTACAGAAAATTTCATTGTAATATTCCATTACCAATGACATACAAAGTGTTGCTTTCCAGGTATACTTTGGGACAGATAGACTTTTCTCCACCTCGGGGTCTTAATTACGTGCCAAACAATGCAAACTGTGCATATTTTCGCATGTATACCAACGGTTTGCTCTCTGATTGAATTGCCCTTGAAATTAATTTACAGTGGAAGAATCTAGTTTAAAATTTGCAATTGATAATGTCATGTCATGGATTAACTCATGTCTGTTACTAACTTATACCAAAGCAGCTGTTAAATTGTGTATGGTATGGTTGGCGGTAGAGTATGTGAGATGTTATATAGAGTGATATCCCTTAGAATTAGAGATTTAAATATGTTTGCTTTAAATATCAAGGTAAGCAAGAGCAGTAATTAATTCTTCCTGGGGCAGAAATCGCAGAAAAATAATCTGTAGAAAAAAAAACTAACCCATATTTATGGCAAAAAAGTAGAATATTACACCCACAGAAATAACCGGTTGTATTGTACATTACTTAATGCTTTTTGATGGATTTTATCCAGACAATTTCATTGTTTTGAACTTGAACCTGACTATGTTATAAACTGATAGGAGAATCTATTGCCCTGGGTTTTACGCAAGTAATGACATATTGAATAATAATCCCGCCAATTTGGACACCTTTTGTGAATATAATAGCTAATTACTGGCCTTTAAAGCATTAAATAAAAAGAAAAATTGTTTGTTTTGGTAAAAGATCGATGTATAATTACACCCCCGCGAACGAAGTTTGAGAGGGGGTATATAGGAGTCAGTCTGTCGGTATGTTGGTCTGTCCATCCATCCCAAACACTTGTGGCGCAAACTACTCACCAGATTCTGCTCATATTTTGTGTGTAATGATAATCAGGTGGAGAAGTGCATGACAAAAATATTACTTGAGTCATCTCAAGGATTTCAGAGTTATTGCCCCTAATTCGACTCTAAATATCTTGTGATGTGAGCTTCTTCTACATTTCTTAACAGATTCTGCTCAAATTTTGTGTGTGTGTTGATAATCAGGTGGAGAGGTGCGCGTCATAAATTTCACTTAAGTTGTCTTAAAGAACTGTAACTCTACCTGGTCCCATTTTTGAATTATCACTCTTTGGTTAATTCTGTTATTCTTGTCCGGAACATTATACAAGGTATTGATGTGAAACTTAAAATATAGACCGATGGTGTTTAAGAGAAGTGCAGTGTCCAGAAACTGTAACTCTAATTTCTGCCATTTTTTAATTATCTCCCTTTGTTGAATTCTTTTTTTTTCTTGTCCAGAACATAATTATACATAATTATAAATTATACAAAGTATTGACTTGAAACTTAAAATGTAAAAAGGTGGTGACTTGACTAGGAAAAGTGCAGTGTCCAAGAACTGTAATTCTACCTGGTCCCATTTTTTTTAATTATCTCCCATTGTTAAATTCTTGTCTCAAATGTAACTCAAATATTTTACTTGGTATTGACATGAAACTTAAAATTTAAACAGCTGGCAATTAGGAGAAGTTCAGTGTCCAAGAACTGTAACTTTTTAAACTACTGTGTCAAACAACCATAACTGACTCTCTATCCACTTTAAATAAAGACTTTACTTACTCATTACTTACTATCATAACCAATATACTATGTATACAGGTTCTTATCTACGCTCCACTTGGAGTCTGGCTTCTCCTGGATCAAAGGACTTTTCAGGGGTATTAATCACCTTCGGTGATAGCCCTAGTTTCATTTTGTGAACATAAGATGCATTTTCACTCAGTGAAATTATTAATCGATCTTACACCGAAACAAACAATTATCCTCTTTTTGTTTATGCAGGGTGAAAGATCAAGCTGTGACCCAGTAGAATGTCTGGATACGATGACAGTCGGCAGCTAGAGGATTCGTCTGGAATTCCCGGCATCCCTGACGATAGTTTTGGAGATGAACTTGGCTGTCGGGAATATATGGCTTCCTATGGTAAGTCATCATGTACTTATGTTTTTGAATATTTGATCTTTAATATGGATCCTTCTGATTTCATTTGATAGTATAATTAGAAATGATGGGAAAACCCGATAATTCTAAAATTAGAAACAGCTGTTATAAAGATGGCATTTACACTGAAGCAAAGACAGTGTATGGAGATGAAAGGGTAGCCTCTCCTTTGATCTTAAACCATATTTATATAGAGTACAATTAGATGTAAATGTAGCATAAAAATGACATGGTAAGAAGTTTCTTTGATCACCTTGGCTTGATTTTTCTGTCTTACCTCTCATAGTTTAGATGTGTGTTCGTGGGGTCCTCGGTGGTTGAGTGGTATAATTGCTGATTTTGTTGTCACTGTGGGGGGTTCAAGCCTAGTCGGGTCAGTTGGAATTCACTGTCACTCAGTATTACTCTGTATTATGACATCTTCACATTAGGGAATGTACGGTAAAGAAGTGACCTGTCTGATGATGTTGAAATTTTAGCAGTGAATTTTTTCCTTGAGTTGTGAATGGGGTCTGGTAACCCATGGTTTGTGAAATTTTAGCATTGTTTTTCTCAAAAATGTGAAAAAAAGTAGCAGCGTTTCTGTTGATATTGTGAGGAGAAAATGTGGGCTGTGACAGAATACCTTGTAATTTATATTCAAAATGGTTGGGAATGGTTTATATTTTCAAGAAACTTGAGATATTGTGAAAGAGAAGCCCCTTTGAAATTTATGCAGCTGAGTAGGAAGGATTTAGACCATGCTTCTATCAAAAGTAGACGCTTGAATTGTGAATGGGTCCTTTTATGATACCATTTATAGATGGACAAAAATCCCTGCATTAGGGAGTGTACGGTAATGCAGTGATCCATTTTATGATGTCTACATTCTATGCAGGGAAGGATCATTGTAGTGTGACATGACGTGTGAGGCATCAGTCCCTAGCTTTTTTTATTTCATGTTTCCTTTGTTTAATACAAAGAAAACATGGGTCATGTAAGTGTTGATGTATGTTTTTCTTTTTCTTTCCTTTTTTTGAAGTTTTAACTGTGCATTGTAAATGATATATGTGTATTTGGTATGGAAGTGGATAGTTTTTGTTTTTTATTTGACAATAAAGACTATGCAAAAGCAGTCTCATGCCATTATCTGAACAGTGGCTGGTTATCTCACTTCTATTGGTAGTTGTGGCTGATGACAAATATTCTTTGATCAGCAAGTGTAGCTTATCTGCTATAGGTATATTTCTGTGTGCTTTGAGTGATAATATTATAGAGATAGAACTTTTAATTTAATTTTAAGATTGGATATTTTAGTCTTGCATGAAAATTAGGATTTGCATATGAAACTGTTGGTGATCTTAACAGCTTTTTGAACTTTTTATATTGGATTTTGGATGTTTTAATACCATTGGAAAGGTAAGATTTATTTTACATTTAAAAGTGTAGTCAGAGAATATTTGAGTCAGTCTAAAGAAATTGTTCAAAACATATATGAGTATCTTAGTTCTCTATCAAAGTGTGTCCTTTTTGAATATATGTAAAACAAACTTAAGGTGATCCTTCCATCATCAATTGTAATCATTGTCCTTCAAATGCTTATAAGACTTCAGTGTAGATACAAGCATCCATTGACTTGGAGTTACAGGCTCAAAGTCTATAAAGGCTTGCATTTATTCTAGAATTCCCATGATCTCCTGAATGACCATGATTTATTGATGGATGGATCACCTTAAATATATTATTCTATGATTTTAACATTTTTTTTGTTCAATTTCAAAATGTACTGTATGAGTAAAGAAACAGCTTTTTTCAATTTCATTCATTATGTAGTTTAAAATTTATGAATATATATGGACTAAAGATTTATCAAATTTATCATTTCCATAGATACAGAATTGCTTTGCTTTGCTGTGGTCTTTTACCTATGTTTTTTTTAATTATACAATTTCGATCTTTACCCACACAATTTATTACAAAAATCTCTTAAACAGACAGAGTCTAAATTTAGGTTTTGTTTAGGAGATGAGATGTTTAAACTTAATCACCTTTGACAATTCCTTGGTTGGATCAGTACTTTGTGTCTGAGTAGTTCATGAAACATTCTTGTCCACAGTAAAGGGTTGAAACCCTTCACCTGCAGTCATGGTGCCGTGTATACCATCTGTAGTAGTTTACTTTGTTGAACAGTTGATTTTCAACATTCTTGGAATTGCCAAGTATTAATGTAGTAGAGTTAGTAGCAGGCTTTTGTGGTGACATGTCAGATTGGCATACTGAGGGTCCCGAGTTTGATTTTGGCTCAGGGTAGTAGGAGTTTACGTGGTTATATTTAGACATAAGAAAGGATGTTGTGTATTACATCACCTCCAGTAAGAAGAGCTGATATCTCCTTTTTAAAGAGTTGTCGCTTTCAGTATGAAGAGCTTGTTTGTAGAACCTGCCTCCTTTTAAGAGAGCTACTGAAATGGGTTTAGAGTACCTCCTTTTAGAAAAGCTACAATGGGTTTAGAGATTAAAACTTGTGGCTTGGAGGACAATAAAGTACATACATTGTGTGTCTGTCAATCTAAAGATAGATTTCAATATAACTTGAAGGTGAATGGGAAGCTATGTTATGATAAGTCATGTCTTGATAGTGGATTTACAATTGTGCTCAAAATGTAATGGTTTTGAAATGAGCCCAGTGCTAGTTGATGTCACAGTTTTTTCTTCATTAAATGGCTTAAAATAGAGGTTTTGTGTACGTGGATACATAAAGCTTAACTTTATAGCAAGCTCTTTATTATTTGTTGAAATTATTGATTTTGTAGCTGTCACAAGCTTGTAAAATGAAGATTTATGTAAACCATGGTCCTTATGTAGACATCTCCTGATTGCAGACAGACCTGACCAAGATCAGACAGCCCATCCAGGATTTTTGGCTCGACTCTTCTGTTTGCTCATACAATATATTAACTCATACATAGCTCCACAGTCTGCACAGCAAAGAAAAACTATGTTTCATTTTAATAAATTGGTACCATACATGCCTGCTGTTCTGATTTTTACCCACTCACAAAAAAATGTGAGTGCCTTTAATTTTAACTCGCAAATTCCCAGAGTTAGTCTTACTCGCAAATTATTTTACTTTTATTGAAATTACTTCCAATGGGCTTGTACTGGTATATCATCAGGATCAAAGTTTCATAAATTAATTGATATTTGAAATCATTGTATAAAAAATAAGGAAGTGATTGATTAAGCCAAAATTTTCACTTGCAAAAAAATGCTAGTGCATACATGCCATATCTCCCGGCGGGAGATTAAATCTCCCGGGATTTCGACTTGTCTCCCGATCTCCCGCCGGGAGGTGAAAATCTCCCGGTCTGACTTAAATCAAACTGGTTTCCCTTTGAACTCAGTATAATCCATTTTTATTACCGACCTATGATACAGCATTAGGAAGATTACGTAAGAACATGTGTTAGTATCAATCCTGACCAGTGTGCTGTACACAGCCACAAGCAATGTGTGATCGTCCTTATCCAATCAAATTGCATAATTCAGACAGGTAGCAGATTGGACACTCTATCAGTTGAAACAATTATCGTCGGGTAATTAGCAGCTATCAAGGCTAAAGCTAGAATGAGTAAGGTTAGGATGGTACACTGTAATAAAGACGTAAATCTTATCATGGATAAAAAAAGGTCCCGGAGAATAGCTAATCCTTACTTACCGGAAGTGTAAACAATAAATGATAATTAGATCAACTGTTTACCAATCATTTAAATCTTAACAAAACTCATCATATTGACACATCATAGAAAGTACACCTCAGCTAGCGATAAATTGCAAATGAATTGCAATTTTCACACCGAAAATTACTTGATACACAAGGGATATCGTCTGCTGAGTAATTTACTATAATGAGATGTCATGATCGGAAGAGTTGGGTAACCACTTCATACCACCATACCGTACACGATAAATATTTTAAGCTAAATAATATTTTAGCTAAAAGCAATTTAATTCAGAAAAAAAGAATACACAGACGGAAGGTGAAAGTATTATTAAAAATGATCTAACTTTTTATCTTTATTCATCCCCATTAATTAAAACCTTATGATCAGAAATCATTCAATAAATCAAAGATACTGTACATATCAATTTAAATGTGTTTGCAGGTAAATGGCATGTTCTCCAATTTGTTACAAGTTAGTGTTGCATTTAATGTAAAACAGTGCTTGTGGAAATTTAAGTTTCTATTTGAATTAGATTTATTAATAAATTTTGTATTTTTTTACATATAAATTTCATATGGTATTTTCATTAAATGCAATAAACAGTATATAATATAAACTGTTAATGAATTTAATGAAGGGGTAATCAAATGTGTATTTTTTTAAATTTTTTATTAAGAATTGTCTCTTCGATATATGTCGTAAAATCTCCCTGGCTGGACCCCCAATCTCCCTGTGAAAATTTCAAAATCTCCCTGGGAGACATACTGAAAATATGGCATGTATGCTAGTGGTTTAAAACGTAACTTGCAAAATTCATTTTCCACATGCATTTTGCAGAAATGCGAGTGTTAATTTTGAGCCCTGGGTTGTGGTGGGTTGGAACCAACGTCGCACGCTGGTGTTTTTAAAGGTCTTCACAGGCACAAATTATTCATGAGGTCCAATTCTTCCATTCATGGAAAGAAGATGACACCAATTTCACCAAACTGCCTCCCTGTACAGTTCTCATAAAAGAAATACTTTCTTTCTGAATTTTTTTTCTTCTGTGATGAAGTTTTTATCACCCTAAAGTTTTTACTCCCTCAAAAAAAAATCCCACCCTCCAAAAAACAACAACAAATCAACAAAACAAACAAACAAGCAAACAAAGAAACTAAACAAGTACAAAGTGTGGGCCGCTATTTATTTCAGATTATTTCACATTCAATACTTAGGTTTTTGTTGAACTGTTGTCGGCCATGTTCTACATTTCACACAGACCTTTTCTGTTGATGCAGGATGTATATTGTTTGTGTATTTAGATAAGATTTAAGACTTTTTTATTCTGATCTCCCTACTACAACCTCCATTTGTCACACTTGATTTATAATGAACTTGACACATGTTAATTTTAGTTCATTAAGTTTGAATATGTCACCTCAATCCGTCTTAATTATGCCAGTATAATGGTTTTGTTTTTAGTTTGAAGTTTTGTATGAAAATTTTCATAATTTTTGTCTGGACCATAACTCAAAAAAATGTATCAAGATGAAACTTAATATGTGGATATATCTCACTGAGTGGAAGTGCAGTGACCAAGAACAATAACTCTTTGTTGTGTAATTTTGGAGTTCTTGCCCTTTGTAAATTTCCATACTTAATTTTTGTCTGAGCCGTAACTCAAAAAGTATAAAATTTAGCAAGATGAAACTTCATATGTGGATAGATCTTTTGAGTGGAAGTGCAGTGACCAAGAACCATAACTCTCTGTCGTGTTGTTTTGGAGTTATTGCCCTTTGTAGTATATGAAACAAAGGGGTTAACTTTGCCAAGCAGACTATAGATCTGATCTGGGTTTACTCTGTTTGCCAATTCATCGAGGTTAAGGTTTTTAACCCATTGCTTCATGAATATTCATGAATATTCATGTATAAATGATGACTTCATGAATATTTATTATGATCTATGGGAGCTGTCTGATCTGGATCAAAATGAATCTACATGAAGTAAAGTGTTCTATTTTGACGATTTCAAGATATATATAGAGAGGGAGATGTGGATTATTTCAAGCCTGATTGCATTCCCCTCACCTGCCCACTCTCCTACCTGGGGAGATGAAACAAAACCCTGGCTGGCTCATCAGCCCTGTGATCCCCAGCTGTATAGCATGACTAACCTCTCCTGTAAGTGAAGGTTCTCTTTGATGTTCATTATTTTTTTGCCAATTAGATACGCCATACAGAAATATTTGAAACCTATGCTGTTGCCCAGTTTAAGTTTTGGTTCAGTTAATTTTCATTGATAGTGTTGTAAGTAATGATATATTTTTAGCTCACCTGTGATTGCTTTTTGTCCGGCATCCGTCGTCCATGCATGTGTGCGTGCGTGTGTGCATCTGGCGTCAACAATTTTCTTTAAACAACATCTCCTCCTTAACCACTGGGCCAATTTTGATGAAACTTTACAGGAATGTTCCTTGGGTAAAGCAACTTTCAAAGTTGTTCAAATTATTTTATTCCATGCAGAAATCTGGTTGCCATGGCAACAGAAAGAAAAAAATATGAAAATTTTGAAAATCTTCTCCTCCAAAACTACTAGCCAGATTTCAAAGTTAATTGGCACAGATATTCCTTGGGTCACTCTCTACCAAGATTGTTCTAATTATTTTGATCCTTTTAAAAACATGGCCGCCAGGGGGCAGAGCCTGTTGTCCTTATATGTATATAGTAAAACATTAAAAAATCTTCTCCTCCAAAAGTACTGACTGGATTTCAAAGTTATTTGGCATACATGTTCCTTGGGTTACTCTCTACCAAGATTGTTCAAATTTGTTTGATCCTTTGAAAAAAATATATTACAAATTTGAAAAATCTTCTTGGCCAAAAGTACTGGCTTGATTTCAAAGTTATTTGGCACAGATGTACCTTGGGTCACTCTTTACCAAGTTTGTTCAAATTATTTTGATCCGTTGAAAAACATGGCCGTCAGGAGACTAAGCCTATTTTCCTAATATGTATATAGTACAAAATTGAAAATTCCTTTTGTCCAAAAGTACTCACATGATTTATGGCTGGCAGACCCTATTTTTCACAATATCATAAGATATTTGAGGTTTCTTTACCTCCCACAAATACCTTGTTCAGAAGACAGTTGTCCTGAAGTTACCATTGCCCTCATGAATATTCAAAGACAAATTTACAACTTGATAAATATTCATACACTGAAATTGGTTTACAAGTCTGTGCAGTAGAATCTGAGCTACCCTTACCTCATGAATATTCATGTACATATGTAAGATTTGATGAATATTAATTGAACTTTAAATGGTATATGAAATCATGATTATTTTTTTTTGCCACACAGACTGGGTAGAAACTGAGGAATAATATTGTATGAGCAAACAGAGAAAACCCTGATCAGACAGTACCTGGGAGACCCTGATAAGACAGCCCTGAGAGACCCTGATCAGATAGCTCATGGGAGACCCGATCAGATAGCTCATGGGAGACCCTAATCAGATAGCTCATGGGAGACCCTGATAAGACAGCTCCTGAGGAGACCCTGATCAGATAGCTCATGGGAGACCCTGATCAGATAGCTCATGAGAGACCCCGATCAGATAGCTCATGAGAGACCCTGATCAGATAGCTCATGGGAGACCCTGATCAGATAGCTCATGAGAGACCCTGATCAGATAGCTCATGGGAGACCCTGATCAGATAGCTCATGGGAGACCCTGATCAGATAGCTCATGGGAGACCCTGATCAGATAGCTCATGGGAGACCCTGATCAGATAGCTCATGGGAGACCCTGATCAGATAGCTCATGAGAGACCCTGATCAGATAGCTCATGAGAGACCCTGATCAGATAGCTCATTGGAGACCCTGATCAGATAGCTCATGGGAGACCCTGATCAGATAGCTCATGGGAGACCCTGATCAGATAGCTCATGGGAGACCCCGATCAGATAGCTCATGGGAGACCCTGATCAGATAGCTCATGGGAGACCCTGATCAGATAGCTCATGGGAGACCCTGATCAGATAGCTCATGGGAGACCCTGATCAGATAGCTCATGGGAGACCCCGATCAGATAGCTCATGGGAGACCCCGATCAGATAGCTCATGGGAGACCCGAAGTCTTTATGAATTAAAGGAATATCTAGTGAGGTTTTCAATTATCTCCCCCTCTTTGTGTTGGTGATAGAATGCTTAGAAAATTCACTGGTAGGGGGATTTATATCAGCACTGATACTTTTCTGGGAATTCTCTTGTTGATAATTCTTCCTGACTTGTTTGTTTTTAAGACGAATGGTGACAAATGACTGAAATACTGTTGGTGGGACATTAAACCCAACAAACAAATTTCTTTTATCTTCATAATGCTAGGGTATAACTTTGTGAATATTTGCAAGTCAACGGTAGCGAATGGAAATTTTAATTTTGTGGATATCACCAAGATATCCTGATTTTCAATTTCAAATTGTTTTGAAAAAAGCGTTCTGAGTGGACAGTTTGATATAAATAATTTTATTTAGAAATGATAAGTGACCAACATGTGGAAATAACATTTAAAGATATTTAAACTGTGGACCACCTTCACTTTAAAAAAGATAAAAAATTAAACATGGATGAAATCTCAGCTAATTGGTACCGGTCCCCAGTATTGATTTCACCTCAAGGCCTAAAAGTGCACATAATAGCCAGGGTTGGTTCCCCCCTCTCATAAACATAATTTACCCACTAGGAAAGAGCAATTACTGAGTGTCTCTCTCTCTCACATCTGTGGGACTGCATGTATTGGAAAACTAGCTCGCATGTGTGTTGGAAGCATGATTCATGCAGGATCAGTACCCAGCTTCTAGACTGGTTCCCAGAATTCTCAGTATCTGTATACTGGTGCCCAGCCTCCCAGACTGCTTCTCTCATCTCAATATCAGTGGGTGTAAAGATAAAATACATACAGCCAGTCTTACACAGTTGTGTTGCAAAATGCAAGAACGATTGACGTATATGATGGTGCTGGCTTTTTAATGTGTTTAATGTTTTTTTTTTCTTCTTCTTTTTTTTTTGAGGATAAAAATGGTAGAAAGTTATCCAATGTAGTGATCATTCATGAGTGTGGAGGGATGTGAGATTCACATATTGTGTGATCGGGATATACCTGACATGGAAATATTGTTCATGTTTTAGCGGTAGTGATAGTTGGGATGATTGTATATCTGATTATGGAAAATTTTTGATTTTGTATTCAGAAGTAATTGAGTATTGATTTCACCATTAGGCATATGACTAGAGCTATATAAGGCCAAGTTTTGATGGTATGACACAGATGCAGGAGCCGGTAAAGTTTTCTGTGTTACCTCCTATAATCTGTGTTGATGTTTTTGTGTTGTTCAATATATGTGTGTGCCTCAGTGCGGTCCGGTGTTGAGAGTTTGTACTGTGAGAAACTTATCTCAAGCTGTCGAAGATATTGAAAATCATTCAATCTCCAACTTAAGTACTTAATCATTCTCAACTGAGTTTGATAGGTAAGCAGTGTTAACAGCAGCTTTGAAGCACATTTACACTTGAGTCAAATTCCATACTCAATTAGGCTAAGCAGCCCCTATACAGTTATATAGGAGGACTCCTGGTTTCCTGGGCAGTCTCTTTAAGTTATATAGGAGGACTCCTGGTTTCCTGGGCAGTCTCTAAAAGTTATATAGGGGGACTCCTGGTTTCCTGGGCTGCCCCTATACAGTTATATAGGAGGACTCCTGGTTTCCTGGGCAGTCTCTAAAAATTATATAGGAGGACTCCTGGTTTCCTGGGCAGCCCCTATACAGTTATTTAGGAGGACTCCTGGTTTCCTGGGCAGTCTCTGAGGACTCCTGGTTTCCTGGGCAGCCCCTATACAGTTATATAGGAGGACTCCAGGTTTCCTGGACAGTCTCTATAAGTTATATAGGAGGACTCCTGGTTTCCTGGGCAGTCTCTATAGAGATATATAGGAGGACTCCTGGTTTCCTGGGCAGCCCCTATACACTTATATAGGAGGACTCCTGGTTTCCTGGATAGTCCCTATATACTTATATAGGAGGACACCAACTTTGTGGCAAATCTTTAGTTTTCAGAATCCCAGTGAGGACCCTCAGGGTTTCCTTCCCTTTCTGACCATCAACTTTTCTAAATGACCCCAAACATTTCAAAATTTGTCCCATTATCATATGACACTAGACACCCAGATAGGAATAAACAAGAGGTTATCGGGACTGGCATGTTCAGTCCCAAAAGATCCAGGATATGGTTGCATAGTGTGAGGGTAATATGAGAGGTATCATGCCTTACTTGTCTGTGATGTGATATCGCAGTGTGACAGCACTATATCTTGTCTCGTGTAGGTCTGCTGATCATGTCAGCTGTTCAACTGGTTTGCTAGCAGGCTCCTGTTGGCAGTCAGATCATTTATGGATGGAACACTGGCCAAAGTCTTGTGTATTTGTCCAGTGCCAAAATGTTACGGAGAACATTCAGGGTCAAATAGATGAAAACTTATTCCATCAGTGAGTTGTCATGGTAACAGATATAACTCCAGACTCTCTGTCCAACTGATTAGATCATAATGGTTCAGGGTAGCATACATGGCTGTGGACCCAGAGGTTGTGGGTTCAAACCCCAGTTACGACAAGAACCTTGCATGCATTTAAAGCACAAAAATACATGCCTAGTGGACTAGTGGAAAGAGACTGAACTTCCATCTGTGTGTCAAATGAGGGATTGTAGTTAGTTGAATTAATGTATGCTAATTAATTATTGATTTAGTTTGCTAATTGATTGATGGGTGTCTGTTTAATTAGTTGTTAATTGGTTGGCTAATTGATCATTGTAGAAATGGTTACTGAGGTGAAGTTAAGCAGGAGAGTGGCCAGGCATTATGCATTTTCAGTTAGACAGACCTACACATTCTCAGTGCCAAAATAGGTTATTTATTTCAAACTTCTAGGAAACAGTCCCAATCAACTTAAATATTGTCAAAAAGAAAAATCAGGATTGGTACATAGACCTTGTAGTGGAATTATTTGAATGCTTAATTTGATTGTTTAGCTTCTCTGTTTTTCAAAGAAAAAAAGTCGAGGTATGGTCATCACTCTGGTGTTGTCGCTGGCGTGGTGGTGGTGGTGAAACAATTTAATCATGGTCATAACTTTTAAACTATGAAACTGTCTGGCATCTAACTGCATTATTTTTCTTTCCCAATGACTACATTCACACAAAGGGCCATAACTCTTAGGTCCATTTTGACCTAATTTATCTCCAACTTTAAAAAATAAGTTAACAGAAGAGTGTTGGCATCCACATGTGCTTTTGTTGGGTTGTTTTGGACATGAAAGGTTTTACATACAAAATGCAAGTAATACTAATTTAGAAAAAAAAAGAAATGGGTTATTGACCCTGACTCAAGTAACTTGATTTTTACCATAACAAAAACACTAACACTTTTTCTGGTAGATCTTCCTAGCCATGTGTTCAATTTAGAGGAATGCTTGGTATCACGCCACTTGTGTATGCCTTGCTGCTGTACAGAGGCAGCATTTTATCTAACGTTGACAAAGTGTCCCAAATTGACAGAGATATTTTCTGTGGAACATAAAACAATGATATATTCATGTGTAATGGCTGCCAGTAGTGACTGTTGCATGGTGACTTTCATTGATCTGCCAGCATGTTTAAACAACATTTGTAGCGGTTTGATGAGGTCATTCATTCACGTAAATGAGCATTTTAAGGTAATCCATCCATTATTAAATTGGGATCATGGTCCATCAAGTGATTGTGGAAATTATATCTACTATGCTTATGCAAGCCTATGTAGACTTAGAGAAAAAGAGAGCCTCCAAATCAATGTATGCTTGCATCTCTGCACTGAAGTCTTTTTTTTAAGCACTTGAAGGACCATGATTATGATTTAATGATGGATGGATTACTTTAATGCCATTGATTGACTGGTTTCTCACAATTAAGTCAAAGATTAATAAATAAAGTAGTCTTTATGTGTTATGTGAAAAAAGAGGCCAGTCTTTGTTTGATATGTAAAAAGAGGTCAATCTTTGTTTGATATGTGAAATAGAGGTCAATCTTTGTTTAATATGTGAAATAGAGGTCAATCTTTGTTTAATATGTGAAACAGAGGTCAATCTTTGTTTAACATGTGAAATAGAGATCAATCTTTGTTTAATATGTGAAATAGAGATCAATCTTTTATATGTGATATGGAAGTCAGTCTTTGTGTGATATGTGAAATAGGCTCGTATCTGTATGTACACAGTTGATGCACTTAAATTCAAAATAAACACAAACAATTGTTCCTCTGAAAATTCCAGAGTTCTTTGCTGAAAGTTGAGCTGCTCTCTTTTTTTAACTATCTCAAAGTTTATTTAGAGTCAAGCTTCTATTGAGTGAGTTTGCAAGAATTGATTAGGCCATATTGCTCCCTAAGGTGTAATGAGATGTTGTGTCAACAGACAGTCTATTGTATGGTTTGTATTGATTTGCTCAGTATATCTGTGGCTTGCTCTCTCTGGAGTAAAATTGTTTGGCTCTCTTTACCTCATGAATATTTAAGTACATGTGTGTGACTTGATGAATATTAATTAATTGAAATTTAATTGGTATATGAAACAACTTGCGGATGATATTTATGAAGCTGCGATTTGTATGAGGGTACAAAGCCTTGAACCAGTCCTACACTTGTCAAGACTGGTTCCTTCCATTAAGTCATGTGACTGAAGCCTGGTACCAGTCAATACCAGTAGAAGAGTCAGTGTCCTTGAACAGTTGGTTGCCATGGTATCTATGAGCAATGTGTATTGAAAACTTGAGCTAAAATTGTGGTAACCCTTTCCCTCATAGAGGACACCATGAAAAGACCTATGCGAACAGCATAAAACCAAATCAGCCTGTGAGTAACTCGCAGGCTGATCAGGTTTTATGCTGTTCGCTACTCCTCAGTGGTCTGGAAATGAGGATTTTATAATTAAATTTAGTAAGGTTTAACTGTGGTTTTCTGCAGATCAGGCTTTATGTGATACCTATTGAGGGTGTCAAAATGAGTCTATATGAGGGAAAGGGTTAAATGAGTCTATATGAGGGAAAGGGTTAAATGAGTCTATATGAGGGAAAGGGTTAAATATTGCAGTATTGTTCTCATATACTACCACAAAGTATTGCCATTTTGTCCAACAGTATGGTGGCATATTCAGTTATTATCTGGCAAGTAAAAATTTTCAAGTTATCCACTTAGGTATCATAACAGGACTAAACTGTCTGTTAGTGCCCACTACTACCAATCACATATTCACTTATGTTAACTGGATATCATGCTTTTTTCTAGATAATTATGTGAAAAACTGCTTGTTATCCACATAATTTAACTAACTTGAAAAAAGGCGAGATATCCAGTTATCTTAAGTGAATATATGGCTGGCAGTAGTGGGCACTAACAGGCAGTTTTGTTCTGTTAAGATACCTAAGAGGATAACACGAAAGTTTTCTACTTGCCAGATACTAACTGAATATGTGACATTTTTTAGCTCGACTTTTCGAAGAATATGAAAGCTATTGTAGTTGCCCTGGTGTCGGCGTTGGCGTTGCAGCTGTAATCTCCTACCGGTGGGGACTATATGTTTGCCCTCCATCTGTCTGTCTGTCCATCTGGATGTCCGGTAATCTGGATCCCATGATAACTTAAAACTGTTTAAGATAATATTATAAAACTTTGTATATGAATGGATAGCAGTATGGAGATTCTGCACGTCACTTTTCTCTTCTCGGACTTAAATTCTGTTGCCATGGTAATTGAAAAATTACTTGTTTTATTACCAATAGTGATAGTTGTATTTTTTTTTCAGTCAAAAGTCAAAACTGTGAAATGAAAAGAATTTGTGTTTAGATTGATTGTGTTTAAACCTAGTGGGTAGTTTTAGGCTTATTGATATCTTCAATGTTCATCAGTTGCATCCATGTACGAAATCATTGATTATTTCTTGATGGATACATTAACATCCTTTAAAACCCATATAGCCAGACTTGCATCAACAGATAATGAAGAAAGCTTAAACTTGTGAGTTGGTTGACATGAAATTTTATTCATTTTTTTTTTCTTGTTTGTTATCGCCTGATTACTGTTTGATCATGTAGCAAGATGTTGTAACCTGTTAAACACTGTCTGGTCGGCTGAAGGCTTGTCATTTAACACGAAAATCTGGGAAATCTGTCGCATGGACCTTGTCCATTGTAATTGAGACTTTACATGACAGTGAAGATATTCATATATGACATAACAGGCTGCCATAAAGTCTGTTGTAAACTCCCGTGGGTTCTAAGATACTTGGCAACCATATAGTCTGCTGTAAACTCCCGTGGGTTCTGAGATACTTGGCTACCATATAGTCTGCTGTAAACAAATGCCTGTTCTGAGATACTTGGCTACCATATAGTCTGTTGTAAACTCCCGTGGGTTCTGAGATACTTGGCTACCATATAGTCTGTTGTAAACTCCCGTGGGTTCTGAGATACTTGGCTACCATATAGTCTGCTGTAAACTCCTGTTCTGAGATACTTGGCAACCATATAGTCTGTTGTAAACTCCCATGGGTTCTGAGATACTTGGCTACCATATAGTCTGCTGTAAACAAATGCCTGTTCTGAGATACTTGGCTACCATATAGTCTGTTGTAAACTCCCATGGGTTCTGAGATACTTGGCTACCATATAGTCTGTTGTAAACTCCCGTGGGTTCTGAGATACTTGGCTACCATAAGTCTGTTGTAAACTCCCATGGGTTCTGAGATACTTGACTACCATATAGTCTGTTGTAAACTCCCATGGATTCTGAGATACTTGACTACCATATAGTCTGTTGTAAACTCCCATGGGTTCTGAGATACTTGACTACCATATAGTCTGTTGTAAACTCCCGTGGGTTCTGAGATACTTGACTACCATATAGTCTGTTGTAAACTCCCATGGGTTCTGAGATACTTGGCTACCATAAAGTTTGTTGTAAACTCCTGTGGGTTCTGAGATACTTGACTACCATATAGTCTGTTGTAAACTCCTGTTGGTTCTGAGATGCTTGACTACCATATAGTCTGTTGTAAACAACTACCTGTTCTGAGATACTTGGCTACCATATAGTTTGTTGTAAACTCCTGTGGGTTCTGAGATGCTTGACTACCATATAGTCTGTTGTAAACAACTGCCCTTTCTGAGATACTTGGCTACCACATAGTCTGTTGTAAACTCTGGTGGGTTCTGAGATACTTGGCTACCACATAGTCTGTTGTAAACTCCGGTGGGTTCTGAGATACTTGACTACCACATAGTCTGTTGTAAACTCTGGTGGGTTCTGAGATACTTGGCTACCTTATAGTCTGTTGTAAAGACCTTTGATCATGGGCCACCAAGTGATTGTGGTAATTTTGTATAACATGCAAGCCCTTAAAGTTATAGAAAGAGAGCCCAAACTTCAAGTAATTAGATGCTTGCATCTGCACTTAATTCTTATAAAGCATTTGAAGGACAATGATTACATTTTCATGATGGTTGGATTACCTTATCTCTTCACTGCAAGCATCCGTTAACTTTGAGGTAAAAGTTGTTTTCTCCAAAGTCTTTTTGCCGAAATGTTTGCAATATCAAACAAGAGTGTTATACAGTTTTTCAGTGAAATTAAATCAGTGAAAATGTTACTTCTATAATAAATGGGAAAAGAGACCGTCAGTTGCTTGGGTTTCTAGGTTGTTCAGAAACAAAATAGTATGATAGACTGCTACTAAATGACCGAAGTTGTAAGAACAGTACTGTATCACACGGCCATCACTCATTATGCTGTCAGTTGGCTGGATGGTAAAAAACTTTGGCAAGAAATCATGTTTCTCTATCTTTTGCAGAAAAAAAGGTCAGATTTGATTGACAGCTACAAAAACTTGGCAGTGTAACTGGTAATTATTGATGTACAGAAGCCAGTCTGTTTATTTCCCAGTCATTTCTTTCTGTGTCCACCTGTAGGTGCTTATTTTCCCCTTTATGACTTAATGGAGGGAACCATCTTGACCAGAGACAGTAACTGGTACCAGGCTTCAGTCACATGACTTAATGAAAGGAACCATCTTGACAAAAAACTGTAACTGGTACCAGGCTTCAGTCACATGACTTAATGGAAGGAACTATCTTGACAAGAGACAGTAACTGGTACCAGGCTTCAGTCACATGACTTAATGGAAAGAACCATCTTGACAAGAGACTGTAACTGATATGAAACACCTGGCATGTCAATTCTGGAATCCCCACCTAATATTGTGTGTCCTCGGATTTGGATAGCGGGACACTGTTAGTGTTGACTGTTGAGAACTTGAGGTACAGTGGTTTATCAAAAAATCCTGATCTTTACTGTCGGAAAATTGTGTATGAGAGTTCAGACGGTGATGTTTGAGACTGACCTTAAGTTGTATGAGACTGGTTTAAAGTTGTAAGAGACTGGTACCAGGTTGTTGAGACTGGTACTAGACTGGTACTAGATTGTATGAGACTGGTTTTAAGTTGTATGAGACTGGTACCAGGTTGTTGAGACTGGTACTAGACTGGTACTAGATTGTATGAGACTGGTACCAGGTTATTGAGACTGGAACTAGATTGTATGAGACTGGTACCAGGTTGTTGAGACTGGTACTAGACTGGTACTAGATTGTATGAGACTGGTTTTAAGTTGTATGAGACTGGTACTATGTAATGACAGTCTGGAGATATTTGACCCCACCTGTGTCTACACCTGTCTTCAGAATTCCTTGACTCTTGATTTATTTTTAAATATAACTCTTTCAGTTAGATTAACACAACTTCAAGCATCAATTAATATGGCCCTTCCAGGAGCAAAAGCTAAGAAATACCTGGAAACAATAATGGGATCTGGGGTAGTGGAAATCCGTTCTGACTGCTGATATGTAACATTTGGCTGGGCTGATATGTAACATTCAGCTGGGAGGATGCATCAGGTGATGTGACTCAGATCAAGACTCAGGTGTGCAGTGTGCATCTTGCAAATCCAGGAAGTCCCTGTAGCACAGCTGGGATGGGTACAGTAAAGGTCAGCAGTCTTGTGTGTTTAGTGCAAAAGGGGGCGGGATTTTTTAATAGGGGAGGGGCATGGTCATACTTGGTTAACTAGGGGAGGGGCAAGGTCATACTTGGTTAACTAGGGAAAGGACTTAAAACAAAAATAATTGTGTTAATGAAAGAATTTAGGTTTTAAAAATTATGATCTTATCAAGTGGTCAACCCCAGACCGACCCAAGGGGGAGTTTTTTCTCTGTCTAACTGCCCCTCCTTATCCCCGCCCCTTGTTGACCCTTATCTGCAACAGTAAGAACTGCCTACTTTTAATTTTGCTTCATTTTTCTGCTTATGTAATAAAGAGGTAAAAATGAGTAATCTTGATCATCTGCTACTTAATTGGGAAGATATAGGTTTGATCCTCGGCCACATCAGATCAGTCATAAAAATGATTATGGAGCTTAATGCTTTGCTCTTAGCATATAGGGGTAGTTCCAGGACTGGTTGGCCCAGTGTCAGGATAATGTGACTGGGTGTTGTATCATGCCTAAATGTTTATAACATGAGAAGGCTATATATCTGTCCCCCAAATGACTGAAATACTGTTAGTGATGCTTTAGCTTTATCAAACACTCAGACAAACAGATGTATAACTAACAATATTCAGTCAGAATTTTCTGTGACTCACAATTTGTCTATTTGACTCTTATGTTACCTAAAGACATAAATTTTTTATTTCAGTTTGTATCTTTATTTATATACCTTTCGGCCCTTTATCTGGGGGCTTTTCTGATGGGATAGAGATCAAAGAAATACGAACATTTACACAATTTGTATGCAACTCCTCCCCCTATTGTTATTTGAATGTTTCCATTCATACCTTAGTCAAATGCTCACACAAAAGTAGAGTAGGCCCTCTGTTCACCAGATGCTGTAAACTTACTTGTTGGATGACAGTTTAACCCTTACAACGAAGATGACACCGCGAAACTTATATCCACATCATTTTAACCAATGAAAGGCTGTACAAAGCTCCGACAAACAAATGCACGTGAACCTTGTTTTCGGTAGTTTCCTTCGTTCAATAACCTCTGACAAACAGTAGGGGCAGGGATATACAGTAGAACCTCGCGAAACCGAACATCATTAAACCGAATTCCTCGCCATTTCGAAGTTTATTTTCGGTCCCGATTTCTTCCCTTCTTATTGTAACTTAAAATAAAATTTTAATCCGAATTTCGCTATTTTTTTTTTTTTAGCTATTTTGAAGTAAAAAACCCGTCCCGAGGTTGTAATTCATGTACATTTTTCAATTTTTATTTCGATGTCAAATTTCATAAATTTTTGTGAACTAATTATTGTCCTTATTATCAATTGTATCAAGTTTATTTTGCAGAGGCTCCTGGAGTGATGGCTTAGGCAAGTTTTTTTTACACCTTTTCTTGAGATTGGGTTGGGCAACGTGTGTCCCACCAGAAATGTTGATTATTGCTAATCAATATCTGACAGGTTGCATAATATTTCAAACTCAAACTCAACTCAATTTATGCAATATGCACGTGCCAGCAGATAAACCCAGGTGTCAGATCTTTAGTACATTCCATATCATCGCGTTTGTCACCGGCATGCGACGCTACCTAAAGCAGCAGATTGACGGTAAAAATATGTATCATTGTTTAACATAGTAGAATGATTATGTTCATCAGCAGCACGTAAGTATATCATGATAAATTTTCATTACTTTTCATAACTTGCTAGTAGTATATACGTACACCTAATAGGTGGTTTTCATAGCATAACGATTTCCACAATATGCATGGGTAATGAAAATGCAGACATGCACGCTCACAAACTGAAATTTCCATTGGATTTTTTTTCTGAATAATCTTTATTTCAAAGTTTTCAAGGACTTCGATTTGACGAGGTTCTACTGTATCTGTTTTGGTGTCGTATTAATTGACTGCCTTTGCTACAAGTTGGATATGATGTGACAGACAGGGAGTAAGACTCACAGCTCTAAATATTGCTAAGCTACAAGAATTAGATGTTGTACAAGGTGGCAAGGCCTAAAAAAATTCTGTGTTTTGGGCAACCAGACCCTACCTAGCGAAAACCGGCCGACCCTAAAGTTTTAAGTGGTCTTTTTTTTTGTGGCCATTTTGAGATTGCAATTTTCTGTGATTCATTCGCTAGTATGACTGAACTTAAAAGAAATAAAAATAAAGAAAAAAAAGCTCAATCCCTACCTAAATTTTTTGAGACCGTTGCCTGAAACACAGATTGCTTTTTCAGAACTGAGTGTTGGCAGTAACATAGTGATTAAGGCTAAGAATTGTTTTTTTAAAATAAAACAATATATGATGTTTTTGTGACCAGATTACATTCTGGGTCCATTTTCATGATTATTCCAGCTTTGCAGGATACTGCTGTGAAATCACATTAAAATATTTCAAGTATCAGGCTAGTAGCTTGTCTAGAAAGATCAATACCCAGTTTGAATGAAGAGAAATGGTACATACATGCAGTGTTTTGATGATATAGATACAGAAAGGAGAGACAAAGTGACAGAGCAAGAGAGCAACAGAAGAGAGAGAGAGAGCACAATTATAATTGTAAAGAGAAGATGAGAAAAGTGAGAGGGAGAGAAACATGCAATTATAATTGTTAAGAGAGAGAGAGAGAGTGAGTGAAATATCAAAACAGAGAGAGAGAGAGAGGGGGGGGAGAGAGGAGAAATTATAAAATAGATGATAAGGAACAGAGAGAGAGAGAGAGAGAGAGGGGGGGAATTATAAAAAAGATGATAAGGAACAGAGAGAGAGAGAGAGAGGGGAGGGGAAATTATAAAAAAGATAAGGATCAGAGAGAGGGGGGGGGGGAATTATAAAAAAGATGATAAGGAACAGAGAGAGAGAGAGGGGGGGGGGATTATAAAAAAGATGATAAGGAATAGAGAGAGAGAGAGAGAGAGGGGGGGGGAATTATAAAAAAGATGATAAGGAACAGAGAGAGAGAAAGGGGGGGGGGATTATAAAAAAGATGATAAGGAACAGAGAGAGAGAGAGGGAGAGAGAGGAAATTATAAAATAGCTGATAAGGAACAGAGAGAGGGGGGGGGAGGGATTATAAAAAAGATGATAAGGAACAGAGAGAGAGAGAGGGGGTGGGGAATTATAAAAAAGACGATAAGGAAACAGAGAGAGAGAGAGAGAGAGACAGAGAGAGAGAGGAAATTATAAAATAGCTGATAAGGAACAGAGAGAGAGACAGAGAGAGAGAGGAAATTATAAAATAGATGATAAGGAACAGAGAGAGAGAGAGAGAGAGGAAATAATAAAATAGATGATACAGAACAGAAAGAGAGGAACATCACGAAATGATAAAGAATGGAGAGAGAGAGAGAGAGAAAAAAGGAACATCACACAGTAATAATAATAAAGAGATGAGAAGACCAGAGAGAGGTTGTGAATCAGTGATGAAGACCAATGTAAACTGCATATGTGACCCTAATAAATAAACCCTTAAACTATAGAGGGAGATAGAGATGGTAGTCAATAAAGTAGCCATTGGATCCAAATATCTTCCTCACCTCAGATCAAAGGCATGATGTTCACCATATCAAAGTGATGACTTGTTAAGTGTCAGGTCACTAAACTTCAGTAGGGACTTCATGCCGGCTGGTAGGACGCTAGCTAGATGACCTTAGTGATACTGACCAGTAACAAACCTGTCCCACCTGAATGTATCTCACAGGTTTGTCCGTTTTTTTTTCCAGTTTTTTTTGTTGTTTTTTTGTTGTTTTTTTTGTAAAACTTAAGGAATGAATTATTATACAATATAAAAGATCACTGATATTTGACTCACCAGAGCACAATGACATGTTCAAGGAAAGCTATTAGGATCACCCTGTGTCTGTCTCCATTGTGTGTTTTCTGTTGTCCTCAATTCGCTTTAAATGACATCTCCTCTGAAACAGCTTGGTAGAAATTGATGAAACTCAGCATGAATGATCCTCCAGAAAAGTTGCCAAAACAAACTTGATCCATGCAGAACTCTTGTTGACATGGCGACCTACAGAATTTTATTTTAAATTTTTCGGCGTAGCTGTATAATTTCGATTTCAACTCGCATCTTAAACCAATCAAATGTACGCTAACAGCGGTAAATAATTCTAAGCTGAATAAAAGGACTCCTGTTATTGGTTAACGCATCGTTATGGATTATAAAATTACTGTAAATAAGGGGTGCAGCTTGTATATATCATTCAGCTTGGTGTTATTACTTTTCTTTTTGATGTAAACATGAAAGTGATTTCAGTAAGTTAAATACAATCCTTTTCCATCAATTGAGGAATGCTACTTTGTGAAAATGATTTAAAACAACAAAAAGAATTCACCGTGTTATGACATGAAACCCCTTAATTACTATGTATATTGAATTCTTCCAGCCTGCCTAGATGCTCTCATTGAAAATTAATTCGCCAAAACCAAAACAACTAATAACGCTTTTATATCATAATTGTCATATGCAATAATGATATGAACAAATATCAAACAAGCCTATTTACAGATATAATTTTTTGTATTACCGTCTATAAATAAGTATATTTCATAGAAAAAATACTGAACTATTTCTAGAGCGTACTAAATTTTGTTGTGCGTCGGTCTTTCGCGCGCTTTTCCTCGGAATGTTCTAGAAGACTGGAAATCTCGTTTTTCTTTCATTCTACGCCGAATATCTTTTTTTAAAGATATTTCTTGTTTTAAAAATCTTCTTCACTGAAACCAGTGGTCAGGATTTTATATACTTTGGCACAAATGGTCACCTCATAGTGCTTTACCATAATTGTTTAAATAAAGTTGATCCCTTAAAAAATGAGGCTCCTATGGTGTCGGCTTGTTTCCTTATAATTAAAACTCCTTGTAGAAGAATTAAAAAAAAATTCTATGAAACCAGTGGTTAGAATTTAATTTCTTTTGGCATGACTATGGTCACCTCATGGCTGTCTACCATTATTGCTAAAATAAAGTTGATACCATGAAAAATAAGGCCTCCAGATGATGATTAACTTAAGAATCTAATGTTACTGAAACATGAATATGGTTGCTGCTGGAGGTAACCATGTAAAACATAGTGACTTGAATGGTTTTGAATAAGCTTATAAATGTACCCTGGTGAGCGATCTTGGGCCATATGTCCCTCTTGTTTATATAAATGGAAAATTATTTTCAGATGCTTTAAGAATTAGCAGGCATCCCGGTGACTACTAATTGATTAAGATTTTTCCAAGGTCAGACATTAAATTGATTGCCCTGATAGTGGAAGATTTGATGAGTTGCTAGAGAGAAAGAGAGAAGTAGAGTGACACTAGAGTTGAGCCTTACCAATATAGGTAGCTTACCGATAGTTTGTGTGTCTGGAAGATTTGCCGATAGTTTGTGTGTCTCAGTCGAGGGATTATTGTTGGTGACTCATCACGCCCGTGTATTGAACATTTCTGTAACTGGGAAGCTGATTCAATAAGGGATCGTTACCAAGAGTCACTTTTAACCCTGCAAAGGTATTGTGGCATATGGAATAGTCTGTAGAGTTGAGGTGCTACTTTGGAAATTTTCTTGGAATTTTTTGGTGGTAATACTGAAAACATTTGGTTTTCCAGAACAGAATTTGTCCATATAAATTGGTTTTGGACAGCATATTAGAAGGTTTGGTTTATTGATTGTGTGGTCATGTTGACATTGTGATGGTTAGGTATAGGGAATGAAGGATATTAATAGTTGTTGGAAATGACGGATTAGTTGAATGTAGGTCACATGACCCATTTTGTTTCGGACAAACATAGGTGACATTTAACCCTTTCCTTCATAGAGGACACCATGAAAAGACCTATGCGAACAGCATAAAACCAGATCAGCCTGCGAGTAACTCGCAGGCTGATCAGGTTTTATGCTGTTCGCTGCTCCTCAGTGGTCACGAAATGAGGATTTTACAATTAAATTTGGTAAGGTTTAACTGTGGTTTTCTGCAGATCAGGCTTTATGTGGTACCTATTGAGTGCGTCAAAATGAGTCTATATGAGGGAAAGGGTTAATGAAAATATTGGTTTGTATTTGGTCATTGTTTGGTGTTTTGCCATAGGTGATAGATTTAAAAATTTAACCCAGTTAGTGATTATCAGATTGGATAGGAGCCGTGTAGGTGCTGTCTGATCTGGGTCTCCTTTGTTTGCTCTAACAATATTGTAGCTCAGATTTACATAGAAAAAAAAAATATCTCTATTCTGTAGCATTTAAATTCAGTAAATCAATTTTCATTTGGTACACATAACATGAAAGAAAGGGTGGGTGGGTGTGTGGGTAGGGACTCTCATTTCCTTTTTAAAATGCATGAATTGTACTTTTCAAACATTGGATAAAATCTATTTTCTAGGACTTCCAGAATCTTTGTGAGGAAATTTGATTAGAGAAACTATGTACTCAGTTTAAGTGGACAATATCTGGCCATGAATCAAACCAACTTGTTGAGTCATGTAATATCAGACAGTACAGTTACCTACCTGGGTTTGATTAGTGCCAGAATATAGCCATGTTTCACTTTTTGTTGGGTGTAGAATAATTTTGTTATAAAACTAAGATGATATTTTGATTATTTTTTGGGTGACACCTATGGGTGTGTATATGTTGGCATTGATTTATTGATCAGTAATTAGATTTTAATTGATCACAGAAAAAATGGTTATATAGTAATTGGTAATTAATATGGTTATAGGAATGATGGTTCAGAAATAATAAATTGGTATGATGGTTACAAATTTATTGGAAAAGAATGACTGTTTAAAAATAAATAATTGGTAAAATGAATAGTGGTTGGAAAGTAATTGGAAAAAAAAAATTAATTGGTTTTAGGAATGACTTAAAGCACGTTGGGGATTTGAAATAAAAAGTATTATATTAAAATATCATTGTCTTCATCACCATCATCATCATCATTGTCTTCTTCATCATAATCATCTTGCCAAGTTGCAAGATAAAGGATCCAAAGGTGTCCAATGTAGGGCCTTGTTATAATTGAGAACAGTATGATAGAAATTCACTGGAGACAGATAATTATTGCCGTGGGCTGAGTGTGTATTGTTGTCAGTAGAATGCTGATTTATAATTGTGTTTGTGGAATCAGATGTAGAAAGTGATAAGTGTTATTAATATAGAGCTGGATATGAGACTGGGGCAGATATTGTCAAAGAAATAGCATGAATGATTTGGATTGGGTAAGATTGGATGAGGGTATTGATGTTTGTGTGACCAGATGTGACTGAAGGTATCAGGGTATTGATCTGTTTGTCTGTAGTGGACCACTTGACCACTGGTCAGGAATATGAGTCATCTGAACAAGGGAGAAGGTCATGTGGGGAGGGGATGGGAGAGAGACACATTTGAAGGATGGACATAATAATTAAGTATAGATACATGCAGAGAATGGTGAAAGTGGGAGGCAGGGTATGCCTATGTTGTTGTAAATGATCCAACCTCCACATCACAACAGCCAGACCCAGGCCAGATGTGCAGTATTGATATGCCTGTAGATATGTAGACAGCTGGCAGGGAACATTGAGTGCCTGGAAATGTTGAAATTGGGGGCTTTAGAATGCTTTACAGTGCCTGAAATCTGGTTTGCCTGAAAATTTTGGATAGAAAAGGGTAGCCGAGGTGCCTGAAAATTTTGAATAAACCGAAATTGTAGAGGTTCCAGAAACTTTAGAATAGCCAGAAATTGTAGAGATGCCTGGATTTTAGGATAGCCTGAAAATGTAGAGGTGCCTGAAATTTTAGAATAGCCTGAAATTGTAGAGGTGACTGGAGTTTTAAGATAGCCTTAAATTTTAGTTTGGAGTTAAAAGATGCGCATTAAATATTTTTATAGCCTGAAAGCTTAGGATTGCCAGAATTTGTGGAGTTGCCTGGAGTTGCAGGAAAGCCTGATATTGTTGGGGTGCCTTTAATCTTTGGATATTTAAAAATGTTAGAAAGCCAGGTATTGCAGAGGTGCTATAAATCTTTTGATAATTGGAAATTTAAGGATAGTCAGAAATTTTGAGTTGGTTGAAATTGTAGAGGTGCCTGTAATTTTTTGCCAGCCTTGCGGTGTAAAATTTTGTTTCTTGATGGTGAAGGCTTGAAGAGGATTTCATCATTTGCTGTCTTGGTTACTACAAAAAACCCTCTGGATCCCAGGGAAACAGCCCTTATAAACAAACTTTACTAGTCATGTAGCAATCTCCAGTAACCATGGTGGCCAAGACTGTAGCAATCTTCTTTTGTATGGACAAATTTACAAGAAGGTAACTGTAAGGTCTTGTAATTTGAAAATTCTATCCTGTCTGGTTTATAGTGGTTGAATATGGCACAAAATGACATTTTTAAGGTTTTTTAGCTCACCTGAGCCAGAGGCTCAAGGTGAGCTATTGTGACCGGTCTTCGTCCGTCGTCCGTCGTCCGTCCGTCCGTCCGTCGTCCGTCAACATTTTGCTTCAAACGACATCTCCTCCTTAACCGCTTGGTCAATTTTGATAAAACTTTACAGGGATGTTCCTTGGGTGGTCCCCTTTCAAAGTTGTTCAAAGAATTGAATTCCATTTGGAATTCTGGTTGCCATGGCAACGGAATGAAAAAACTTAAAATGTCTTCTTCTCCAAAACAACCAACTGAATTTCAAAATGTTTTGGCACAGATGTTCCTTTGGTAAGTGTCTACCAAGATTGTTCAAATTATTTGGATCCGTAAAAAAACATGGCCGCCAGGGGCGGGGCTTATTTGCCTTATATGTATATAGAGAAACCTTTAAACAACATCTCCTCTGAAACCACTGGACAGAATTTGATTAAACTTGGCAGGGATGATCCTTGGGTCAACCTTCACAAAAGTTGCTAAAATAAACTTGATCCATGTAGAACTCTGGTTGCCATGGCAACAAAAAGGGGAAAAAAATGAAAACTTTAAAAATCATCTTCTTCAAAACTACTGGCCAGATTTTAAAATAAATTGGTACAGATGTTCCTTGGGTCAACCTCTACCAAAGTTGCTAAAATTATTCCGATCCGTAAAAAAACATGGCCGCCAGGGGCGGGGCTTATTTGTCTTATATGTATATAGAGAAACCTTTAAACAACATCTCCTCTGAAACCACTGGACAGAATTTGATTCAAATTGGCAGGGATGATCCTTGGGTCAACCTTCACAAAAGTTGCTAAAATAAACTTGATCCATGTAGAACTCTGGTTGCCATGGCAACAAAAAGGGAAAAAAAATGAAAACTTTAAAAATCATCTTCTTCAAAACTACTGGCCAGATTTTAAAATAAATTGGTACAGATGTTCCTTGGGTCAACCTCTACCAAAGTTGCTAAAATTATTCCGATCTGTAAAAAAACATGGCCGCCAGGGGCGGGGCTTATTTGCCTTATATGTATATAGAGAAACCTTTAAACAACATCTCCTCTGAAACCACTGGACAGAATTTGATTCAAATTGGCAGGGATGATCCTTGGGTCAACCTTCACAAAAGTTGCTAAAATAAACTTGATCCATGTAGAACTCTGGTTGCCATGGCAACAAAAAAACAAGAAAAAAAGAAAACTTTAAAAGTCATCTTCTTCAAAACTACTGGCCAGATTTTAAAATAAATTGGTACAGATATTCCTTGGGCCAACCTCTACCAAAGTTGCTAAAATTATTCTGATCCGTAAAAAAACATGGCCGCCAGGGGCGGGGCTTATTTGCCTTATATGTACATAGAGAAACCTTTAAACAACATCTCCTCTGAAACCACTGGACAGATTTAGATTAAACTTGGCAGGGATGATCCTTGGGTCAACCTTCACAAAAGCTGCTAAAATAAACTTGATCCATGTAGAACTCTTGTTGCCATGGCAACAAAAAGAAAAAAAATATGAAAACTTTAAAAATCATCTTCTTCAAAACTGCTGGCCAGATTTTAAAATAAATTGGTACAGATGTTCTTTGGGTCAACCTATTTATCTCAGGTGAGCGATTTAGGGCCATCATGGGCCTCTTGTTTGTAGTAACCAGTAACCATGGAAACAGAGAGTCTGTGTTAATTCACAAATGACATTTCCATGTGGTCAGTGCAGATCCATTATAATCCTCTTCCAAGGATACACACTTTGTTACCTCCTTATTATGAACCACATTATTATATAACAGTTCTACTTGCTGACACTTTAAAATGAGAGAATAAAACTTGATTCTCTCCAGAGGATGAAACTTGGTTTGCCCAGTCTCATGATTATCCGAGAAATTCATTTGCCATGTCAGTCCTTAGATGTAAAAAAAATTTATACAGCATACCAATACAATGGAACTATTGTACACAGCATTATAATGGAACTACAGTACATAACATTATAATGGAACTACAGTACATAGCATTATAATGGAACTACAGTACATAGCATTATAATGGAAATACAGTACATAACATTATAATGGAACTACAGTACATAACATTATAATGGAAATACAGTACATAACATTATAATGGAACTACAGTACATAACATTATAATGGAACTACAGTACATAGCATTATAATGGAAATACAGTACACAGCATTATAATGGAACTACAGTACACAGCATTATAATGGAACTACAGTACAGCATTATAATGGAACTACAGTACACAGCATTATAATGGAACTACAGTACATAGCATTATAATGGAACTACAGTACACAGCATTATAATGGAACTACAGTACACAGCATTATAATGGAACTATAGTACACAGCATTATAATGGAACTACAGTACAGCATTATAATGGAACTACAGTACACAACATTATAATGGAACTACAGTACACAGCATTATAATGGAACTACAGTACACAGCATTATAATGGAACTACAGTACACAGCATTATAATGGAACTACAGTACACAACATTATAATGGAACTACAGTACACAACATTATAATGGAACTACAGTACATAACATTATAATGGAACTACAGTACATAGCATTATAATTAAACTACAGTACACAGCATTATAATGGAACTACAGTACACAGCATTATAATGGAACTACAGTGCACAACATTATAATGGAACTACAGTACACAGCATTATAATGGAACTACAGTACACAGCATTATAATGGAACTACAGTACACAGCATTATAATGGAACTACAGTACACAACATTATAATGGAACTACAGTACACAGCATTAAAATGGAACTACAGTACACAGCATTATAATGGAACCAAAGTACACAGCATTATAATGGAACTACAGTACACAGCATTATAATGGAAGTACAGTACACAACATTATAATGGAAGTATTGTACACAGCATTATAATGGAACTACAGTACACAGCATTATAATGGAACTACAGTACACAGCATTATAATGGAACTACAGTACACAGCATTATAATGGAACTACAGTACATAGCATTATAATGGAACTACAGTACATAGCATTATAATGGAACTACAGTACACAGCATTATAATGGAACCACAGTACATAACATTAAAATGGAAGTATTGTACACAGCATTATAATGGAACTACAGTACACAGCATTATAATGGAACCACAGTACATAACATTAAAATGGAAGTACAGTACACAGCATTATAATGGAACTACAGTACATAACATTATAATGGAACTAGAAACCATTAAAAAATGAACGACGGTATAGTCAGGGTTCTCCCTGCAATTCAGAAAACTGTTGTCCTTGACAAGAATAGGAACTGCTACAGTAATGATGATGACTGATGTTCACGCTGACATTACCAGTCAGTGTCCCTCTGAGGTGAAGCAGATTAAAGCAGTTATAAGGCAGGAGTGGTTTATAATTGGACTTAAATTGGCTGGGTGTTTATCACTGCACAAGTGGCAACAGTAGACTGTTGTACAGTATTTATAATCTGTTAGCTTGGTAAGCTCGATTCTAGTAAGAATCTAAAAGTTAGGAAATGTTCACAGGGACACAGAAGTAGGTAACAGTTCTGTTGGCCGAGCTGTTTGAGTGTCCACCCTGTAAGTGTGAGGTGGTAGGTTCGATCCCGGTTGCATCATAAAGTTGTTAAAATGGTACTGGTATAGCTCTTTTACTTAATTGTAGTTCCAGGTTGACTCAGTGTCAGGATAATGTGACTAAGTATGGTATCACGCATTGCCACTTGTCTTTGGCAAGGTGTCTTAGACACCACTATATGTCTCATGAAATGACAGAAAAAATGTAAATGGAATGTTAAACCCAAATAAACAGAAGTATGGTAAATGTAAATTTGTCTTATAGCAAAATTGAAAATCTGTTTATTTCAAGTTTGGTTGAAGTAAACTTAAGATAGCTCATTTTTATTCTTTTTGTGTGTGTGTTTTATTTCTTTTTGTTTTTAAGAGCATTTAGTATGCTTTCTATGGCACAGTAGCTTTATCTTGTCTATATTGCCTTTCAGGACTTCACCTTTTGGCTGGCCTAGGGAAAGGGGGAACATTCTGTCGGCTGATGCAAAATTGCACAAAAAGGAGTTTTTTTGTCAGTCCTCAATTTGCTGATAAGAATTTCCCTGTGTTGTTGCGCCTGTTGGGTAAACACGGAAAACAAAATATTGATAAAATGGTGTATGAATGTCAGCATATAGAGTCTTATATTCATTGGCTAACTGAACTGGGAAATGGTTTCCATCCATGGTGGATTGATTTTTCATGTTCTGTATTTGCTGACTACTGAAATGTAGAAGTTGTAGAATCAGTCTAAGAGTTTGGTTATGGTTCAGTTCTGTTTGAATACAACTTGACTTTGTTTTTTTACCAGGTTTTCAATGAAAATCTCTGTCATTAGAATGCATTAGTTCCCATAGACACGGATAAAACTCTTTTTTGGCAGCCATCTTTAAGGGTATAAATAAATGCAGGCAGAAGGTTGAGAATACATTCTGTTTTTAAATCATTATGGTGCTTTTATTTTTCAGTCTATGTTACTGAAATTTATGTCAAATTGATCAGCTTTAATTAATCATTTTAAATATGAAAAATATTGTGATAAATTTAAAGGTAATAACTTTATAACCAAAAAAGTTACACTGTTTATTTTGTTTAAGGATGAACCCATACTGTTTTTTTTATACTGTGCATTTATTTTTTTTGTGCATCCATACAAAAATAAAAATATTCCATCCTAAGAATATGAATTTCAAGAGCTTTCTTACAGTGTATACATTTTGATTTTTGGAGCAGAAATAACAAAATAATAAGGGAATTAAAATTCTGCTTCCATGTCATTCATATAAAAATCCCCTGAATTTACCTTTAAAGATGGCCGCCAAGAGTAGGGAAAATCACTGATGTGGGAACGATGTATTGGGTACATCATCGGGCGGTCAGGTCACTGCCTCAAACATTTTGTTTCTGTGTAATATCTCCTGTTAGAATAAAGATAAAGTTTTTATACTTGCTAGGTATAGACCTTATGGGAAGAGGAAGATTGGGATTGATTTTCAGGTCAATAGGGTCAAGGACACTGTTGCTAAGAATAGTTCTTGCTTGTTTGTCTTTCAGTGTGGACTGTCAGTGTTTAGTTTATTATTTAACTGTTATCATTATAGGGATAGGTGATTGTTTGGGCAACCATGTTGACAAACAAAGGAACATTCTTGTGATATAACAGCAAGGAAGAATTTAAACAAACTAAGAAAGTCCAATGAAATTTGACTCTGCCAATACAAACATTTGAGTTTTCTGAGTATTGATAAATAATTTAATGATAATTGAAAT
>CM037782.1:15933517-15983517 GCA_021229015.1 Solen grandis
ATGCCATTATAATTTCGTCTTTGTTGGGTATTTTATAATAATCAAATTTACATTTCTCATAGATAATTATATAAATGGCACAGCAAAGTAGAGTGATATTCGATTGTTCTTTTCAATATCTATTACCTATGCATAATTTTCAACATCATACTATGTTTCATAATTTACATATAGAATAGAGAAATGCCTCAAGCGTAGAATCGAACAGAAATGCATCGATATGTGAATTGAAAGCAAAAAAGCCCAGACTTTCCCATGGCGTTTAATAATACAGCCATAATTTCAAGTTAATACGAATCTTGTCAACTGCAAATTTTCCAGCGTGTCTAGTGCAATATCAGGGCCCCACTATGACAGCCTCTGTTTATGGCAGAAACAATGAAATAGATGTGGGAGTAACAAACATGGTCAACATCGATGTATTTTTTTATCAACATTTTTGATTACTTATCAGCTGATTTCCGCTTAACTGTTAATGTTTTATTTAAATTATAATAGTGATTCGTTTATTCGTGATCCATATATTTCAAGCAGTTGCAGCCAGTTGTCTTTACCTTTTTCAGACGAGGCTTTATAATTTTTCTGCATATCGGAGTTCCGAAAGTGCCGTTCAGACGAGTCCACTGCGTATACTTGGATATGTCGTTCAGCCATTATCCTTGGAACACTCAGTGCCAACTCTGCACCTTTGTTACAAATAACAAATAAACACACATACAGAGACATAATGATTAACCTTTTTTTCGGTTATGATAAATGCATCACAAAGATACATGAACATCGATTATTTTGAATGCTACTCAAAATCGTAACTGTTATGTCTGACAATCGGAACAGTTTTTCGATATAAAATGTTAATATTAATTAACCGAAAACGTCAGCATGTTCAATACGGAATATATTTTGTCATTCTATAATAAAGCAATAATAGCTTAAAAGTTAAACAATCATTTCAGACTTTATGTTCATGTGATGGCTTCCAAAAAGATTATGCCCATAATTATCCGCTATTGGAAATAAAATTCCACTTTTGAATTTGTCTATGATCTTGTGCGATCTACTCAGACACAATCGGGGAAAAATCAGGATTTTCACAATATCAAATGAGAAACCATTAAAATAATAAAACATTGTTATTATTTTGCTTCAAGAAACATATCGAAACAAATGAATTCAATAGAGCGTATTACTCGAACTGCCCCGACAATTCATTTTCATGTGCTACCCGTTTCCAAAAAATAAAAAAAGTGTTGCCGTTTAGTTGCCCACCTTTAGCGTTGCAGAACGTCACAAAAGCTTCGCCTTTAAACATTGTTACAGTCTTTATTCTCTCCTTAGTATGATGTTCGAAAAACATCCCAATGAAAACTTTATCCGGAAATGGATCCTTAACTCGAACTGTATTCTTTACTTTCAAGTGTTGGCTAGTATTTTCATCAGAAGACAATACACTCTGAATTGGCTCAGTGGATACTCCTTGTTCTTCATCATCTGTAGAAGACAAAAAATGTATACGAAGGATCCCCAAAACATTAATGTAACATAATCCGACGCCTATATATTACAATCATAACAATTTAAAAGAATCAATGCAGTTAAATAAGTGCATTTATTGTTAGGAAAATCGCAGTCGTCAAATATAGAGTGGCCAACCTTAATAGATAATCGTTTTTTCCTACAAGTCCAATTGTTTCTTTTACAGTTGCTGTTGTTGTTGAATTTTTTAAATAAAGGTAGTATTGTATTTTCTAACTGTTTACCATTTCTGTGGTGATATTCAGTCATGCAACGCTTTTTCAGCTAAGAACAGATTGTGGAAGACACAAGCTGCACCGAAACCGAAAATATATTTAAAATTTTCTTTATGTAAAATTCAAGAGACAAGATCGACTACTCCCTTTTAGTGGTGAAAGAAAGAAATGAAAATATCTTTGTATGTACATGTATTTATAAAATCGAGAGGAGCGTACACATTTTTGTTAAGATTCAAATTTACTAAAGTAGCAATTTATTTATTTAAAAAAATCATAAAAATAATGTTTTCTGTTCAAACAGTTCCAGTTCTAGACAATAAATAACTGATATTTGATGTATTTTCATATCTGATTGAAATATCTTTCAGTTATGCAATCATAACATGTTTTCCTGACTCGACTGACCTTACACTGAAACAATCTAGGTTAGTTTGTGGACCTTTAATGACATAATCTCTAAATGGAAATAAAATGGAGCAGATTCATCAGTCCTTTCACGAATAATTTATTTTCCTCTTACCACTTGATCCCAAAGTTACTGATTTAACTCCGCTACCAATCTGTTTCTGTCGTGACATGGTATCTTATGAATAGGGAATTGGTTCCTGAAACTTAAACATATTGACAAACGACAGTATTTTAATTTCATATTGACTGTATGTATAACTTATATGACTATTAACTATGCCTCATAATCAAAATGTTGCTTCACTAAATAAGGAAATTTTAATTTCAGCTAAATGCAGAGCAACATTATGTCTAAATTTGCCTAATCTTAAATGAAATCCCATATAAGTGTGTATTTGATATATTTTGGTTTTGACAATAAGCATTTTGATAACAATTTAAATATTTATGATCGCAAACAATTTTCAATTACACTTTCTTGAATATTCTGGAAAAAAATGGACGGATCGATAACTTTGTGCATCATTTGTTCCATTTCTAGTGTGCTTACAATATTGTGGTCCTTTTTATACTTTTATATGGTGGCAATAATAAGTGGTATGATATTTTTATCCCTTTATAGTGTGGTAATAACAACCGCTTGGTTCTATTTACCCAGTTCTTTTCTTTTATTGTAATGGCTAGCTATCATTTTCTGATTAGTATGGGCAATCATTAAGGATTTTCCACGTGCGGGTCCTTTTTTTTTTTTTTTTTTTTTTTGCTAAAGAGACAGCATCGGAAAAGACAGAATTTAGATACAAGGTATTCCGGGTGCGATACTCTAGCTCATTTTGCGGACAGACCCCTTTGGTTCATTTTCGTGCCTGTTGTAAAGCAACAACCTTTTTTGGTTTAAAGACGTCACAGCAGTAAATGCCCTGGCTGGAATTAAAACGTCTGACCTCCCTAACGCAAGGCCGACACTTTACCGCTGAGCTATTGCGTCGGTTTATACTGTGGTAATTACAACTGTTTGGGACTGTTCATCCTTTTAAAATGTAGAGATTATAATCATATTGGTAATTTCATCCTTTTTATAAAGTGGTAATTACAACCATATTGGTATTTTCATCCTTTTATAATTTGTTAATTACATCCGTATTGGTATTTTTATATTTTTATAATGTGGTAATTACAACCGTAATGGTATTTTCATCTTTTTAAAATGTGGTGATTACAACCATATTGGTATTTTCATCCTTTTTATAATGTTGTAATTACAACCGTATTGGTGTTTTCATATTTTTATAATGTGGTAATTACAACTGTATTGGTATTTTCATCTTTTTATAATGTAATTACAACCGTATTGGTCTTTTTATATCCCTTTAGACTGTGGTTATTATGTATTGGTATTTTCATCACTTTATTCTGTAATTATAATATAATCTGCTTTTCTGTTTATATTTTGAAAACAACTTGGTGTTTTTTAATCCCCTTTTGCCGCTAAATATCAATTGGGTGAGTCTATTTGTTTTACTTTCAAATCAGTAAAAACAATTGTTTTAATTTTCGTCTGATACATTTTGTTAATATTTAAGTTCCATACTGTTTATTCATAAATCAAGCGCGAATTTACATTTTGCTAAACGAAGACATTTTTATTTGTTAAATAGAGGTTTGATGGCTCTCTCGTTATGCTTACTTATATCTGACATAGTTATTGAACTTAATATTCTGTTCTAGATCAATATGAAAAAGATATTGTGCGACAACTATATATTTTGAAACAAGGACACACATGTTGAAAATACCGTTAAAGCAATAGTGTTACTCGGATGCTGTATCAATCTGGAGACAGGAAACCGCATTCTCATATACATATATCATTTCCATATATTTATATAAAACCGTGACCTATATCTCAATAAATCGTACAGTCAAGTGTCTGATCAAGCTTCACTTCTACACAAAGTTAATTGAAATCTCGGCCCAAAAGCTCGATAAAAATTAGGCCTATATAATGTATAACAATGAAGTTGACATAGAAAATCACATATAAACATAGCCTTTCTCACCTAAGGTTATTTGATATTTGAATAAAAAGAAGACATGATATCTATCAAATCATCTTAGGGTTGCGAGCAGATTCCATGAACGAAATAAATAAATGTGATATGATCATAACATCATCAAATATAAAGTTCGTTATAATATAAGTATGGAATCAAAATACTGGCGAGATAGGATGGGTATTTATGTAATTATAATATATCAATTAAGTGAAAATTCAGAGGCCGGAAGGGTATAGCGCGTCCGACAGTATGCATACATGCTCGATTGGTGACATTTTTTAGTTTCTCTAGCTTCTTACCTCGATAATTACTATGTAATTACCACGGACGTAGTTATAAACAACGTAGAGAAGGAATAGATAATATGATACCTAATATAATCAAATAAATTTTGAAAATTGTTTTGTCCGTCTCAAACAATGGTATCAGTGTCTCAGAACTGTCATTCATTTAACGCTGGAATACAATATATTGAATACAATAAAGCTATAGTTGGAAGTGAGGGATACCCACGTTCCACAAAATAATTAGACAATGACATAGCTGGTGCCGTACGAGAATCACATTCGGGTAATTTAACCACCAAGCATGCAATTATAACGTAGTTTAGCAAACCTGGTGATTGACAAAGCCAACACTACATAGCGGACATCGCATACATAGTAAAGCATTTTACTTCAATAGTAAATGAGTGCGTTTATTGTTATTGCTGGTCATTAAATGTTTTTTGAAAGCCGGAGCACAAAGAGAGAGGTGGTAACAAAACAATATGAGATAACATGATACATCCTTAATTTATGTGGTTAGAGTGTATCAATACGCTTTTCTGTAAAAACACCTTAATATATAAAATTCAAACACGTAATATGTAAATACACAATTAGTTTTTGCGACACCGAAATGCTAATTACCTGAAACAAACAATATTTGATTTATCTTCTGTGTAATACAATGATTTATAATCACTGGCCCTGTTTAGATTAAGGACTAAAATGCATTATGCGATTCACAACCAAGTTCCGATTAAAGACAACTCTAAACTTTGCAAACTTTTAAATTCTAAGCCGACATTGTATTGATTACTCGAAAACAAAAGCCGAATTTAACCCTACCCCCTAATGAAAAATAGTTCGTGATTTTTTTTTAAATTCAAAAGGGAAATACTTAATATTAATTTGTCATTCTCATTTTCAAAACAAAAACCTTTTAGGTCGGCCAGATCTCTAAAAGGCCTTACGGAACGACGAACCACACGCCAGTTTTTTTGTGTTTTTTTTGGTTCAATTTTGAAAACCAAACAACACAATTCAAAAACTGATTCTGTTTTCAAAATCCGATATCAAACAAACGTCTAGCTACATGTAGTCTGATGGGGTTCTTTACATAACTCAACAAACCCGAGTTACATGTGTATCCAAAAGTTAAATTATTATCAAATTCCAATATATTCTTCTCACTAAGCCCAACAAAAACGTTATATAAAAAGTCTGATGTCAAACTAGTGTGTAATGATATTTCAGTACCAAGCAGTTTGATACTCATATTCATTAAAGTATATCCAGTTTCTTTGCTGCTTCGGGGTTCCGTTATGCCATATTTCGCAGTGTATGCCTAATAAGGATGATTTCAGGGTCATTTAAATGTTTGTGCATATGTCGCCTGCCTAAAATGACACATATATCTAGAGATTGGTAACTTTGATATATATGTTTAACTATATTTAAACGTGTTCCAAGAAATAATATAGCTAGTTTGCTTTCATCTGTAGCATTATCTAATTAAGCTTATTTGAGAAAGCTAAGTTCATGATAAAACCGAAGATCACATACCTATTCTGATTATTTATATGCTCTTTAATATTTCTTCATTTGCATTCGTTGCAATTAATGATTTAGATTCTTCGAAATGTAAATACTGAAAAAATACACGCGAGCAGTATATCTAGTTATTGCTTTGAAATTTTATCTCTTTATTAGCTCTAGTATTGTAGTTTGCAGCAGTCCACCTCTTACATTTGTTTACTATGTATTAACTGTATATAATATCGCTGTCCATGCAACAAGCTTTGATAAGTTTGATCCGAAACAGATTTCTTTAGTCCTTACGGAACCAACCATTTAGACTTTAAAGTATACAAATGTTTAAAATAAAGCTCCGAATTTGAATCAAATTTTATTTTTTTTTTTTATCTTCACAAGTAATAAATTCATGTTTTGACAATGAAAAGGGGAATAAAAACAAAAAAGAAGAGAAAATCGAAAATGAAAGATATGTATATATTGTGCGATTTGGGAAATAAACAAGGTTTACATATCTCTCTCGACAATATGATCAAAACAAATGTTTATTTTCTTGAAATGATATGTTTGGATTGCGAATAAGCTTATTTTTATATGATTAATTTAGGTCACAAGTGTTATAATGCCGTCAATATACTAGATTCCGCGTATTTAGCATAAATAAAGAAACACCCATTTATATTTCTTATTATTTCTTTTATGTCCTTTAGTACACAATATTTAGTACGTATGGTACCTTGATCTATATTTTTAATCAAACCATACAGTCACTTGTCTGCTTCAGCTGCCCTACAATCCAAAGTCCTGTGGTAATTTTGGCCCCAAGGCTGATACTGATAAATCTTGTCAAATGTTGATGATAAACCTATTATCAAGTCCTTGAGCGAAACACCCTTCATAATCTGGTCAGTCGGGAATTACATGTAGTCTTAACTCCTAACTCTTGACCTTCTTTACCATCCTAGGCGTTTTCCACCCTTCTGTTATATTTACTGGACTATAAACATGATTTAGATTTGTTGAAATAAATTGATTTTACCTTTTTAGTCCATTTTCGACAATTTCATACGCGTAACTTCTCTTACTTACAATGCTATCAAACACTGGTCAATAATGCCTGTATATCTTCCTCCAATGTTAGCAATTTTAAATGGTAGGCACGCAAATCAGGCACATCAAAAACTTTTGTTCAATTATGAATTTCACATAGTTACATAACTAACTGTCTTAGATTTTCATCAAAATAAAACATGAAGGAGTAAATTGTATACATTTTTCTATGTGATTTCATATGTGATGCTGAATGAAACGTTTTTCTTAAAGACAAAACATAATCTTGACGTTTTTTTTATATATTTTTCTTTTATAATTCACTTCCAACATCACGTTTGGTTAAGTTCGCATTGACATTTAATGTCAGTTACCATCAGATGTAGTTAATTGTTATCCATATATTTAGGATATTTTTTCCCTTTTATTGCATAAATATTACTGTTACATTTTGTCATCATTTTATTTACCATAAAATACTTTTTATGATTTAATACATTTTAAAAAGGAATAACGAAAATTATATTTTTTTCAATTGACAGATCGAAGTAAAATGAAAGCTCCTGTTACTATTGGTAAAACGCTATAACTTATATCACAAATTTACACATGAAACCTCGTTGCTTTTTTTAAATTAGACATATCTTATCTAAACTTCTCTACACTTAATCTGCATTGAACTATGTGTACATGCAAGATGTTATCACAGCTGAAGACAATTTAACTCTATTACGTAATATGAAAAATTGAGAACAGGTGAGGTTTGTGAAAAAATCATGTTTATATTTACAAATCCCCTATCATAGATCGAGATATAAGGTATCACAAATATGTGGTACAAGGCCACTTATATCTCTATGTCACCGGTATACAGACAGCTGATTTGAATTTTGTATTATCAAACATATTATAACCATGCCCTTTATCAAATTGTATATCCTGAAAACAAAGAAAGAATTGTAGATAAAAAATACATCTTCAAAATGCGCCGCTTTAAGTAAGTTGTGAAACAAATGACCTCCGTAATTAAAAAGGAAGATAATAATGTCGCAAGTTTTGAACGTGGATTATCGTTTTACTCAAAGTTACAATTTATTTCAAATATCGTTTATATTAAAAATGTTCCTCAATATTTTGAATTGTAGCGCTATAAAGGGCACAGCCACAACATATCAATGTTTTATTTTACTTTTAAGAATATTATGAAAGAAAGTGGAATTTGCAATGAAATTCATACCATATTTATTTGCAAAAAACTCGTATGTTTATCATGACTTGTTACAATCGGTAGTTTGCATGTACATATGCGTTATTTGTACGTATAAAATTGTGCATACGCTGAGAGAAAAAAAGTTACAAGTTCATAACAATCTCAGCAATGTAAGCAGACTTTTCTATGTACTTGGTAGTCCTGTATTCAATGAAAACTACGACTGATCAGAGAGAGAGAGAGAGAGAGAGAAAGACCGAGAGAAATCAACATCGACTTGATCTATGCTTTGACAAAATGTAGATCTTTTAGATTGTTCAATCTACGGCAAATTCCCTTCTTCCGTCGTTTGGCAACGGGTTATTCTCTTTTCGGTAATTGAACCTATTTAATATTATCAAGCATTGTAACGAATACTCAATTGGTATTCTCTATACCTTATTTTATTTTCTTCAAATAATTAACAACTTAACTTTCAATAACAAAGATATAACAAAGATATAACAAAGATATCAGTATGGATGACAGGAAAGATCAATGGGGTTTCATTTAAACGAATAATGTTGTCATAGAGTCAATTTATTTTTAGCAAACACAAACGTTATGGTGGTGAGCATGAGATGAATATCACGTAAAATGTGCTGTTATTTCACAACTATCTATTATGATTCTCGAAATTAACATTTCGTTTCTGCAGCATAGACATTGGAAAGCGGAAGAAAACTATGTACAGAAATAGACGTACACTGTAAATTTAAATTGTAATTTCTATGAAGTATAAAATAACAAAATGGTTTAGTATTAAATGCTTAGTTTAAACTTATTCATTTTACGTCGATTGATAAACAAGTTCTTATAACTTATGTTAATACTTGTCTATTTCTGAGTTAAACCAGTACTTTACACATAGGAAGACCATGAAAAATCCATTCGACTTACGGAATTTATACCCACAACCTTCGGATTCGCAGTCGTGTATCTTACCACAGACTTGATGTAAATAGTTCAGATGGTATTTTCTCCGATCAGACATTGATTAAACGATACCAATACTCTCTGATATTATTTAGACTGAAGGTAATATTACTTAAGTTACAACGATATTTTGATATATCCGTACATATATACACAATACAATAAATAACAATTGAATTAGTTCATGTCTGTTATACATCATGAGCTAGTTTCTACTTTTTTGGAGCTACAATTCATTAGTGATCGTTGACGTGATTCATTACGATAATGATTGAACGAACGCATTGCTTGCTTTTAATCCCATTCCTGGTTCATTAAAACAATAAAGTCTGCAACCACTGTGCAAGTCATTCGTATATAATCACGTGGTTATCTAAACTCACTTTTTATTTAGATGTAGAGATTAGTTTTCTATGGAATGAATATCTTATAACTTATAAGTTATCAAAAAGAAAATCCGTGCAAAGCATTAAATACATATCAATGATATTCATTCAATAGAAAAGTAACATCAAAATAGTACTAGAAATGAGCTGATGCATTTGGAATACAATGTAAAACACATTTGCGTGTTTTAATAATAAAATGTTTAAGACGAGATGGAAGATTGAAAGATAACAGACACTCAAGATTCATTTTAGTTTAGATAAGGGAGGAAATGTTTGCTTGGCTTTTATACTTACTATGCTACTTATATTTTGTTATGAACATACACACGCAAAAAATAAAAATAATAATAGTAATAACTAGTATAAGAAGAAAAAAAATCAAAACTAATTTAAAGTGACAAATTCAAATTTAAATCCATTTCATTCCCTGAACATCTCTGATACATATTCGACCAGAAAGAGTTTTAATAACCATCTCAAAGACCAAAGCTATCATGATTTTTAAAAGTGAAAACACAAATGCTCAGGTTTCAAAAAGATATATTTGATGGTACACAGCTTAAATGTTTTATATTCAATATCAATAGTTTTTCGGGAATCAAGCAATGTCGTAAGATAATTAAAATGAATTAAAGTAGAATAAAAATAATTTAAGTTTAAACGCCACCAAATATGTGTATATGGTTTGTGTTGTTCTAAGAACATGCGATTGTGTATATTAGAGAAAACATGGGGTGCATAAAACAGAAACAATCACAATATATAATTGACCAACTTTTTTCTATTTATAAACATCCTCCTTTGAACAAGTTCTAACTTTGACAAATAAGTTAACCTTCAAAAAAAAAAAAAAAAACATTTATATATATAATTGATGAATACAAAAAAGAAAAAAAAAAAAACGATGTCCTCTTAAGAGAGATCGTTCGTTTGTTTGTTTGTATGTACAGTATTGCAGTATTTCGGTCATTTCGAAACCTTGGTCTACTAGAAACAGATATGGTGCTGTCACACTTCAGTAACACGCCGCAGACAATAAGGCCAGTGATTAATTTACGAAAATGCTGTTAAGATGTTCGCATCTTTTGGATAACGGATCTAAGAGAGAGAGAGAGAGATTGGATATTTAACGGACTGAAAAACAAAGATCTACTTACTGCTTTCAACAATAAGATAAGAATATGAAAACTTACATAATTATCGGATCTGTAATCAATGTACACTTCGACTCGATCATTGAGAGAGAGAGAGAGAGAGAGAGAGAAAGAGATGTAACGCATGTTAACTGCAACAACACTAGAATTTCCCATACTGCTGAAGTAAAATGTATTTCAACTTACGGAAAACACTCTTCTTCTGCCGTCAGGCAACATGTGGTTCCCTCTACAACACTTTAATTGAATTAATAAATAAATAACTTAAAAAAAAAAATTTTTTTTTTACTTAAACTGTTACTTTTTTATGATAAATACCAAGAAAACCTCTATGAATGAAGCAGGCAAAATCGGCGGGGTCTAATTTATACACATACGATTATCATATCGTCGATCTATTTTTAAACATATGTAGATAATTTATGGTGTGACTATGAGCTGTCCACCACCTGCACTGTACTCTTTATTATATCTTATGTGGATCTTCTTTCTCGTTAATACCCCTTAAACCTTTGTCACTGCATTTCAGCATAACCCAAATAAGGACACGAAAGACACAAAGTACAGTTTGGCAATTCTGTTCATTTACCATAGTTTATACTTATTAAAAGGCCCGAATAAGTTACCACAACCTTTTAATTATGTGAAAGAACATTACTTGGTAAACACCACATGGACCCGTTAAGTCTATACACATAGCTTATAAACCAAAACTATATGACATCATATTTGCTTTGATTTATGACTGTTAATTTCAAGTTTGTTTCTTCTGCCCTGTCTTATTTATTTCAACATTTATTTATTTTTTCAAATACACTGGTGACTTTTCAAAAGTTTTTCTGAAAATTCTGATAATGAAGCAAATTGGCATGGCAAGGTATAACACATGTTTACCAGATGATGACCACATATCGTATGATTTATATTAAACATTTTTCGTTCGAACGACCTGCTTGTTGTGTCCAAGTTACGTATTTGTATACAACCGAAGGTTAAATAGAATGACTAATCGGATGATCCTGATAAGAATGAACAGCCGTCTGAGATAAGACATCCGTTTTTTATTTGTTTTGTTTTGTTTTTGTTTTGATGTTATTTAAAGAAAACCTACAGGATAACACTCAGGCTTATTCCCCGTGTTGAACTGTTTCGATTTATGGTCAGTTCAACTTCGTTTGTGACAATTTAATTCTGTCGCTCAGTCTAACACATTGCTTTTCTTAAGTAAGTACCGGAACTTTAGACTACGAAAATGCTTCCAATGGTATCGAGGAGAATATTTTAGTAAGTAACACCGCTTTCTGTCCATTTTTTATTTTATTTTTTTGTTTTTTTTAAAAGAAGGACCCGTATTTAAACAATGTCAGATATTTTGTATCGTGACGTACAATAGAAAAGAAGACAGGGTGACAAACTCTTCATAAACATGTATTTGTTCATAAAGTATTCTAGTACGTAGCTGGTGGATACGTATATTGCCTTCATCTATATCTCTTTTTATCTTACTGTTCACATTACTACGTCAGCTGCCCTACAAACAAATGTCAAGTGATAATCTAGGCCCCAAGGCCGATACTGAACAGCCAAGTAATGGTCAGTAGTGAAATGTGATAACGCAATATACATACATCGTGTATTTAATTAGGTAATTTAAGAAAGGTGAACACAATAATATATTACATGTGGCATTTTGCTTTTATTTTGTTTGACAAACAGCCATTCCTCAATAGAAATGGCATAATGCAGTCTAAACAGCCCGCAATAGACCATACAGTTGTTAGTAATTGTTTTATTAGGTTTGATTTCGAGATACTTTCAAAACGTCTTTTGTAATCGTAAAGCTGTTACACACTAGTCAATACTTTTTATTCATCTTTTATCGTGAACAGAATTCCTTAAGATACAAACAGCACGTTTGGGTTGATCTTTGGTTTACTTGTAATTTCCTCATTTATTCAAAATGCTAATTGGAAACAGTTCGTGTATAACAAATATTTATTACAAGTCATTGATATGAGCTACTTTTCCATATTCATAGTATATGTACTAATAGGGTTGCCCTATTTCTTCTGCTATATCTCGTTAATGTAAATGAAAACAATGTGAACAGAATGTCAGCTAAAGTCTCTAAAATGACAAACAACATGGCAAATTTTGATAAAGAAAAAAGTTCTTTTAAATATGAGATAAGTAAATGTATTTATACAATTATGTTCTAGATATATCGTTTTGAAAAAAGGACAGGTTATATCGTCAATGAACTAGGGAAATATGATACGAACCTATATTGCTCGAAGACAACATTACGTAAACATTATATAATTCAGGAAATGACCGGCCTATCTGTTTGTATAAACGTTTGTATCTGTGACCGAGATAGTGTATATCGCATATATGGGCTGAACTGCGAGTTTACATCTTTTAAAGAATTTGATCATCACATCTAAATTTATAATACATCTTCAACCGATGCGAATTCAAACTGAATATGTTACATTTGATTGAAGTTTATCTATACGTCGTAAGAACGTGAAAAATGCATAAATAAAGCTCGTAATTAAGGAGACAGACTAGCATATATAGTAAATATTATTGCAGATTATTCTTTATTACGTTTAAATATCTAGTTTCGAAGTCGATTTCGTTTTAATATCGTTTAATTTTGAAAGTAGTTGAACAGATTCTACTTTGCGAATCAAATGTCGAATTAAAATGTGATTAGGTGTATGCATTTGAAACAGTATCCTCTATCATGAATGTAAACTTATCACATATGTCCATGTTGTACTCGTATATTTTATAGCATGTTTTTTATTGTCATCTCATTTGAACAGTTATTGTTGATAATATCAATCGATTTATCTAGTTTACCTACAAGAAAATTGAATGTGAAGATAGCTAATATCACATGTTTTGTTAAGTTATTATAGTTATTGTAAGGTATTATAGGTTTATAATTGTATTGTTCAGTGCCGATAATTCACAATATATGAAACAGATATGTATGCGGCCGGGTAACTCAGTCGCTAGAGCATTCGCCCTGTAAGGGAAGTGCCCAGGGTTCGAGTCTCGGTCAGGCTGCATATTTTATCACTCTGTAACATTACGCACCAAACATGGGACTGTGGCAAAGGTCCAAGATATGTCTTAGATACTTGCACATGATTATATTTTCCCTGTAATTCCTAGAATTTAGGGACGAATTCTAAAGTTGTGGGGGATAAGTTCACAGTACCAATTACTCACAATTGGGAGAAGGGTGTGTATGCGGCCTAATAACTAATAGTCGGAAGAGCATTTACCCTGTAAGCGAAGAGGCCCCAAGTTCTAGACTCGGTCAGGCTGCATATTATTCTCACCCTGTAACATATACCTATAACTATCTCTATCGGTTGTATGCATCGCGTGCATGCACTGCACCAGTTTAGTGATACAAGGATGATAATAACGTATACTGACAGAGATGTTGTTCGAAAGCAAGGGTGTTCACTGTTCTAAGATTTGTATTTCTTAAACTTATTTTCATTTAACATTTTAAAGGGTCGAATATATAACCATCTCATTTATCAAAACTCGGGTTACGTGTTAACATCTTATGAGAATGTGAGTATCACATGTTAAAGCTATAAGACCTCTTCACCATATGCGAATTGAAACTGAATATTTAATTAAGTCATAAGATTGCGAAGATGGATACATTGCGTTCGTATTTTTTAGAAAATAAATCAAATATCTTTGGAATTATTTGTCATTCTAAAACACTTATAATATCTAGTTTCAAAAACGTTTTCTTTAAAATGAAAATGTGATTGGGTGCCCGAGATGGAATCGAATTCGGGTCCTTCGGTATATCAATCGGACACTATCACGTCGCCACAAATGCTAGGTCTATGGCAAGATAATGTAAGTGTAATTGTATACCTCTACTACACATACCCCCTCAAATCAAGAATCAGATTCCTGGAGTATGAACGTCTGTGGGATATCCTAAGGGTGCCATCCCTTCTACAACTGTGAGTTATTTACGTTTGTCGCCAAATGTAACCTGCCCCGGGCTGGAATCGAACTCTGGTCCTTCGGTATGCCAATCGGACATATCTCCACAAAAGCTAGTCTATGGCAAGGTAGTTAAAGTGCTATTTTATACCTCTACTACACACGTTTATATTTTCGCCAAGATAATTCATTTGATTATTGTTATACATATTCAATTAAATAAATGATACGTCTATAATAAAAAAAAAGAAGCTGACAGCAAGACGGATGAGTAAAAGGAAGATAATCAAAACGCCTGATTTTTTCCTGATGATAGCATTTAAATTTAGACCCTTGACAACATTTCAGTGAATTGGAAATTAACTAAATTACAGTGGATATAATGAAAATAGACACCCATTTATTTGTCAAGTAGTCACGGTTCTTGAGGAACACTAAGTTTCCGGTAAGAATGCTTTCTGTGGCGACCAACTAATCCGAGAAGCGAACCTCTCTGTTTCGATCTGCATCTCAGAGAAGCAGACCTCTCTAAGGCGACTCACTTCTCCTAGAAGCAGACCTCTCTGTTTCGATCTGATTCTCCTAAAAGCTGAGCTTCTATATGGTGACCCACTTCTCCTAGAAACGGACCTCTCTGTTTCGATCTGATTCTCCTAAAAGCTGACCTCTATATGGTGACCCACTTCTCCTAGAAGCGAACCTCTCTGTCTTCTTCATCTCCTAGAAGCGGACCTCTCTGTGGCGAACCACATCTAGAAGCAGACCTATCTGTGGCGACCCTTCTCTAGAAGCGACCTTCTTGCGACCCCTTCTCTGAAGCCGACCTCTCTGTGGCGACCGCTCTCATAGAAGCGGACCTCTCTGTGTCGACCTGCATCTTCTGAAAGACTCCATTCTTTAGAAATCACTCTTTTAATGACCTCTTTTAATGGAGATCTTTTCTTCTTTATGAGCCGGCCTCTTTTACTATCTCAACTTCTCTGTTGAAGTCGGCCTCCTTCGTCACACTCATCCTCTCTCTTTCTTTCTCAATCTTAGATGTAGAAGATCAACCATTGCAATTCTTGTTTCGCAAAGAGGCAAATTTATTTATTCTCAAAATAAACTGGTTTATATATATATATATATATATATATTATTTCGCCGATACACTTAAAGACATCCCAGAAAATTTCGCTTCAGCCAAGGTCATTTAGTCATCTGGTACCTTTTTGGTCAATGAATTATGCATTTCGGGGCATTTAATGAGTATTCACATTTATAGTTTAAGGCACGAAAATTATGCTGATAATGCGTTTTGTTTGATTGTGAATAATATAATACAAATGGTAACTTGGGAATTTTCTTAATGGGAAAATATAGGGCTGCCTCAGTGCGATATCACGTCCAAGACGAGTAGCATACCACACCTAGTTAAATTATTCTGATACCGGACCGATCTGTCCTGGAACTACCCTTATCTGCTGAACACCAATCACGAAGATCATACGAGTAACAACTTTATCGACATTGGTAGAACGTGGCCGGGCATCGAACCCATAAGGTCCTGGCAACGGTATGGGCACTATAACAACTCCGACACTGAGACCGATGTGTATCTATTTCCAAGGTGTCGATTCTGAGTGAATTGTTAATTGATATTTTTTCGAGAACAAAGAATTGACCTGAATACATTTGTATATAAATGTAAAATATGAAAATAGTTTTGAAAAAAAGCTTCATTTTATTGACTATTATAGAAGAATTATACACGAATTACAAATTAGGATGCTTATTTAATACAGTCAGCATTATATGTACATTTAATAAGAAAGATAATCCAGTGTAAATTGACATAACGAATAATAAAACGTATTACAATATTTTACTTATGCACTACCTTAACTGCGTTTACCTATATGGAAATCTATAAAAATGGCATGTGCACGATAAACGCATCGTCCTATTCCGTATTAAGCTGGATCTTTGCACCTTGACTGATACTTATCTCTCTATGCTCTTTCCGAATTCGTGTGATAACACGGCATTTAAACGTTCCAGTGAAACTGAGAATGAGGGAACTGCTTCGACTCCTACCATTTTTATTCTATTTTCACTTCATTTCGGGACAGGATGCTGATATTTCAGTTTTACTGTCCAGGATTGAGGCTCTGGAGAGAAAAGGTATTGTCATATATTTGGTAATTGTTCAACAACAGTTTGAACACATAAATACAGTATATATTTTGTTGGTTAAAACTCATCATGGTAAACCTAATCTGATAGTTTTCATTATATGTTTTTCAAGCTGCCATGTTATTGTATTGTATTTTGTAACCAGATGATCATTTAAACTTCCGGTGGAAATGAAAAAAATCTATGGAAATTATGTTCAAATTGAAAAATATTAAGGTAATATTGATTCAAGTTAATAGGAAATCTGAAGATTTCTCCTTTTTAGTTTTTAGTTTAGAAAATATTCAGATATTGTTCCATTAATTATTTAAAAATCTCTGAGCAATGTATGTCTTTTAGATAAACACCTTAAATATATTATACAAGTCTCTCGGCCATTGCTGGGTTAGACTAAAACTTTGAGCCTGAGAAGATCTTGACAAAGTTTTGCTGCCTGAAGGGTCCTAGCATGTAGATGAACACTGTAATTACCCCTATGACATAGCAATAGCGATAACAAAGAATATGATTATCCATAAGTTTATAACTTTCAGTGCATAATGTTAAGAATGCATTGGTATGAAAACTACATTCAAATAATTTAGAGTAAAGAGATTCTTTTGTTAACTGTTTAATTGTGATAACAGAGAAACTTTAATTAAATAATACAAATATGCAACAACATAAAGTCTAAATGTTCAACTGGACTGGAAAAAAAAGGGCGAGCCATCGGTTGTTCGAGCCAAGTCATGTATCAAAATGTACTCATAAACATGTGCATGAATTCCATATCGTTAATCTCACCAGTCAATTTCCAGATTTGTTTGTTATTATGCAATACTTTCAATGTAAAAAATATTAATACTGTTAATCATACATTGATTCAAAATACTTGTGCGGTTTAAAAATTCGATATAACATATCAAGCCGACGATTTTTTAGGCCAACTGTTGAATTATGAATATTTAAAGTATTCCGATGCTCGATTGATAATATGATTGTTGACAAGTGTTGAGTCGTGATTAGAAAAAATCCTCTACATGACTACCGTATAATGTTCGCCCCATAGGAATCTCAATGGACCACCTGGCAGGATATGTATATTTATATATATATATATATATATATATATATATATATATATATTATTATTTCGCCGATAAACTTAAAGACATCCCAGAAAATTTCGCTTCAACCAAAGTCATTTAGTCATCTGGTACCTTTTTGATCAATGAATTATGCATTTCGGGGCATTTAATAAGTATTCACATTTATAGTTTAAGGCACGTAAATTATGTTGATAATGCGTTTAGTTTGATTGTGTATTATATAATACAAATGGTAACTTGGGAATTTTCTTAATGGGAAAATATAGGGCTGCCTCAGTGCGATATCACGTCGAAGACGAGTAGCATACCACACCTAGTCAAATTATTCTGATACCGGACCGATCTGTCCTGGAACTACCCTTATCTGCTGCACACCAATCTCGAAAATCATACGAGTAACAACTTTATCGACATTGGTAGAACATGGCCGGGCATCGAACCCATAAGGTCCTGGCAACGGTATGGGCACTATAACAACTCCGACACTGAGACCGATGTGTATCTATTTCCAAGGTGTCGATTCTGAGTGAATTGTTAATTGATATTTTTTCGAGAACAAAGAATTGACCTGAATACATTTGTATATAAATGTAAAATATGAAAATAGTTTTGAAAAAAAGCTTCATTTTATTGACTATTATAGAAGAATTATACACGAATTATAAATTAGGATGCTTATTTAATACAGTCAGCATTATATGTACATTTAATAAGAAAGATAATCCAGTGTAAATTGACATAACGAATAATAAAACGTATTACAATATTTTACTTATGCACTACCTTAACTGCGTTTACCTATATGGAAATCTATAAAAATGGCATGTGCACGATAAACGCATCGTCCTATTCCGTATTAAGCTGGATCTTTGCACCTTGACTGATACTTATCTCTCTATGCTCTTTCCGAATTCGTGTGATAACACGGCATTTAAACGTTCCAGTGAAACTGAGAATGAGGGAACTACTTCGACTCCTACCATTTTTATTCTTTTTTCACTTTATTTCGGGACAGGATGCTGATATTTCAGTTTTACTGTCCAGGATTGAGGCTCTGGAGAGAAAAGGTATTGTCATATATTTGGTAATTGTTTAACAACAGTTTGAACACATAAATAGAGGATATATTATGTTGGTTAAAACTCATCACTTAACCGGTAAAACTAATCTTATAGTTTTCATTAATAGTAGGTTAATTAGTATCAAATAAGGTAGTTCACTTATTCATTCATTATATGTTTTTCAAGCTGCTATGTTTTTGTATTGTATTTTGTAACCAGATGATCATTTAAACCTCCGCTGGAAATGAAAAAAAAAATCTATAGCAGTTATGTTCAAAATGAAAATTGGGTTAGACCAAAACTTTGAGCCTGAGAAGATCTTGACAAAGTTTTGCTGCCTGCAGGGTCCTATGTGTTGATGAACACTATTATTACCCTATGACATAGCTATAGCGATAACAAAGAAGATGGTTAGCGATAGTTTATAACTTTTAGTGCATTTTTTTTTCAAGAATGCATTGGTATGAAAACTATAAATTCAAATAATTTCGAGTAAAGAGATTCTTTTGTTAACAGTTTATGATATCCAGACATTATTAAGAAATTGTGATAACAGAGAAACTTTATTTAAATAATACCAATATGCAACAACATAAATACCTCTAAAAGTTTATATGTCTTAAAAACATTTTGAACTTAACGCGGTTATGTTTATATTTTCAAAATAAGTAAGCAATCGAGACTTAAAATATGTCACTTGCACTCCTTTGCCTTCAAACTAGATATTATAACACGTGGTAGAGCTTTCGATTGGCATACCGAACTCCCGAGGTCGATTCCAGTTCGAATCAATATGATGTTATTTGGTACGTTTGGCGGCCAACGTAAATAATTGGTTTTAGTCAAAATATTTATTAAAATATAATAAACAAATTAATTTATCTGGAACTTTCAACATATTTGGTAAAATATTTCATGAAACACACACTGAAAACATTTAAACAAAACAATACATATTCTTACCTTATGTTGTCCGGAAGGCTTTGCACATTTCTCCACCCAGTTTCACTCGTGATGCAAATTGATTATTTAATGGCATGGCATATAATCCATGCTCTAATTGAAAAACAGTGATCAATTTGGTGATATTTAGAATTTACAATACCAACGCCATTATTTTTTCCAGTTATGAGAATTAAACTGCCATGTTGTCGAAATTCTATGGCAAATGAATTTAACTAACTAACCTTCCACGTGCATAATTTAACAAGGACCAACAAACCCATTTGTCCTAAAGACCTGCAGTTTCCAAAGAAAACAGCCTGCTTCAACGACTGTTGTGAATTGATCTGCTACAAACTCAGTTATGTGATGAAAATCACAAGACGGCGTGATTTAAAACGTAGATCTTCGGTGAACAAAGAAAAAAAAGTTAATTTTAGTTAAGGATAACTTTGTGTTCATAGAACTTTTAGGATGATCCCACAAAATAAAAGCCATATTTTCGAGAAATTTTAATTTCAACATGAGTCTGTTGACAATATACCTGCTCACTCTGTTATAAAAGATTGAAATAAATATTCTACTTTTTAAACAAAGACTGTTTCATAAGATCTCTTTGACAAGTCGTGAATACAATACATAGAGCAATAAGGTAGCCACAGTTTGAGCACATTAATTTATTTTCCTGATTTACAGTTGAAGAAAACAGTTTTGAGAGACTGAGGACTGAAAATGAAATGCAAAATCTGAAATCAAGGTAGTATACATTTAAATACTTATTTTAATACATATACCTTTTAATTATCTGATGATAAAATTAAACGTTTTTCATTTACCTATGATAAACATATAATAATCCACGATTTAATATTTAAACTACCCCTTTTGCGATTCGAAACTTTTATATTCCACTGTTTTATGCATTTCCACAACATTGCTTTCAACCATACACTGTGAACTGGTACTGAGCATAAATGTATGATACAAGCATTTTTTTTTTTCAAAACAACTGATTTCTTGAGAAACATTTACGTCCAAAGTGAATCCCAAATTAACGTGATTCTATAATAATAGTAGTTGATGACCTGTAAACATAAACATATCTACATATATTTTCAGATTTCGAAATCTTGAGAAAGAAAATGGTCTTCTAAAAAGGCTGTTAAGAAGTTGGACAATGAACTCACCTTTCTAAAAGAATTTTCAAATGCTATGGACAAAAGCGATCCATTAAAGGAAGAAACCAGAGGAAAATCAGACAATAGGACAAACATGTTTTCACTGACCAAGGTTTTAAAAGAACCATCTTCTCAGAGAAGTATGATTTTAAGACTTTTTTTATTTTAATTTTTAAATATCTCACGGCTTGCTATGATGACTAAAATCACAAGTCCACCTTGCTCGTTTTTGGAATTACCTCCCTTAATTTAATTGTATAATGGCTTTTTGTTCAGAGCAAACACATTTACTTTAGGAGATAAACATTTGATATATGACGTAATTAACAACTATGGAAGCCCTTTCAATTGACATGAGTTATTTTGCATCTGCCCCCTTATAAGGGGCTCAGATGAATTAGGCTTGGATTTGTGTTTTATGATTATATATTATTATGATTTAAATAACCGATAAGATTTACTGACATATTTGCAGACAGCTTGCATAAACGGCATTTAAGATACTTTAAATGATGTTTTGGCAAAGCTATTTATATTATTAAAATGTAAGAAACATGAAGGTTTTTACGAAAAAGTAAAACAATCTTTGTGTTTCACCTTTATAATGTTGTTTAAAAATATAACTGTATTCGCATTTATAGTTATATCTGCAAAATGAATAGCTAGTATTTAGATTAATCAATAAAGATGTATGCGACATAAGTTCATTTATTTACAATATCTAACTGACTTAATTGTTTGTAGTACGGGGTTATTATTATCCTTATTATTAGATGTTATTAACGGTCATAAATTTGCAAGTAGTAATCATTCTCTCTGTTTACTTGATTTATCTAGAACAACAGAAAGGGATCGTAGATAGTTCGGAAGGACCGGTTGCATTTCATGCTGTTATAACAACAGGCGAAGTCAGTCATATTGGAATCGGGCAGAAAATCGTGTTTAACACGGTACGGGAAAACATCGGAAACGGTTACCATGGGCAACACGGGATTTTCATAGCGCCACAGGCAGGAGTGTATATGTTCTCGACGTCTATTATGAGTTATATTACTCCTCATCCAGAAGTCCAAGTTGAACTTGTGAAAAACGGCGTCGTTTTGGCTAGAGCTTACGGGCATGGTGATTCCGGTCGACATGACCAGGGCTCTGTTTCCGTGGTAGCCCAGCTCAATGTTGCAGATGAGGTATGGGTACAACTGAGATATATAGCAGATGATTCCTTGTACGGCAATGCTTACACAAGTTTCATGGGATTTTTAATTCCATATTGAGGAAAATTCATAAACTTGTTGCAATAACGTGGCACGAAGTAAATCACAATAAATGTCAAAATTGTTCATCCATGTTTAATTTACTTGTGCGAGTAAAAAACAAAGGTCAGACACGTCTCAGACACGTCTTAATTTAAAAGTGAATTTATAAAAATAAAATGGCAAACTCAGAAAATGACATGAATAATTATATTCGAATCAGATGTCATTGCCAAAACGGGGTATGAAATAAATTGTCATCAATGTACAAAAAAATGATACCTCTTAATTTACTGGTATATATGTTATACAGAAATGTTTTGCTTGCATCGTTTTCCCATTTTGCACCGTTTTACCGACTTTATAAACAGGTAGTGATAGGGATATACCGCATATTCTGTGTCGATAATACATTTAAGGATAAAAATACATAATGATATGGCCAATATGACAATTCCATAAACTACTTGTGCTAGCTCACAGTTATTCTATACTTATTTTTACTACTAAATTACTCAGAATTACTTTAGGGTGACTGGATAGCGTAGTGGTAACGCGCCTCGCTTCTCACCAATGCGTCCCGGGTCCGATTCCTGGTCACGTACGTGAGAGGGTACAGTGGTCGCCCGTCCAGACACGTGGGTTTTCTACGGGCTCTTCCGGTTTCCTCCAACAATAATGACCACATACGCCGCCATTAGAGCCATCGAGGGTGACTAATTTAAGTTGTGATAACTATAAATAAAGTTTAAACTTAAAATTACTCAATATCTTTTCCAAAATTTATCAATCCGCCTTTAATACGTTTTGGGTAAATTTCGAGATCGATATGACTTTCTGAATATATACACATAAAATGAATGTCATTGGTTAAAATGGTGTATAAAACTTGAAATGTCAACATCATATATTTTGTCTAGATACAAAATACTCTATCAAATAATAAATTATTTCACCTTTCTTTTTCGTCAATGCTTAAACAAGCTGTATACTTCTCAACTATTCGTGAGTTGAACTTGTTGAGATGCGTGTTGGAAGGTGGCAAAAGATCCTCGCACCCACTGGGGTTCGAACACACAACACATATGTGATCACATGATAACGGCGCCCTTTAGAGTAGAACATAAGATTAGAACATTAGAAATGTATTTTATTTGATTTTTTAGGCATTATGACATTGTTAAGAATGTCTATCAAATTAGATAGAGTTCTTGAATCCGTTTGAGGTTAAAAGAAACTGATAAATCTTAAATAGCTCAATTAATTTAAGGTAAAGTCCCTGTAATGGTTCCGCTACGACTTGGACCACTTAACCTCTATCGAAATAACCAAGATACCCTAATGAAACATTAGAAAACCGTGGTTATCTCCGAGGTCCAAAATGTAGCAGAACCATTACAGGGACTTTACCTTAAGGTCAAATTTTACAAAATTTCGTAGGCTTTTCTAATTACCCTTCATCAAGTCTTGTACCAGCCAAATGAAAACTCATTTTATTTTTATATAGAACAAAGAACGAAATATCTTCATTTTTTCTTTGAAAACCTTGATATTTAAGTTCAGAGTCGGTGTGGTATATTTAGGGAAGTGTGCGAAATTTTATACTTTCGTAACGTGTTGTTTGTAATATCATTTCGTCTGTTATAAGGCAGTATATTCACGACAAGTTCAACAACATTGTTCACCCTTCCAAAATATTTGTGCAATGTAATACACTAATACAGCATATCAAGCCGACAATGTAACAAACCAATGATTAAAATATGAATATGAAGTTCAGTGGAAAGCAATGTGTATAAATCGCTCCTTAATGTTGATTGATATGTTTTGTAGATGCAAGTATAGAGGATGAGGTTGACTCATGCTGAGAAAAATGTTGATATAGGACTTAAAATACGGTAGTTACTTGTTGGGATAATGTGTATATTCTAGACAAATCAAACATGGTGATCTTGAATCTTACAAAGTGCCGTCGCAAGCTAAAGAAGGTCGTAAAGTAAAATATTCTGACCGGTGTGTCTTCAGATGACAGGTCACTGACATTATCAATTGCCTCAATATTAATATAATAAGTTACTGATAATGGAGAATGAATATAAAATTAATATTTAAACATGGAAAGGAACACCTAATATAGGAATGACCCCCTTTATCTTTTGTCTCAATTGGTCAGGACATTGTCTTGATAGATGAATGAAATACGTATCAATTTTATATTAAAATAATGCCTGGTAAGAATTATTTTTTCACTAAATGTTTATATATTTTGTTTATGATACTATTTCATCTATAAAGGCATTTTTGCAGGTATCCACCGCGTATATTTCTCATGCCGTTAATTTACTAATAATATATTAAAAATTATTTCAGTAATTTTGAATAATGACTTGACTATTTGAGTTTACCGTCGCTTCGACAGTATTTCAGTCATATTGCGAGGTCCAGCTAATTACAGGTGGAGGAAGACCCCGAATGCACGGAGGCATCTGGGTAGAACCACCGACCTACCGCAAGCCAGCTGGAAGGCTTCCTCACATGAAAATCCGAATGACCCTGCCGGGATTCGAGCCCACGCGGTGAGGGGCTGAATGAGTGTTAAAGTCAGCGACTTTACCCTCTCGGCCACGGAGGCCCCTTTGAATAATTATTAAACGTCTGTGTCTGTATATTATAAATAAAAGTATAATATTTTTTTATCTTATTGTTAAAGCAGCTCGATCACAGATGATCGGTAGAAATAAAAAAAGATACTCTCCCTCGTTGTTGATGACGTCTTTATCTCCTGAAAAATAAACTCGGAAAGTGTAGGTCACATTGCAGAAAAATCTTTATCATGAGAAGCTTTTAGGTACAACGTTATCAGAAGGTCGGAACATGTTAACTGCATAAGATTCTAGTTACGTTGAGGTTCTACGGATTAGTTTGACATTCGTGCACACATCCACTTCGTGTATTTAAATACTTTTAACGACAAGTATATATTCGGGCACATGTATAATCACAAATGTATTGACGTTCGGTCGTGGAGAATATCATCCCTGTATTAACTAAAATGCTGAATATTCCGAATCGTCATTAAAAAAAATCGCTACCACAATAATATTCAGGGCTAATCTCTGAATTGACCGAAAACTATACATTACACATTGTGAATTTTGGAAAATATAAGTGGTTGGTATTTTGCCTTATCCGTTTCTTAGTCCGTTGATGTTTATTCTATCTTATCGCCGCCCCATCCCTACGCCTGTTCTCGTGCATCCCATACACTGATTTTACACATCACCGGCTCAAAAGACCGGAAATAGATTTTTCTTCAAGTTTTAACTGCAGAAGACAGCTAAAAAGATCAGCAAAATACAACATCCATTGTTATTGTCCTAATAAAGAGCCAAACCGGTCTGGAAGTACCCTTGTTTGTTTGTTTGTTTGTTTGTTTGTTTGGTTTAACGTCCCATCGACATTATTTCAGTCATTTGGAGAATATGTCTACTTGAGGCAGAAATAGTGCTGCCACGCTGCAGTATCACGCCGTAGACATGTGACATGATACCACACCCTGTCACGTGATCCTGAAACCGGGCCAACCAGTCCTGGGACGCCAAGCAAGGGAGCTATACCAGTATCATTTTTACGACGTTGGTATGTTGCGGCCAGGGGCGTGCCTGGGGCTAGATTCGGGATACGCAGACTTGCTAGGGGGTCCGGGGGGCATGCTCGCCATAAAGATTTATGTTCGGTAACATTTTTACACTGGGCAAGTTTCAGTGACCGTTTATTTCAATTTGCTATGTTAATAATGGGTCCCAGTGTCATTTTGATAATGAGATCAATTTTTAACATTAAGTAGGACAAAAATTAATGAAAAGCATAAGTATTTTTGCGTGGTTCATTTAAAATTTTAATTAAGGCGAGTCAGTATTTTGCGGCTTTTGTCCAATTACCGTTAAAAGGAGCAGCTCCGAGAAACTGAAAACCGGAAATGACATGCAGAACCTGGTGGCACTGCAGTGCAATTTTATTTATAACCGATTACTTTCTATGATATGTTTATAAATCTTTGTTCATCTGAAATATTAATGTATGATGTATCGGTTTTAACAACATATAGCATAATGTTTCACATGTTTTCTGTAATTCTACAAGACGAAACGCGACCTTTGTTCTATGAAACTCAATATCAGAATTATGTTTCTGATAACAAATCACACCAAACAAAAGAAAACAAATATAGAATCATTCATAACTTTCCAAAGGTGGTCATAAAGAAAAGTATCGGGAATTTACTTGGACAACTTAAGATTGATTTGTCAAAGAAAAGGTTGTTACTTATCATGTAATGACGATTTCTACATATGAATTGTCTTTACTTTAAAATATATCAGCAAATGCATAATACTTGAAATATTTAATGGAAGTTGGTTCATAAACATTTTTCTTTAGTTTGTAAATCAAATTTTCTTGGTATTTATATAATAGTTTTAATCTGTTTTACATGTTACAATTATTGTACCAAAATAATAATTAATGACAATTACTTAGCTACGCCGAATATCTTTTTTAAAAGATATTTTTTGTTTTTAATACGTTGTTGTTGTTGTTGTTTTTTGTTGTTGTTTTTTAAGAAATGACTTGTTATTATTTGATATTATGTGCGATTTTTAGTTTTGAATGTGCAAATAAAATATTTAGCTGGTATTCCCAAAATGATTGATAAATCAATTTAGTTCAAAGCATCGGTAGAGCAGTTTTTGCTGGCATATGTTTTCTTAACCAATAAGACTGGTAGAAGAACAAAGACCATGTCACACAGTTTGTGTGACGTCTAGAACCTTCGAAAGCTGCGCAAAAGAAAATTTTGAAATCTACATATCTGTCGGCTTTGCTTGTGAGCCCACTGTGAGACTCTGTATCACAGTTCTTCTTGTTAATTATATGATCGCCCTAAAATACTGAGAATCTTGTTGTTAATTACCTCCCCTTGTCCATATGGTTCTGACTGACCTGCACGTTTTAATGTTTCATTAGTGTAAGAACTACATTGGGGCTGTACAGAGTGGATGTATACAACTTTAAAACATTTATGTTTATTTTCTGCAGGATTCGTGAAATATGAAAAGTTGAATACTGCGGGATTAATTTCTGCGATTCCTGAACCCGGAAAAGAATCTTTTTGCTCTTGTTGTTCTCCGTGCCAAAACAGATCAATATGTTGCGAATTCGTATCCAGTTATTGATTTTTGTAATATGATCAACGATGGAATGTAAAATGGCATTTATATTGATTTCATTTGTTTACATTATATACTTTTGGTTACATTTTTTAATGTTGATCACTCAACTATACTTGAATCAATATTAGAAATTTAATTCTATGTAATAAATTTGCTGTAAAATAAACATGCCATGATCTTGATTTGTGCCATCTGTTTCTAACTTCAAGATCACATAAATAAACTAAATTTGTGGTATTTTCAAAGAAAGATTAGTAAAAATTACCTTATGTAATGTTATTGGACTCTAGCTAGACGCTATTGTTACATTGTCATTGCTACTAACCTATTATAGATACAATTAGAGATTATAACATGACTGTTGCATTAGTTATGCAACGTCTGTCTCAGTTGTGACTGTCGTTAATACAAATAGTTGTTATTATTTAATACATATGGTTACTGTCTGGCTGGATGGTAACCAACCAATATATAAGCTGACCGGTCAAGTGTCTAGGTAAGGAGATCTTGTGGGATACCTAGAGAGATCTTGTTAGAGCCTCGAGACTACCTCCAGCACGACCTTGCCAGATACCTTGGGGACTGAATAAATCTATTGCCAGCCACCACCGTCTCGTGTTAGTTTACACGTGTTAAAATTAATCTGATTGCATTACTTACCAGAGAAAAATGTTGTAGAATTTGATATATATATATATATATGCATTAGCTATTGGGACAGCACCCTGTCCAAAATTGTACAGACGCGGATACGATATTTAAAGTCGTTATTTTCTATTTGTAATGCTCTGTATCTTATGATCATAAATGCAGTGTCGACCATTTATGCTTATTGTATTCAAGTTGCGTCAATATTTTCATATAACGTTTTAAGATACGTGTGTGTTAGACTAAAATATGAACCGGAATGAAATAATAACGTTTCAAATTAGTAGGTGTTATGACCATAAAATTTAGTTAAAATACAACACTTTCTGAAATAGTTATTTATACGAGAAAGATACGAATAACACACGGTATTATACAGAAACAATTTGGACTATTTTATAGGGAGCATGTATACTGAAATCTGAGTTATCAGGTTCCGGAGACCGAGCTCATAGCAATGAGACTGCATTCTAAGAATCAGAATGTAGCTCAATGATAGAGGAGATAATAAAAATAACAAGTTAGGAAATCTGAAACATAAATCTGAGATAGCATTTGCCAAAAAAAACCCTTAAGTTTTCATTTTCAGTTTCAAAAACAGACGCTCTCACTTCAAGAGAAATGGTGCGAGACGAACAAACATTTCTTTTTTTAAATTATTGAGCTTCATGTATATTGGATGTTACATATCAAATTATAAGCATAAATATTGGGTATTTTATATGGAAACAGTTGTACTAATCGAATAAATGTAAACTATAATTTTTTTTTATGTTTGTGAAATTTGCTTTCCAAAAAAATCCTTGATTTTAAACATTCTCTCTTATAATTCAAAAATTCATCTGCATATTACACAAAATCATAGTTAACCTCGTATTGAACTGCAGTTAATATCAATTGAAAATTGTTCCAAATTACATGTATTCCAAATTTACCGGAAGTAATGAGTCATGTGTTTAAGTGTACGACAATCTAATGACTCAAACGAATAAAATATTTGACGCCGAATTTAATTTTTGGAGCAATAGTAACTCTCGTGAGAAAACACAGTACAGTAAAAAAGCAAAACTTTGACTATCGACAAGGATTATCTGGGATAATCGTGAATCAAAATTACAGGATTCTACATTTAGTTTCATGGAAAGTAATTGATCTTGTGTCGGGACTATGGATATCTCGGATTAGGCCTGGTATTCGGATAACCGCTCCTAAAACTATCACCATTTTCCTGCAATTGATGAGTCGTGTAAATTACCACAAATGTACAAGTGTTTCTTATCTGAATGACATCAAGACAGGCGACACAAGGAAAACTATCATTACATAAACAAAGTAAATGTTTCATACATAGAATAGTTTAAATGGAATATGTATACATCATATTGCATAATGGGGATACTGATAATAATAGAAACTATATAAACTCTTAAACGTGATTAAATTATGTCGATTTTAAAAGAACCTGGCAAGATTGCATATTGTTTTTTTTATGTCTGGAAATAAATAAATAAAAGAAAAAAAAAAGATTGCATATTTTAGCAAGTCTGATGAAACATCCTTTCACTCAGATATACAACAGTAATCTATCATTGTTGAAGGATTTATCATTAACCAAAAAAAATATACAAAGATGACAAAATATTATATTTTGTTATAGGAAATGCTTAATGAACGAAAATCATGAAGAGTATAAAATGCCAATGTGGTTGGAAGGTTCCATAGCCAACAGCCATCATGTCAAGAACGTTTAAAAACAAACAATAGGGTGCCTGGATAGCGTAGTGGTAACGCGCCTCGTATCTCACCAATGTGTTCCAGGTTCCTTGTCACGTACGTTAGAGGGTACAGTGGTCGCCCGTCCAGACACGTGGGTTTTCTCCGGACTCTCCGGTTTCCTCCCACAATAATGATCGCATACGCCGCCAACAGAGCCATCGAGAGTGTTTAATATAAGTTGTGATTACTTGTTTCGTAATCGATGTAAAATGAATAAAGTTTAAACATTTTTATTTTTTTAACCAACCAAATGGAATAATATCACGAGGAGCACCGTCCACTGCAAGGATACATACAGTCAGCGCAATAAATCATATTTAACGCACATACACAAACACACACGTACGTACCTTCTGTTTAAATAAAATGAAAGGGTTTTGACATGAAAAAATAAACACAAGCAAACAGTAAATGGACTGTTAACAATATATGGGTTTTCTACAACAACAATAAATTTGAAGTTTGCTTAGCACCAAGAACATGTGTATATGTACCTATTTTGACCTTATTTTTTTATGAAAATGTCATACTTATATGCCCTAAATTATGTATTTAAGTAAAGTAATCAAGATTGTGTACCGCTTCCAGTGGCCGAGTTATTCGAGCATTCGCCCCAGAATTGGGAGACCTTGCGGTCGATCCCCGGCCGCGACATATTAAAGTCCTAAAATAAGTATTAGTATGGCTTCTGTGGATGGTTTATGAAGAGCGCATGTAAAAAACCATTGTTCCAAGTTCGACCATTTATTCAAACTAATTTATCATAACAAGACGGTTATATGAATCAATACTACTCATACAATATTGTGTCTCAAACTCACATGCACAGTTTTGCGCAGCAAAGAAAAATATATCGTTTCATATAATGAATCAGATATTTCTTTAATGTCTACTACTGCTAATAGTAAGAAATACAGATTTTACAGATTAAATCACCTTGCACAAGCAACTGTATGAAATTATTACCTAGTTATCACTGTAAGCGTGTAATAGCCTTTATAACTAGAAATCACAGACTCCCTGTAGAAACCGGTAGATGGAAAACTATCCATCCCTATATATAATAGAAATGTGTTTTTGGATGTACTGATAGAGGTGACGAATACCACTATGTTTTGACATGTCCACTTTTTGGTGATATTAGAAAAATGTAATAAAAAAGATATTACTATGCAAATCCAATGTTCCTAAATTTATTGAGTTGCTCTCATGTGAAAATACAAATATGCTAAAAATATAATACTATAATGGTTTATAAAATAATGAAATATTTTGAGACATATCAATTAGGATATATACATGTATATATATATCACGTATTGTGATTCCTGCCAGATTCAAAAAATGTTCACTGAATTTTTTAATTTTTTTTTTAATGTTTTAGATGTGAAACGGTTTAATGATTTTTACGTCTTCCCATGTGTCACCTGTTACTAATGTTCTGTTCATGTCTATTGCATGCACCTTTTTTCTATTTATGATTTTGTCGATCATATTCATAATCCTAAGCATGTATAACTGAAATAAAAGTTTGAAGTTGGAAGGGAAAACTCAAAATACTTTTATTCCTTAATGGAGAATGCACATAATTATTTTTGAGTGACATTGAATTTCAATGAATCTGAAATAAATGCAATGTCGTGGCTACATATATTCATGGAATTATAATCAAGATCATGTGAGGTCTACTGCATGAATTTAAAGGCATTTTGGATGAAAATCTAAAGGTATTTTTTATTTAAATAAAAATTTATTTTCAATTAAAATGCCTTTAAATGTTCAATCAAAATGCCTTTAAATCCATGAAAATAAGTTTGAAGGGAAAACTCAAATATTTTGATTCTTAATGGCGAATGCACGCGATTTTATATTGCTGTGCGTGGTTTTGGCAACCCTTAAACGTTTCCTTAAAAATTACAGTTTTGATATTTGACCCATCAAACTTGCCGCCATACCGTGTCAAATACATGTACAAATGTATTTAAAATACATGAAATCTTTGTGGTTGACCTTTAATGTTTTTTATCAATACATTTAATGTTATTTATGTGTTTAAGTCTTTTTCGACGTAACCTGTTTAAAATGGATTTTGACCTATTTCTTGAACCAATGAAATCTTGGTTAACAACCGAGGGTTTCGGAAAAGCACTCGTTTCATTGGTTTGCATAAATTATTTTAGGATATTCCATCGTAAAATGGAAGTTTCAGGGTGCATGTCTTTCTGCATGATTGTCAATTGGCAAATAACAATTTAATCTAGCTATTTAAACATAAAAACAACCCAGTTGAAAATTCAAACCTAAAAACTAAGCAGTTGAAAAAAATAAACAGTTGTGAGTCATTAGAAAACCTAGTTAACCTTCATAGTTGACTCGTCCCTCTTGAAATTAATATATATTAATTTTAAAATAAAAAATTTTTTTTAAATATATGATTCAGTTTTAACTACAAGGTGGTATATATTAAATATTTATATTTTCTTGAATTATTACCCCCCTTTAAGTTATTCTTATCCCAGTGGAAATATATAAATCTTCCATAGACAATATATAATTGTATGCGTCTCTTCAAGACCAAACATGATTCCGCTTATACATCCATTCTAAACACTTCCTTTCATCCTTACGCTAACTGGTGAGATGTAAGATTTGAGATGGCGAACCTGCTGGCCGGGTAGCAGTTAGAGAAATACGATTTAAGTATTTTAGGTCAGGTTACTACTACACGCAGAAAACGTTAGGTGATGTGGTGTAACTTGGTAGGATCTTAAGGTTTAAAGAGATCTTTTGAAGCTCAGAGTTGAAATATAGAAAAAATATAGGGCTGACGTGTTAAATTTCGTTTTGGCTATTGTATAATTTTGTGTCAATATTAAATTAGGGAGTTAACATTGATTAGTTTGTTTTTATCTTTTAATCTCAAATTAATTAAACGTTGATTATTTGAGACAATAAGTTATTGTTACAATCATTTGTAAATAAGCTTTGTATATATTTCATAGTTTAACTTTAATTTATCTAACCAAACGACCAGGAGAGTCACAAAGACAAATTTATTTTCACATATATATCTATAGTTTTTCAGACCGCTCACACGGACACGTTACAATAGCATCAGCCTACGCTTTCGCAGTTGGTTATGTGCTCGTCTACTGAACTAGATTGAACCAAGATTGAATCCCACTAATGACTTTTTATGTTTTGCTTATATTACATTTTATCCCCTTTTTCACCTGCTAGTATATTACACCTCATAAATTTAGCGACAAATACATTTTATAACCTTATTTTAAAACCACAGCCATTTTAAACTTGCCAGCATTATTATATTAAATATATTTTAACACTTTTACTTTTTTTTCTTACGCCGAATATCTTTCTTGTTCTAATTCATTTTGAATAATCGACATAAATAGTGTCGTTATATAAATAGTGTCGATATATAAATAGTGTCGATATATTCGTTTCCATATCATTATTCTTACATTTACGTTTATCTTCATTATAATCAACATTTTCTAAGCCTCGATTTATTTATTGATATTTTTCCAGTAATCTCTGGGTCAGTAACCTCTTATCTTTTTTTTTTAACTCGGCTATTTATCATAGATTGCGGTCACCCATTCAATGGCGTCTACGTTAACAATTTCGTGTCCAGACCTTTTTTCCACGTGTGATATGCATATGAAACTTAATATATGGTTAGACATGTATTACTGATATATAATGATTTCATTCATGCGCGGATCCAGAGAGGAGGTTAGGAGGTAATTCGAATCGGCCGTGGTCTATGGTTGTGTGATAAGCATGTGTTTAGGGTAGTGGCCTACTGCGTATGCAAATGACACGTTAATTTGCCAAGTGATAACTAAGGTACCACCAGACTTACATGTCGTTTGCCGAGCGATCTAATAATCGAAAAAAATGGCAATTGCCAAAACTTTGTATCAGTTTAAACTATGTAAGACGTATGCAGTTTAAGAAATAGCATAAAAAATAGATAAGTATAAAATTAGCCGCTAAAAACAACAGCTAAGTTGGACACTCAAATGTAATTGGCATCGAAACATAAATTTTCACTAAAGCACAAAGGAATGAAATCTACTCAACGAAATGTTTAATTCACTTTCCTCTACATGTATGAAATTTAAATTCTCGCATTAAAAATCGGGCAAATTAACTGCCAGGTTAATGAAATTTCTGGTATGTAAAATTGACGATTTTGTTGTTGTTGTTTTTTTGTTATAAGCTAAAAAAATATATTTCCTAGTATTCTACAGAGTAGATGCATACCTACCTATCTTGAGTCATTTAAATTTAACTTAATCAGAAATGGATTGTGTTTCTAAAAGACATCAGTTTTATTATTTTACGGAACCTTTTAAGTAATATTTTTATAAGACAATGAAATCTTCATAGCTAAATTTTCTAAAAAAAATCCTGAAAGGAATAAATGCAAACAATAGGCCTACACATCATCATGTTGTTGTTGTTGTTGTTGTTGTTGTTGTTGTTGTTGTTGTTGTTGTTGTTGTTGTTGTTTACGAATATAATAACCTTTGCTTATTTTAAATTTATAATAAATGAATAAGAAATGAAAGATTTTGAAAATTTAGTCTGCCATATATTGGGGCAATGTACGTATATGTAGATTATGACAACTAATTCATATCTTCTTCTTCTTCTTCTATATACAGCACTCCTTCACTTTTGAAGATTTTGTGCCGGCGCCTAATTTATAAATCAAAAAGGTGTATATTACAGTTCAGAGCTAATAATCTGAAGTGATGTTTAAAGGTTTTAATTAATATCTACAAGTGCAATCTAAAACTATTATACAAAGTATATGCTATCTACTGCTGGAAAATTGGGATGAGAACAGACACAGGGATCATGGCTTTAAAGGCATCCACTGTGGCTGCTTCGTGGGCCTGCAATGGCAGGAGGTTCCACTGTGCTACAGTTCTGGGATAAAAGGAGTACTTGTATGAATCTTTAACAGTATGGATGTGTTTGAATGTATAAGGATTGTTATTTCTTGTTCTCTGGTCAGCTATTATCAGTAAATTTGGAGGTGGGTAGATTGCAACAACATGATGAATGATTTTGTATAGCATTATAAATCGTGATCTTGTTCTTCTTATTTCTAATGATGGCCAGTTAAGATTGTGCAACATGTTGGAGACAGAACTAGTGTTGTGATATCTATTTGTTACAAAGCGGGCTGCTCTTCTTTGAACTTTTTCAATTTGATTAATTTGTGATTTGTTGTGAGGGTCCCAAACTGTTGATGAATATTCTAGTTTAGGCCTGACTAGGGCTTTATAGGCATGGTCTTTAACTTTACTAGATTTGATGCGGAGATTGCGTCGTAGGAAGCCCAGGGATTGGTTAGCCTTACTTGTTACACTATTTATATGTCTGTCCCATTTCAAATTATCTTGTATAGTTACACCTAGATATTTCGCATTTTTAACTTTGATAAGGGGATAATCACGAAGTTTATATGTAAATTGTAGAGGTTTGTGTTTTTGTGTGATGCTCAATACATTGCATTTATCAGGATGGAAATGCATCAGCCAGTCAGACTCCCATTTACTTGCAGCGTCTAGGTCGAGTTGGAGGTTTTTAGCGTCTTCTGTGTTATTGATGGTGTTATAAATAATACTATCATCAGCGAAGAGTCGGAGTTTACTATATTTGAGATATTCTGGGAGATCATTTATATAAATCAGAAAAAGGATCGGACCAAGTACCGTACCTTGTGGAACACCGGACAAAACAGGTACCTTAATTGATTCTACACCCTCAAGGGCAACTGTTTGAGTTCTGTTTGACAGAAAGTGCTCAATCCAACCAAGAGTGCTGCCTGTAATGCCATAATGTTTAAGCTTGTACAGTAGATGGCGATGTGGTACCTTATCGAAAGCCTTAGCAAAATCCATTATAACTAGATTTCATTCGTTGATACGAATGATAGGACTTTCTGCTAAAATTGAAAAATATTAAGATTAATTCCGTGAGAAAGAATATATATTAAATTCTCTAACCTTTACTTTTTTTTTTTTTTCGTATGGACTTCTTTTAGCTTTGACGTCACATGACGTCATAGGGTGCTGAAAATTCTTTTGTTCTGAAGCGCATACTCTACTGTCGTAACTCTGAAATTTTCATTATTCTGAACAACTGGCATCATGTCAAAATCATTGCCTTAAAATGAAAATTAAGAAGTATGCTTATGACGTCATATGACGTCAAGACTCAAAATATATGTAGAAATTCTGCAGAACTGCAAACTGTGTAAGTTTCAACTTTCTATCTCATCCTGAAGCTCTTTAATCCTAAAATGAAATTTTCGGTCCTATGTTCGAATGTTATTTCAGCCACAGAACTTCGGTCTTTCGAAATTTCTGTTAACTGACAGGGTATGCACACCTTAGTTTAAAGATATTCCATCTATGAAAATTTGAATAAAATCCGGCCATAAATGGCAGCTGTAGAGCGTGAACACCATTTTTCACTATTTTAAACTGTGACGTCACATAACGTCATAGGGTGCTGTAGATGCTTTTATTCAAAAGCGCATACTTAACTGTCATAACTCTGAAATTTTCATTATTCTGAACAACAGGCATCATGTCGAAATCATTGCCCTAAAATGAAAATTAAGAAGTATGCCTATGACGTCACATGACATCATATGACGTCATGACTCAAAATATTTGTAGAAATTCTGCAGAACTGCAAACTGTATAAGTTTCAACTTTCTATCTCATCCTGAAGCTCTTTAATCCTAAAATGAAATTTTCGGTCCTATGTTCGAATCTTATTTCAGCCACAGAACTTCGGTCTTTCGGAATTTCGGTTAGCTGACAGGATATGCACACCTTAGTTTCAAGATGTACCATCTGTGAAAATTTAAAGTAAATCCGACCATAAATGACGGCTGTAGAGTGCAAACACCATTTTTCACTATTTTTAGCTGTGACGTCATGAGACGTCAAAAGATGCTGAAGATGCTTTTGTTCAAAAGCGCATACATTACTGTCATAACTATGAAATTTACATTATTCTGAACAACTGGCATCATGTCGAAATCATTGCCCTAAAATGAAAATTAAGAAGTATGCCTATGACGTTACATGACGTCATATGACGTCACGACTCAAAATATCTGTAGAAATTCTGCAGAACTGCAAACTGTGCAAGTTTCAACTTTCTATCTCATCCTGAAGCTCTTTAATCCTAAAATGAAATTTTCGGTCCTATGTTCGAATCTTATTTCAGCCACAGAACTTCGGTCTTTCGGAATTTCGGTAAGCTGACAGGATATGCACACCTTTGATTCAAGATGTACCATCTGTGAAAATTTGATGAAAATCCGACTATAAATGACGGCTGTAGAGCGCGAACACCATTTTTCACTATTTTTAGTTGTGACGTCATTTGACGTCATAGGCTGCTGACAATCATTGAAAACAAAATTTCCGACTAAAACCCATAAAAATTTCGGCCGGTTTTAAAAAAAAAAAGAAAAGAATAATAATAATAAAAAAATGACGTCACGTGACGTCATACGACGTTTATTTCACATAATTGTTAGACACCCAGAGACCTACTTACTGACAAAATTTTAACTTTCTATCTCAAATAGGACAGTTTTTATAAGCATTTAAAAATTGACGTCCTTGGTTCGAATCTTGGATCCGCCATAGATGCTTGGACTTTTCGAATTTTGAAAAACAGAGACGGGTATACACAATAAGAACGTAATATACACATTCTGTGAAAATTTGATAAAAATCGGCCCATTAATAATGGCTCTGGACCGTGTACAAACTTTTGTAGTCAATTTCAAATGTGACGTCATATGACGTCATAGGCTTCTGAAAATCATTTAAATCGAAATTTCAGCGTCTGAATCATTTGTCATTAAATTTTTCTTGCCCTTCGACAATTTCAACATATAGAAATACTCTTATTGATATTAGAAATACATTATCATATAATGACGTCAAGTGACGTCTTGTGACGTTTATTTTCACAAAATGTTTAAGACTCCCAGAGACCTATATACTGACCAAATATCACTTTTCTATCTCAAATAAATTCGATTTTATATAAGCATTTAAAAATTTACGACCTTGGTTCGAATCTTGAATTCGCTATAGAACCATGGACTTTTCGAATTTTGAAAAACGGACACCGGGATGCACAACTAGAACTTAATATACACAATCTGTGAAATTTTGATGAAAATCGGTTCATAAACAATGGCTGTAGACCGCGTACAAACTTTTGTTGCATATTTCAAGTGTGACGTCATTTGACGTCATAGGCATATGAAAATCATAGAAATCAAAATTTCAGCCTTTGAAGCATGTGTCATTAAATTTTCATTGTCCTTCGACAATTTAAACATATAGAAATATTCTTGTTAATATTAGAAATACATTATCATATAATGACGTCACGTGACGTCATATGACATTTATTTTCACAAAATGTTTAAAACTTCTAGAGACCTATATACTGACTAAATATCAACTTTCTATCTGAAATAGGACAGATTTTATAAGCATTTAAAAATTTACAACCTTGGTCCGAATCTTGGATTCGCTATTGAACCATGGACTTTTCGAATTTGGAAAAACGGACACCGGGATGCACAAGTAGAGCCTAACATACACATTCTGTGAAATTTTGATGAAAATCGGTCCAGAAAAAATGGCTGTAGACCGCGTACAAACTTTTTCACCTGACGTCAAATCTGACGTTATATGACGTCATATGAATATAAAATTCATTGCATCCGAAAGCTCATGGTTTGAAATATATGCCATAAAATTTTCATTGTTCTGAGTCAATGGCAACACCTCGAAATTAACACAAATATAAGAGGAAGAAAAAAAGAATAAGAAGAAGAAGAATAATAAAAAAACAGTACAAACCCAATATGACTTTCTGCCTGTAGGCAGAAAGTCCTAATTATGTCGGTCTGTATGTTGTTATTGTTTGATTGTGTTAGGTCTTGTAGAAATGAGATGAGTTGTGTTTCGCACGAGCGAGCAGGCCTAAATCCGTGTTGAAGATCATATAAAATATTATTATTTTCTAGATGTGTCATGATATTGCTGGAGACTATATGTTCTAAAACTTTACAACAAATACAAGTTAAAGAGATTGGACGGTAATTAATTGGATCATGTCTGTCTCCCTTTTTATAAGCTGGACAGACAGTGGCATGTTTCCAGTCTAATGGTATTGTGCCAGTAGAGAGAGATTTTTGAAAAATAATGGTAAGAATAGGTGAGACAGCCTCACTGCATTCTTTTAAAACTTCTGTTTTGATTTTATCTGGCCCTGCTGCCTTGTGTGGTTTGAGATTAGTAATATTTGGGAAATGCTTCTTTTGTGCTTTTAATTATTGTTTATTTAATATATTTGCTTTACTTGTAGCATCTGACTTAAGTATGCCTTCATGTCGTAGTGGTGGAATAATTTTACTATCAGTTTTTTGTGTCTTAATGTAAGAGAACAGGTTTTTGGGTGTCTTGTTTTGTATGTTGTTACCTTGTTCTGGTATTGGAATATCAAAAATCATGTTTTCAATGTAAGTCCAATAAGCTTTCCTTTGTTCTTTTTGGATTTCACTTTTAAGTTTTTTAATGTGATCAGATTTTTGTATGTTTCTTTTTTTAACATTGAGAAGTTTTTTTCTGTAGTTATTCATTTTCCGTGTAATCAAATCCAGGTAATCAGTCACTCAGCAATGTTACTGATAAGTCAATGAATATGAAATACTAATGCACGGAATGTTCAAAATAAAACCACGAATCTGTATCTAGGTAATTCAGATCTCTGATAAAACGGATATTGAGAATTTTATTTTAAATATTAAAATTCAATTATTACTGAATATTTTTTTGTTTTGTCTCAGACTAAAAATACTTAGAAATTACCAAATGTCTATGTATAGAGAGGGCGATTTTTTTTATTTTAAAAATGGATTTTTTTTTATTATTATTATTTTTTCAGACTATCAAGGAGGATAGTCATGAGGACGGGCCTCACAGGAACAGCAAACTGCGCATGTGTACGCTTCATTAATCATAACTTCCGGTTTGTCGAGTGTCTTGAGAAATATAAAAAATAAATAAAACACTTAATGAACTGACTGCATACCTACAAAATAGGGTCGATTATGTCGAAGAACCGTAGGGAAACAGCACCTGTCAGGCGTGCCTCTCATGCAGGAAGCTGGTATTCAGATGATGGTATATTATTTTCAGTTGAAACTTTGTTATGGAAAACATAAATAAAGGGGCCATCTCAAACTTTTCCAAAATGCATTCTTGTATATTTTTACTACGTAGATACAAACCGTTCTTTAGTAAGCAAGTAAATGTTTAGTTACTTGTAGAAATAAATAAAACAGTTCTTACGCTTCATATACAGGAGAGAACACCCGGTTATACGCATTTCTGGTCTTCATTTTAAGTTAACTACTGTTCGGAACAAAGGTTTTTGGAAGCAGTGGAGAACAGTCTAACTTGCAATGTTTGTTTGTTGTTGTTGTTTTTCAAATTATGGGCAAACTCATCTTAAAGTATGTACGTAACTATAGGCTTTTTAAGAAGGAATCTCAGAAATGTACCACATACCTGTAGAAAAACGCCTACATTACACTAGTAAGATCAATAATGGAATATGGGGCTACCATCTGGAACTCCTATCAGAAAGACAATATAGACAAACTAGAAAGAATCCAAAACAGGGCAGTAAGATTCATAAAAAGAGATTATACAAGCAGAACACCAGGGACAATATCAAAAATGAAACAAGAACTTGGAACTAGAAACTTTACAAGACAGACGCCTAAGCCTCAGATTAATATTGATGTACAAGGTGGTTGAGGGGTTAGTTCCAGCACTGCCAACATCAGATTTTGTGAAATTCACCAGACCTAAAAGGACAATAAAAACAAAAAAATTTAATGGCTGCGAAACTTCAAATATATTAGAAAAACGCATTTGCAAAAATTCAAAGGGTCTGGAAATACCATCATCAAACTCTAAACAATATGAAAATTCATTCTTTGTGGACACTGTGATTCACTGGAATCATCTCCCTGATAATATAATGCATGCTGGCTCTGTTGAGGCATTCAAAAATGCCTTAAAGAGCCACCGCCAGTAGTGCGGAGCTCTTCTTCCGTTGTGTAAAACCCAGTATTGGGATCTACAACGTATTTGTTTCAGATTCAGATTCAAATATTCTCAGTCTGAAGCAATATTTGGCAAAATTCTTTCCCATAACATCATGGGAGATTGTATACCATATCACCGGTATTGTTTTGGTTAAGATTTTGTTGTTAACCATCAACTAGAAAACATTTTTTAACATTCACTCTCGATCGTTACTGGTATAAAGTTCTTAAGATGGGAACTGGAGTGCAAGCTAGCATTGTACAAGTATCCATCATTTTCTTACAATATCATCAAAAATATCTCTGTGTTGATAAAAGTTCCACCACTTATTCAATGAGCACCATAATAACAGGGTGGATACCAAACTTTTTCAACAGAGTGTTAAATTTGGAAATATTATAAGCAAATCATGGAGACTACTCATTCAAGGCTTCTGCTTTAACTCCAGTACAGCAGTACTACAGCTGAACTTCATCTTGTGGAAAAGTACCCAGTAAATTATTTTGTAGTTTCTGAACGTACCAAGTACAAATCGGCAGAGGTCAACAGAATCGCTGGTTTTGAAAGGACATACCTGATTGGTCTTGTGGCTGCTTTTGCCAAATGATATGTGGCATTCTGTGTTGACTTTCATTGTTTCTAATTATGGAGTTAGATTTATTGATGGTCCCCATTCTACAAGAAGAAGGATTAAAGTATTTTGACTTTATGCAAGGGGGCATAAAAAGATATCACATTTTACAAGCATTGATTGGTCATCTTGCCTTAATATTCTTCATACTCATCCCACTTGCAAGAACAGTAGTCAGTACTGTATTGTACCAAAGACCTTGTACCAAGTACCATATACCAAGAGGGTTCTGTAGTACCATTTTATTCTTTGATGCTGTGTCAAGATACATTATTACAAATCCTTATATACTTCTATAAATAGTATCAGGGTTTTTATTTTCTCTTCTTTATAAGGGATGGTGGGGGGCTGTCTTCCTCACTTCTTTAAAGTTTTGCAGTTTTCCCCAAAGTTCCTTTTTACACAGAAGCCCAGGACTTCTCTTTCCCTAATGCAAAGAATGACATTTACTTCCCCAAGATATAGTGTTATGGTCCCTTCCATATTTACTGAAAAAAGTCCTGAATTTTCTTTGCCATTTAAGCATAATAAGTTGGTACAATTAAATGTTTAGCTAATCATTCCTGTTACTAGTCTGTACAAACTATAATGGAATACTGATTCATGTATTATACTATATGTTTATAGTTAAGTGTGTAAAGTATGGATTACTCTGGTTTAAGTAAGCATGGACTACACAAATGAGCAATTGACACCTTTCCTTTATAAACTTTTGCAAACTGACATTTTGAATGGGACCTCAAAAGAAAAAACAACTGCTGTTTAAAAATGTGTAATTACTACATGCTCCAATACTCTGATTTATGCTGATTTATTTATATTGTACTTCAGTAGGCCACATAGACCTTTGCAGATTTGTAGATACATTTATATAAAAATATACTGAGTGATTCTGTCTGTAGTAATTTGCCCTAAATTTCACATTGGCCTATCACATGTTTACCCCTTGTTTAACCCTTCCCTCATAGAGGACACCATGAAAAGACCCATGCGAACAGCATAAAACCAGATCAGCCTGCGAGTAACTCGCAGGCTGATCAGGTTTTATGCTGGTCGCTGCTCCTCAGTGGTCTGGAAATGAGGATTTTGTAATTAAGTTTGGTAAGGTTTAACTGTGGTTTTCTGCAGATCAGGCTTTATGTGGTATCTATTGAGTGCGTCAAAATTAGTCTATATGAGGGAAAGGGTTAAAGTCTTGTAAGTGGAAAAAATAACTGACGTTAATAATATATTATGGTACATATAAGAAAGAAAAAAAGTGAGCAAACATTTGACATATCTATGCAACAAGTTTCTGTTACATTATATTACATATAACAAAACATTTTTCAAGACAAATGCTAAAAAATTACAGGTTTCATTTGGGAAGTTCCACTGTTAATAATAAACCTTAATATTAAACACTAGAGGGATTAAGTGCAAGAACTTTTTTCCATTACGAGTATTGAGTTAATAATAAAATAAACTGCAGCAAAACATTCATCAACAGTTTTCCGTGTCCAAGAAGATATGGCTGCTTGAGCATCATTCTGTCCCCCTTAACCGGGAGGTTGTGAGTTTAAACTCTGACTAGCATTAAAAATGGTCCTCTTTGCTTGGCACTCATCATATAAGTGTATTTCCAGAACTGGTTGGCATGATGTCAGGATGATGTGGCTAGGTGTGGTATTGTACCACTTGCCTGGCTAATGCATGAGTATGGCCATGAGGAAACATTATATATGTTTACTTAGGTCCCCAAATGACTAAAATAATATTGATGGAACATTTAATTTTAGTAAACACAAACAAAAAAAATCTTATGATATAGATATATTTATGAAGTGTGAAAAAACTAGAATTAATTTTTATGACATCATAAGGGTTCAATTATAAACATTGAAACACAAATTTGGATAAAAAGCTGAATAGTATGTCAATTCTTGGAAACCTTTGTGATGTTTACCTCATGTTACACCTTTATAATTTTGGTTACAGTGAATGAACTAAATGGGCAGCTGAACAACTGGTTGTCAAAGTGTGAATCAGTGAATGCCCCTGTCCGGGCCCTCATAGCTCCGTAAGTACCACTGCCATCTTAATTACAATATTGTTAATTGTTATGAGTCATTTGCATGAAATATACAATTGTGTCAATAAACAAAAATAAGAGGGTTGGGAATTGCATCTTGTGCCAGTGGTACCGATACCTCATCCCTGGTCCAAGGATTATTGCACATTAGGTTTGAATGTTGCAGATGTAGTAGGTTGGGTTATCAACACAGGTGCAAAAGTTTGGTCTAACTTGGAAACTGCAGCAAGGAAATTCCGATAGTTATAAGAATGATAAGGTGTAAATAGTTGAAAAATCATCCAAAGAGTATCATGCATTTAAAGGGAAAATGAATATGTAAGAAACTGAAACTGTCGAATAAAAAAAATATAAAATTGTAAGAAACTGAAATTATGGAAAAAAAATACACATAAAATCTAATACATATTGCAGAATATTATAATGATATATACATAAGTTCCGCCAGTTTACAGTTTCCTATATATTCAATTTACAACACTATAATAATAATATCCAGAATATATTCATCCTCTGTACATTTTGTATCTACCCAAGACACCCAGGAAAGGGCCTCTAAATATATGCATAATGAAGTATATGGTGATGATGATGTTATTGCTGGTGTTAACAGGCATGCAGGCTACTACTACTGCGGAGCATGTGGGGCAAATGCATACAGACAGATGGATCCCAACAGGATGTGAGTATCGGTCTATCAGAATTCAAACAAGTCTTATTCTGGTGATATCATAATATGACAGAAAAGCATAGTATACAGCAAATTATACTGTACTGCAGTAAGAAAAAAGGGTCTAACAGTATTTTATGGTATTTCACATTATATTTTCAAACATATTATTTTATTGATGTAGATTATCAAAATCATGTATTAGGATTAGTCATTGTTAGTTTCATTGTTTACATTACATTGTGTTTCTAAGCATACTAAGCTAGAGTACTAAGCTAGTATTGTTCCTGCTCAACTTTTAAATGATGCATCTTATCAAATTTATCTTATTGTACATCAGTTTGACTGTGTGGTATTGTTGTTTTTACCACATTGTGTGGTGGTTCCATCACTATACTTTGATATGACAGGATATACTTTTGGCATGACACTCCTATCCAAGTTATTTATAAACTATCATATTTGTTTTGTTCCTCTAAATTGAGATTTTTATATATGGGTAAGCAGTACCTGTAGTTCTATAAAAGGCTATGTGGGTTTTAGATGAAAAAAGAAATCTATGAGGCAGGTATCTACCATAAAGACGAGGCTAACCATCAGCTGTTAATTGGACCAGTATCCATTTTTGTCTGTACATTCCTTAGATGACTTTAATCAAGAGATAGAGATGTAGGATAAACATTGTTGCATATTGATTTCTGAAACAGTTTCTTTGATTTAGATAAGTTTTACTACCAAAAAAAAAATCCAATTAAATTTAGTTGTGTAATGTTGAACTTGATAGCTATATGGGAATAGGACAGTTTGTTATTTTGGGGGATATTTAACCATTCATTTTGATGCATTGGCAAACATAGTAGACCAAGATCAGACAGAATTGGTATTCACCAAGTCATAAATATATACCTGAATATTCATAAGGTAAATGGTTAAGTTCACCAGGAGATTCTGGATTGATATAATATTCACTAAATGTTTCCCCTGTATTTGCTTTCATCATGACTGACAGCTGTGAATGATTTCAGTAAGCGAGTATTCATCCTGGGGCCATCTCACCATGTCCGATTATCTGGGTGTGCGGTCACGGCCACACAGAAGTACAGGACGCCATTCTATGACCTGATTGTGGATACTCAGAGTAAGTTGTTATAATACGCTCGCATAATACTTAAATATGATAGGATATCTTTGATTAATGGCCCTTTTAACCCTTTCCCTCATAGAGGACACCATGAAAAGACCTATGCGAACAGCATAAAACCAGATCAGCCTGCGAGTAACTCGCAGGCTGATCAGGTTTTATGCTGTTCGCTGCTCCTCAGTGGTCTGCAAATGAGGATTGTGTAATTAAATCTGGTAAGGTTTAACTGTGGTTTTCTGCAGATCAGGCTTTATGTGGTACCTATTGAGTGCGTCAAAATGAATCTATATGAGGGAAAGGGTTAAAATGAGGTGTGGCTTGTCATGCAGTTACCTGGATTCTGACTGCTGTGGTCAATATTACAGTTGTGTACCTCAGCATAACTTGTTCCCTTCATTGTAGTAAAGGTCTAAATCAGTCAAAAATACATGTAGAAACTGCTGAAAAAAATATAGCCCCCTAAAATCTATTCTACCACAGTATAAGCATACAGACCACAGAAATGACAATAACGTCTGAAGGAATGAAATATCTGCTTCAAATAAAATAAAAAAATAATCAAAAAAGACTTACTAGAAGACTGAGTATGCATGATTTTCAGTGAATCAGGAACTGCTTGCCAATGGAACGTTTGAGATCATGAGTATAGACACAGATGAGGATGAACACAGTATTGAGATGCAGCTTCCGTATATTGCAAAAGCAATGGAGAGGTAAATTGTATTTCAGGATATTTATTGTGGATTTGTTTTTGTCATAAATCAGAACACAACATGTTATGTAAATGGATTTCCTCAAATTCATAAAAAGACTTGATACAATGGATTTAAATTGAGTAACTTGTAATATAAAAACAGAAGACGTTTTGATTCAGAATTTAACTCTGAATTATATTTCAACATAATGCAACTGATTGTTATATTTTGCCTTGATAAAGCATTGCAGAAATTTCTCATGATAGTTCTTGTTGCTGCATATATAAAGATAAGAAAAAGCTAAACAACTTATTAAAATGTTCTCAATGAGGATCAGTCAGCAACCAAAATAACTTATCAGTTCATCTTAATTCAATTCATCTGCCTCAATTTTAAAAAAGAGTTTTCCTAGTAAACATGTAAAAAGGTGGCCATTGTAACCCATTAGATGACCTGGTTATTTCATTACTTTCATTGAGAAACTGAATTACATGCAGATTACAAGGGCTTAATTAGGAATGGAGATATGAGATTTATTACTGTTTTAACACTCACTCTGCCCCTCACCACATGGGTTTGAGTCCCGGTGTAACAGTCAGGTTTTTCCCCAGTCAGTTTCTTCCCCGGGGAAAAAACTGACTGGTCAGGTTTTTCCCCGGGGAAGAAACTGACTAGTCAGATTTTTCCCCGGGGAAGAAACTAACTAGTCAGGTTTTTCTCCATCCAGTCAGTTTTTTCCCCCCTCTATTTTTAAGGTTTTAGAGGTGGGGAAATTCTGGACTAGTCAGTTTTTTCCCCCCCTATCTTATATATTGCGTGTGATTGTGGGGAAATTCTGGACCAGTCAGTTTTTTCCCCCCTGTCATTTAGATTGCTCGTGATGGTGGAGAAGTTCTTGACCAGTCAGTTTTTTTCCCCCCTGTCATTTAGATTGTTCGTGGTGATGGGGAAATTCTGGACTAGTCATTTTTCCCCCCCCCCCCGTCATTTAGATTGTTTGTGATGGTGGGGGAAATTCTGGACCAGTTAGATGGTGGGGAAATTCTGGGTCAGTCAGTCCCCCCCCCCCCCCCCCCCCCCCCTGAAAAACTGACTTGGCAAAAATTTCCCAACCATCTCGCTTAAAAATATTAGATAGGGGGAAAAAACTGACTTGTCCAGAATTTCCCCACCATCTCGCGTAAATATTAGAGGGGGGAAAAAACTGACTGGTCCAGAATTCCCCACCATCACACAATATATTATAGGGGGGAAAAAACTGACTGGTCAAGAATTTCCCCACCATATCCTGTAAAAACATTAGATGGGGGGAAAAAACTGACTGGTCCAGAATTTCCCCACCATCTCACACAATATATTGGATAGGGGGGAAAAAACTGACTGGTCCAGAATTTCCCCACAATCACACGCGATATATAAGATAGGGGGGGAAAAAACTGACTAGTCAGAATTCCCCCACCTCTAAAACCTTAAAAATAGAGGGGGGAAAAAACTGACTGGGTGGGGAAAAACCTGACTAGTCAGTTTCTTCCCCAGGGAAAAACTTGACTAGTCAGTTTCTTCCCCGAGGAAAAAACTGACTGGGGGGGAAATCTGGGCTGTTACACCGGCAGTGTCATTAGGATTTTCATGTGAGGAAGCTTTCCAGCTGGCTTACGGTAGGTTGGTGGTTTTACCCAGATGCCTCAGTGCATTGGGGTCTTCCTCCACGTGTAATTAGCTGGAAGTCGCTATATCATTACTGTTTCAGTCGCCAGGGAAACTTCACGATTGTTCCAGTCCTGGTTGGCTCTTTGACTCAGGATAAAGAACAATTGTTTGGGAGAATATTCAGTCAATATCTTGCCGATCCAGAAAACTTCTTTGTGATATCTTCAGACTTCTGCCACTGGGGTAAGTAATCATCAATTAAATGAAATTACAGTTTTCATGATTGTCCAGTTTGTCACCAATTTTTCAAAAAAATTTTTTAGCACAAAAAATTTTTTTGTACCTTTTTTTTTTTTTAACTTATTCTTGTCATTCTAAATATCTTCTGGTTTGGATCATAACTTTTCATCTGGGAATGTTTTGAGCGTTCCTTGCCACACAGTGTGGATCACACTCTTTTACAAATCTGCATCAGAGAAACCAACATTTTAAACAAGGTATTCAGTTGGAATAAATTTGATCTAGGTTTGGGGAAGGTAGGCGGTTGGGCTAACTGGTGTCAACTTTCTTCGTCCGGGTTGGGTTGATTATTGAGGATTTCATCTCATCTTCTTCTATATTTCTTTTTGCAGGACAGAGATTTAATTATACATATTTTGACAAATCCTTTGGTGATATATGGAAGTCAATTGAGGCACTGGATAGGATGGTAAGTTTGGATTGCTAGCTATAGAAGAATTTTATTTCCATCAAAATGGAAATACAAATGTATCATCAAAATGAAATAAGTATAAAACAATGTTTCCAAATAAAAGTCAGCATTGCATATTTTTTTTTTGCTACATAGCGGTATTTTGGGAGTTAAGAATTCAACACTGTTCAGGCCTTTAAGAAATTTTTGGCCTGACATGTTTAAATGCATTGCAAATCTGTACAAGGTTAATTCCAGGCCTGGCAATAGCTTATAGAGCTTGTTTCTATACTAGAGTTTAAAAATAATGATATTAATAAAACATTTTATATTAAGGCGACAAGAACTCAATAAGATTTGGTTATTAGTCCCCACTGGTGAAACCGACTGGAGACGATAGGTTTGCGCTTTCATGTTGGCTCCATAACTTGGATAGATTTCAATAAAACTTAAAAGAAGTATTCCTCGTAACCCAAGGGTATGTCGCACGCATCAACCATATGCACCCTTGAAAGGTCATGGTTACAGGAGTTGTTAGAAATTGTCTTAGTGTTCATAGGCTACATCTTTGTGTCTGCTCTTTAAAAAACTTTGCGAAAGAGTTTGTCATAACACAAAGGTGTGTCAATCGCATCAGCCATATGCACGCTTAAAAGGTCAAGGTCAGCGGTGTTGTTAGAAATTCTTTTTGGTATTTATAGGTACATCTACATGTCCACTCTGTAACTTCCATATCTATGGATGGATTTTCATTAAACTTTACAAAAATGTTTGTCATTGCTTGAAAGGTAAGGTCAAAGGAGTTGTTAGAAATGTCTTTGGTATCCATACATAAGCTTTATTTTCATGTCCCCTCTATATTTTCCATACCTATGTTTAGATTTTCATAAAACTTTACAGAAGTGTTTTTTTATGACACAAGTGTGTCACATGCATCAAACTATGTGCGCTTGAAAGGTCAAGGTCACAGGAGTTGTTAGAATAGTTCATAGGCTACATCTTCGTGATTGCTCTAGAACTTCCATATCTATGGATATATTTTCAAACTTAACAAAAGTGTTTGTCATTGCATGAAGATGTGTTGGTGCAACAACCTT
>CM037782.1:15983617-16024504 GCA_021229015.1 Solen grandis
AAAAACATCATGTGGTTCTAGATATTGACAGCTTCTGAATTTTAACATATGTAAAATGAACTATCAATGTGTTGTCATAAACTTAATATCAATAAATAGAGTTGATGTAATCTAAAATACTGAAGATTTCACGGAAACATTTAGGAAACACAAATTATATGTACTTACTTTAAACACTGTTTAAGCTTTTCTATTTTGGCACAAGCATCATTGACTGCCATTGCCTGTCTTAATTTAAACATCTGAAATATGCGGGGATTTTTTTGTTCAAATAAATAAAAACACTATGAAAAAAAAATGAATTTCATGAAAGCAAAGATTAAGTTTAATACTGACATTTTATCTGTTTGAGTTTCAGGCATATAAGAAAATACAGGCAATTATCAAGAACACATTAAATAATTATACCATTTTCATCATTAATCTGTTAATTAAATAAACTTACTGCAAGCTCTTCTGTCCTGCCAAGCAATCTGAAATGTTCATTTACACAATCTTTTTTATTATCATGTTCTACTTTTTGCTGAAAATATAATACCTATATAATTTTATAAGTTATTGAGAGTCAAGGAAGACACATCAGTCTTGGAACTGATATTTATCTGAACAGTAACTAGATCTATTTCAGGGAATTTTCTGAGAGATACTATAAGACTACATCTAGAAACTTTATTCCCCTACATTTACAAATCAATTAACTTATAGATATAACAACTTTCTTCACTAAGCCCTTATATCTACATGAATTACCTCTTTAAAATCAAAGCCATAAAAAAGCAACTTTACAATTAAGGTCTCTAAATAAAATTATATCCAAATAACAGCCACTAAGACCTGGTCCATGTTTGTCTGATTGCTTGGGTCTGACGTCCCTGCACCCACCCTTTCCAACAGTACAACCGTATTTCATTTTGAAGACAAGTTTACATGAGACATGAATTGTTCTGCCTTTCTATGATGATCCTGGAACTACCCTTATGTGCTGAATGCCAAGGAAGATACATCAGTAACCTTCAAATTACAGAATGGACACACTAATCATTTAGATCCCATACTTACCCCAGCATCAACTCTAGATCCCTGAACTTGAAGTGGGCTTTCAGATAGGTCAGGTACTGGTCCACTGCAACTGGACGTCTCATTAACTCCAGGTTAAATATCTGCTCACTTAGTGTTCTCTTCAAGAACATTACAGCCTAGTACGATAAAAGATTTTAATGTAACTGTCACTTAAGATGGCTACTGTATGTCTATAGAGAAAAAACACAACATAAAGATGGATTAATTTACCAGAAGTAATTATTTATACCTGGGAGATGCAAATCGTATTTCTTAAGGTAGAAAAATCAAATGAAAATGTCAAAATTTGGTATGGCAAGTTAAAGGTATATTTTGCAATACATACAGCTATTATGGCGTTGCCATCATGTGTCTGTATTGCCTTGTCCAGAAGGTCTAGCTTCTCTTCTTTGGACTTGTACTGTTCCAGTGAGAAGGGCTGTACAACAGGAAATATATGTCAACAGTAACAAAACATTTGAACCAGCATATTCTTTTAAAATTAAATGACCAGTATGAATTAATTTGTCATTTCTTAATAAAAGCAAAGTGCATATTTACTAATGATCGATTATTCAGTTTTAATTACAAAGTAATATACAAAATGCATTCCTAAATGATTCACAGTACAATGAACATACTTCACGAACTTATAAAAGGAAAATCCCTCTGGAAGGTGTCTTAGTTGGACCATTACCTTACACCTTGGATGGTCTAGAGAGATTCTATCCCGAATCAAGGCTCAAACACCTGACATTTGGGTCGTTAGTAAAGGAATACTGCAACTAGCCTAACAACAATATATTATCCCTTTCCCTCATAGAGGACACCATGAAAAGACCTATGTGAACAGCATAAAACCAGATCAGCCTGCGAGTAACTCGCAGGCTGATCAGGTTTTATGCTGTTCGCTGCTCCTCAGTGGTCTGGAAATGAGGATTTTGTAATTAAATTTGGTAAGGTTTAACTGTGGTTTTCTGCAGATCAGGCTTAATGTGGTACCTATTGAGTGTGTCAAAATGAGTCTATATGAGGGAAAGGGTTATACACACCAGTCCGTTGATCAACCTCTTGATGGTCTCCTCCGGCTTCTGCTTGGTCCCACCTAGGCTCCTCTGGGCCAGCTGTCGGTACAGAGAGTAAGACACATAACCTACATGCCTGGATTATGAAACTTAAGTTTTGTTGTATACAGTTGAGCTGTATTGGGGGGCCACCTGTATTAAGTGGTCAGTTTCAATATTACCAAACTAGCATTTTCTTATATGTTTAACCTTCATTTAGCAACTGCCTCTGTTAAGTGACCACTTTCTCTTGTTCCTTGACTGACCTCAAAGACGGGTTTTGGGACTGTGATGTTTAGAGACCTTAACATAAAAAATGTCTGTAGACAATGATATTGACTTGTTTTGTTTTTAACATCCCACACCTCAAAGAAGTTTCAGGTGGGATGAAGAAAGTAACGTTATGCATTAAGATTATTACTCCATAAGATTATTACAATACACAATCCACATTATCCCACATGTACACACAACTACACACCAATATCATTCTTCTATGCACATATGCAGAAATTCTGCAGAAGGAGGAGTTATATGCATGAGCATTTGCATAAGAAAATACACAAAGGGCATTAACTCCAGAACAAATAATGCAATCCAAATTATTTTGCCTTTATGCACAACTGCACATTAATATTAATCCTCCAAGCAGGTAAGAAGAAATTCCATTATATATAATAAAGGAGGAGTTACGGGCACAAGCAGTAGCAACATATATGTGACTGGTAAAAAAACAAAAATTGGTTCCACCAGAAAGAATCAGTCTACACTTTCTTCAAAATTATTATGTTCATTGGAATGCAAAATTCAAGGTCATCCCACACCTCACCCTACATGACATCTATATATACAAACTACACATTCCTGGTAAAAAAGAAAGAGTATACGTATCACAGGGCTCAAAAAGATTGTTACGAACAACGTGAGTATTTCTCCCATCAATTTAACAGTCACTACACCCACCTCAAGTTGCTGTCTCAGATACACCACTTCCTGGTTTTGTTGAGTAAATGATGACTGGCGAAATGAGGGTTCCTTTTCAACATTTTCAACTGAAACAGTGTCAAAATTTCTTGATGCATGTATAAATGTTGTTAAAGCAGTCTATGTAGTTGGTACAAAATGAAAGCAATGAGTTGACATGTGACTACTGTATATGACCATTTTCATATCATGTGAGACGGACATCTAGGATATCTAAGAAGTACATGCTTTTAGATTTCAATAACACTATTAAAAATACACATTATCAAAGAATAGATGATAACTGACGGATCAATGAAATGTATATAAATGGCTGCTAATCCAGTGAAGACAATCATGTCTAAAAAACTAATATACAGGCCCTTTCATTTAAAACAAATCTTATATACAATTATCTCCAAAAATAGAGTATACCATTGCTAGAAGAGTGTTAGACCATCAACCAAAGAGTCAATTTTTCAACTTACACAAAGACAAGCTGGGTCCAGGGTCTATCACAGGAGATCTGACATCAGGTGTAAAGACAGGTTTTGGCTTCACCACTTCCTCTGGTCGGCTCTCTGCAACATCAACAAAGCAAAAATGAGTTTAGGCACTGGGTATTAATGCATCCATATGACTCTAGGAATGAGGAAGTCAATACTGTACAGAGAACCAGTAACAGTTCTGCTACTCTTGCTGCTTCCTAATTGTTATGCAATAATGCCAGAAATTAATGGTATTCTTTGAGAATGGACTTTTCCACTGCTTACAGAAAAATCCAAACACAAGAAACATGAAAGTGACAGGATGGCAGCATGTTATAGTAATTATGCATGATTTCATAACCAGTGGGAATATCTGAGTCATTGGGTGCAAAAAAAAAGAATAAGAAAAGTTTTGTTTGTTGAAAATTAAAAAAACAACAACATTGTAATGAATTGTAATGAAACAACTAGAAAGTAAGCATAATTACTTAAATTATGCCCAACAATATTAACATTCGACACTACATATCAAATTTGGCAAACATATCTCAATCTTGACTAATGATATTTACCTTAAACAAAAAAAATCAATTTCTAGTTAAGTGATTTCGACCATTTTGACCCAAAAGGTCCACAAGTGCTTTATATCTTAACCCTGATAAAAAATATTAATTAAAAATGAAAAATCTATTTTTAGTTACAGTGACCTTGTTCTTCCTTCCATAAGGTATCTACCCATCAAATTTGGTAATAATATCTTAATCCTGACTGATTTAACAAAAACAAAAACAAGAGGGCCAAGATGGCCCTGTGTCACTCCCCTGAATAAGACTGCTGTGTTGGGCATGATTATCAAATAAGTTTGCAATGTTTTTTTCTAACATTTGACTAAGTGACCTAGAATTTGACCCTACCTAAATTTGCACTCATCTGGAATTTCATGCAGACAACATTCTAATCAAGTTTTATGAAGACTGGGACAAAAATGTAGCCTCTACAGTGCTCACAAGTTTTTTTTCTACGATTTGACCTGGTAAACTTCTTTTTTGACCCCATATGACCCCATTTCGAACTCATCCAAGTTATAATGAAGACAAAGTTAACATCCTGACCAAATCTAATGAAGATTGGGCTAAAACTGTGGCCTCAAGAGTGTTCACGAGGTTTTTCTAAGATATGACCTGGTGACCTAGTTTTTGACCCCACATAACCCATTTTCAAACTCATCCAAGATATCATGTAGACAAACATCCTGACAAAATTTAAGGAAGATTGGGCTAAAACTGTGGCCTCTAGAGTGTTCACAAGGTTTTTCAAAGACTTGACCTGGTGACCTAGTTTTTGACCCCACATGACCCAATTTCGAACTCATCCAAGATATCATTAGACAAACACCTGCAATTTAAAGATTGGGCAAAACTGTGGCCTCTAGAGTGTTACAAGGTTTTTCAAAGATTTGATCCCTGGTGACCTAGTTTTTGACCCAACATGACCAAGTTTCCAACTCATCCGAGATATCATGTAGACAAACATCCTGACCAATTTCATCAAGATGGTTGTGGAGACTGAATTTGCACGCATAATCTTAACCAGGGACTCTAAGGTCACAAAGGGGAATAATTCAGTATAAATCCATGCAAGAGTTATGCGTCTTGGACAATGGCCTACAATTATAACCCCGTAGACATTTGTGAAGTTTCAAGTGAATACCTTTGATGGTTGTGGAGATTGAATTTGTATGCAAAATCTTAACAAGGAATTTCTAAGTTCACAAAGGGGAATAATTCAGTAAAAATCCATGCTAGAGTTATGGGACTTGGTCAGTGAGCTACAATTATGACCTTGAAGACATGTGTAAAGTTTCATTTGAATACCTTAAGTGGTTGTGGAGATATAAGAAGATAGAAAAACTTCAATCAGTAAAAATCCATGCTATAGTTGAGCTGAAAAGGGCATAACAGAAAAAGTAGGTAATTAGGATATAGTTTTTGATCTCTGTACTTTCCCTCAATGTCACCTATCCTTATACCATGTTTCCAAAATTTTGAATATAACATGAAGTAAGACAATAATGCCCTGGCAAGAAATTGTTTAAGCGAATGCAGACGAAAAAAAAAGAAAAAAAAGAAAAAGGGACTTAACTCTGGAAGTATGGTAAAAAGAGTAAAAGGTTCATTCAATACATTTCATCTATTTGAACTCTTCAACTTCAAAATTCATATGCAATCATGTTGAGGGAATAAGTTATTGCCCCACAAAAAATATGAAAAAAGGCAAAAATGAAAAAAAAATAAAAAAGAGATAGGTTCTTGAACTGCCTTCCACTCAGTGGGTTCTTGCCAAAGAATGGCCCTTAAACTAAATTTTTTAAAATAAAGTATCTCGGAAATTTCCCAAATCTGCTGTGTTTAAAATTTTATAAATGGAAGTCCATATGTTTACATTCGCAATGCTATGACGTCCCCTAGGGGCGGGTTAGGACCACACAAAATGAGGCATAAATATTTGACTAGTATGTATTAAATGCTATTTCCAGTGAATAATTATTTATAAAAGAATTATTAGGGGTTTCAATTGAATTTAAATAAAATTTAAATTTGGGTTAATGTAAACAGTTTTTATGTATTTATTTATTTGCTTTTCCCTAATTAATCTTGGGGGGGGCGCAGTTTGGCACTCGGGGATTATATTTCTATAAAAATTTTGGTTTTAAAAATGGACTTGCTTATGTAAATTTGATTTGATTACTGTCGTATCATGTATCTAGATACCGACAATGCGATTGGAGACAGGTCTAAAATGATAAACTTTCCGTGAAGATATTGAAAGTATTAGCAGAATTATTCACGTCCTATTAAAAAATTTAAATTCTCATTGAAAGGCGTCACTTCCTTTTTTTCGTAGTCACCTTTATTATATCTCAGATAAAATCAGCAACAGTAAATAACGTGTCCCGGGAAAAATTTACGTCCTAAATTTGGGACAGTGTTTATTCTACGGGACCAAACAGAAAATGACGGAAAAACGATTTTGCGTTATAAAATATTTCTTGGTGGGGGGTTAAAATAATGAATTTAAGATAAAAACTTCAGAAATTTGCAATTAAAATTATCAAAAATGAAATTATTCAACATTAATATCTTATAAGAAACTTTCGTAATATTTATACAATTTAAAAGAAAATACATATAATTCTTGTTCAACAAATACGTTGCAGCAGAGGGTATTATAAACTCTGTATAGCTATCGCCATAATAGAGGTTTTACACAGGTTCATATGTTTTCTACTTATCAAAAGAATAAGTGTCACTATCCCTATGGGACACGGTGTGGGCTGTTACAAATGTATCTTCTTTCAGAAAATAATTCAATTTTGTCCCACCATTACGTAATTGCGCAGCATATTGCATATAGCCTTCCCCAAGATAGGGATATAACATAGGTTCATATGTTGTCTACTTAGATGCGGCTATTCGGTGATATCAAAGAATAAGTGTCACAATCCCTATGGGACACGGTGGGGCTGTTAAATGTCTTCTTTCAGAAAATAATTCAATTTTGTCCCACCTTACGTAATTGCGCAGCATATTGCATATAGCCTTCCCCAAGATAGGGATATAACATAGGTTCATATGTTGTCTACTTAGATGAGGCTATTCAGTGATATCAAAGAATAAGTGTCACAATCCCTATGGGACACGGTGTGGGCTGTTACAAATGTACCTACTTTTAGAACATAATTCAATTTTGTCCCACCGTTACGTAATTGCGCAGCACATTGCATATAGCCTTCCCCAAGATAGGGATATACCATAGGTTAATATGTTGTCTACTTAGATGAGGCCATTCATTGATATCAAAGAATAAGTGTCACAATCCCTATGGGACACGGTGTGGGCTGTTACAAATGTAAAGACTTTTAGAACATAATTCAATTTTGTCCCACCGTTACGTAATTGCGCAGCACATTGCATATAGCCTTCCCCAAGATAGGGATATAACATAGGTTCATATGTTGTCTACCTAGATGAGGCTATTCATTGATATCAAAGAATAAGTGTCACAATCCCTATGGGACACGGTGTGGGCTGTTACAAATGTTCTTTTAGAAAATAATTCAATTTTGTCCCACCATTTACGTAATTGCGCAGCATTTGCATATAGCCTTCCCCAAGATAGGGATATAACATAGGTTCATATGTTGTCTACTTAGATGAGGCTATTCAGTGATATCAAAGAATAAGTGTCACAATCCCTATGGGACACGGTGTGGGCTGTTACAAATGTACCTTCTTTCAGAAAATAATTCAATTTTGTCCCACCGTTACGTAATTGCGCAGCAGGTTCATATGTTGTCTCTTAGATGGGCTATTCGGTGATATCAAAGAATAAGTGTCACAATCCCTATGGGACACGGTGTGGGCTGTTACAAATGTAACCTTCTTTCAGAAAATAATTCAATTTTGTCCACCGTTACGTAATTGCGCAGCACATTGCATATAGCCTTCCCAAGATAGGGATATAACATAGGTTCATTTGTTGTCTACTTAGATGAGGCCATTCATTGATATCAAAGAATAAGTGTCACAATCCCTATGGGACACGGTGTGGGCTGTTACAAATGTACCTACTTTAGAAAATAATTCAATTTTGTCCACCGTTACGTAATTGCGCAGCACATTGCATATAGCCTTCCCCAAGATAGGGATATAACATAGGTTCATATCTTGTCTACCTAGATGAGGCTATTCAATGGTATCAAAGAATAAGTGTCACAATCCCTATGGGACACGGTGTGGGCTGTTACAAATGTAACTTCTTTCAGAAAATAATTCAATTTTGTCCACCATTACGTAATTGCGCAGCACATTGCATATAGCCTTCCCCAAGATGGGGATATAACATAGGTTCATATGTTGTCTACTTAGATGAGGCTATTCGGTGATATCAAAGAATAAGTGTCACAATCCCTATGGGACACGGTGTGGGCTGTTACAAATGTACCTTCTTTCAGAAAATAATTCAATTTTGTCCACCGTTACGTAATTGCGCAGCATACTGCATATAGCCTTCCCCAAGATAGGGATATAACATAGGTTCATATGTTGTCTACTTAGATGAGCCTTTCATTGATATCAAAGAATAAGTGTCACAATCCCTATGGGACACGGTGTGGGCTGTTACATATGTACCTTCGTTCAAAAATGATTTAATTTTGTCCCACCATTACGTAATTGCGCAGCATATTGCATATAGCCTTCCCCAAGATAGGGATATAACATAGGTTCATATGTTGTCTACTTAGATGAGGCTTTTCAGTGATATCAAAGAATAAGTGTCACAATCCCTCTGGGACACGGTGTGGGCTGTTACAAATGTACCTTTTTCAGAAAATAATTCAATTTTGTCCCACCATTACGTAATTGCACAGCAAATTCCTTATAGCCTTCCCCAAGATAGGGATATAATATAGGTTCATATGTTGTCTACTTAGATGAGGCTATTCGGTGATATCAAAGAATAAGTGTCACAATCCCTATGGGACACGGTGTGGGCTGTTACAAATGTTGCTTCTTTCAGAAAATAATTCAATTTTGTCCCACCATTACATTATTTCGCAGTATTATAGCCTTCCCAAATAGGAGATAACATTGTTCATATGTTGTCTAATTTAATAGGCTATTAGTGATATCAAAGAATAAGTGTCACAATCCACAAGGTAGTGTGGGCTGTTACAAATGTACCTTCTTTCAGAAAATAATTCAATTTTGTTCCACCGTTACGTAATTGCGCAGCATATTGAATATAGCCTTCCCCAAGATACGGATATAACATAGGTTCATATGTTGTCTACTTAGATGAGGCTATTCGGTGATATCAAAGAATAAGTGTCACAATCCCTATGGGACACGGTGTGGGCTGTTACAAATGCACCTTCTTTAAGAAAATAATTCAATTTTGTCCCACCATTACGTAATTGCGCAGCATATTGAATATAGCCTTCCCCAAGATAGGGATATAAAATAGGTTCATGTGTTGTCTAATTGAATGAGGCTTTTCAGTGATATCAAAGAATAAGCGTTATAATCCCCAAGGTACACAGTGTGGGCTGTTACAAATGTACCTTCTTTCAGAAAATAGTTCAACATATCGCATAAAGCCTTCCCCAAGATAGGGATATAACATTTTTCATTAAAAAATAATAAGAATTTTCTTATTCATATTCCCATAAGTTTCAGGCCGCTAGCAGACTTTCAGCGGATGTACAGAGGACATATATATTTGACAGAAATACATCATAAATCATTTATTCCTTCATAAAATCCATATTTAGAGGGGTTCCGACAGTTTTCAGTTGTGAATATTATTGTTTCAATACCCCAGGTTTTCAGCGGCATTAAAGGAAAACTTTAATAATAGTCCTGTTTTCAGTCGCAAAAACCATCTTTAGGGAGGTTAAAATAATTATCAGTCGTATTTTTTTTCATTCTATGTTCCAATATTCGTCAGCAGACTCTCAGTGGTCTACGGAGGATTTTTTTCATGAATATGTTAAAAATCATGTATTCCGCCGTAAAATTTATATTTAGAGAAGTTCACACAGTTTTCATCCATAAATAATGAGATTTTTTTATTCATAGGATTATCTAGTTTCAGGCAGCCAGGCCGCTAGCAGACTTTCAGCAGCCTTACGGGGGACATAAATATTTGACAAAAAGACACCAAAAATCATTTATTTCACCGTAAAATGCATATTTGGAGGGGTTCACACGTGCCTGGATGAAATTAAGAATTTAAATCAATATTTGGTACTACGCCGCCATTTTGCTAGCAGCCTTTCAGGGGCATTACGGTAGAAATATTTCGAATATAAATATAAAATAAAAATATCCTAAAGGGCTGCCAGGCCTTTAGTATTCAACCAGCCTTTTATACCACCAAAACACCAGAGCGTATTACATATTGCCGTACCCAAGTTAGGGATATAATACGGTTCACATGTTTTCTCAAAGAATAAATGTCATAATCCCTATGGAACACGGTGTGTGCTTTTATAAATGTACCTCAAAATACAAAATAATTCAATATTTATCCCAGCATTACGTTATTGTAGAGCATATAACACATGTTCATATGTTGTCTACCTAAATCATTGTATGCAGTGATACCAAAGGATAGGTTTCACAATCCCTATGGGAGACATTGTGGGTTGTTTCAAATGTACTTCCACTTAAAAAATACTTCCACCATTACGTTATTGCAGAGTGTATTGCACAAAGCCTTTCCAAAGATAAATATATATAACACAGGTTTGTATGTTGTGTACCTAGACCACCTTATTCAGTGTTACCAAAAAATAGGTGCCAAAGTCCCTAATGGAGATGTTGTGGGCTGTTACAAATGTAACTTTTTTAGAAAATAATTCACTTTCTTTCCCACAAACGCGCTATTTTAGGGAGCATTACATATTGTCACATACAGACAAGGATATAAGAAAGACTCATATGTGTTCTGCTGAAATAAGGCTAGCGAAAAATATCACGAAATATGTGTCACACTCCCTCTAAAAGATGGTGTAGATGTTGTAAGCTGTTAGATACACAAATGTACCTTCTTTTAGAAATATGGCAACCCACAGACTTCGGGAAATTGGTGTCATATTCCCACTGGAAAATAGTGTGGGTCATTACATGTGTTCCATTTCCTTGAAATATATAACAAGTACATAGATAAGGTTGTGAAATGCAGATACGAGTATGCACCTATGCTTTATAATGAATTACAGTTTCATTACACAATGTACATTTAATGATGACTAATAGCAATTACTTAAAACAGTTTTACTCAGTATTAATTTGTTAATAACTGTTATCATTTTAACATTTTAACAACCACAATATGAAAGAATGCTGATTCCATCCATCTAGAGAGAGAGAGAGAGAGAGAGAGTTAATATTATATTTAAAAAAAGTTGTTGTTGTTGTTGTTGTATTGGGGTTTACCGTCACTGCGATAGTATTTCAATCATATAGCGACGTCCAGCTAATTACAGGTGGAGGAAGACCCCGAGTACACAGTGGTACCCGGGTAGAACCACCGACCTACCGCAAGCCAGCTGAAAGGCTTCCTCACGTGAAAAATCCGAAGTCCCTACCGGGATTCGAACCCACAGCGGTGAGGGGCTGAGAGATTTGTAGTCCACGACTGTAACCGCTCGGCCACGCCGGCCCCTTTAAAAAAATAATTATGTTTCATGATAAACATTATATATGTATAGATACGAGTATGCACCTATGCTTTATAATAACTTACAATTTCATTACACAATATACATTTAATAATGACAAATAGCAATTACTTAAAATATTTTTACCCATTATTAGTCTATTAATTAAAACATTATTTATTTTTTATTAATCATTTTATTGTTTGCTGTTGTTTCGTTCAAGCTGACTAGTGAAATACAATGCAGGGGATTTAATTTGTGTCTGACTACATTTTTTATTGATCATTGTAAGTCTGATCCACAAGCATAACATAGAATAAGGATGCCTCAATATCGTGAAGTAATAGCACAAAATTTTTCTTCCCCTTACTGTAAGAAAATGTCTTCACTTATAAAGACAATCATTGTAATTTACGTAATCAGTAAATCACTTTTTTTTATATTTAACAGAGATTAAGTCGAGAGTTTTCAACTTCAATGTTCTGTGTTCAACAGTGTCTATACAATATATGTTCTATTTCATATTATCTATCTAAGATAAAGTACCACATTTGATACTAAATATGTTCAATGATTATTATAATATTCTATAAAAGGTAGTAAAGAAATAGCAAAATGGTTAATCTCATCAAATCTGATTTGGACATGACTATATTATGCATAAATAGGTTTGAATCAATACAAAATGTTCTTCCAGCAGCCTGCCGTATTATATGAAAGCCATAAATTTATAAACATGTAAAACACATCTGATCAAAAGTTTCGGTGTCAAGGTGAAGTAATTATCTAGTCTGCTTTAACCATACACTCTATTCATACCAGAAAACATATTATTTAAGATACTGAATAAGTAATATGGCAAAACTGAGGTGATCCCAAACAGCGATAAATTTAAACTTAAGATATCGGAGAAAGTTAATTATATTCCTACTTAAATGTGACACAAAACAATACCACCTCTGTGTAAAAATATTCCACACCTTAGCCCAATTACACTGCCCCTTACATAACGCGATCCGGTAGAGAGATAAGCTATAGAAGCCCAGACTGGATCTCTGGCTATCAACATTAACTGGTGATAACAGGCGCCGTAATAGCCATTACGGCTAATCAGCAGCATTTCAAGAAATTAAGCTGAAATAATTGATCGACAATTACATACCACCTTAGAAGTCAAAATGTTGTTGATGTCATATTGTTCAATACCGGAATGTGGAGGAAAAAAGAAGCGTAATAAAAATGCATCATAGAATGCATTTATAGATTGAAAATATGCCTCACACACTAGTGCAATCACAGAAATAAATGCACCAAAACAGCATTACAGATATATGAGTTTATTCAAACACGGATGTGCACATATAATGAAGAATAGGCATGTTATGGATTAATTTATCATCATGGTTAAAACACATGATACTCTAAACAGGATTTTACACACACATACACACTATTATTCATTCCGATTCCTGGTCCAAAATACCGATGCTTGTTAATGCAGATTGTTTTTTCAATAATTATATAAAAAAATTGTTTAAACCTATGTTTACATTGTTAAAGTAGTGCCTAATTATCACTACGGCAAAATTCGGCACAACTTCTTGAAGTAATATTTCCGTTCTTATTGAGTTTAGTGAGTTTATAATAATAATAACACGATGTTTGGAGAAATCCAGCATGCTTATCATTTAATGAAATCTTAATTATCTCATACATCATTACTACATAGAGCATTTTGTAACACGACAGTTAATTCAAAGTTTAAAGTTAAATGGCAGTAGGAATATATTATATTACTTTATTATTTATACCAATACCATAGACGGCATAGAATTAGTTCTGTAAAATAAATTGTGTAAAATTTTTTAATATCTTATTTTATACATAACATTACAATAACATTACAATAACATATACATAATTATATAGTAAAGACATACATGTAGTATAATCACAAATAAAATACAGTGCAAAAGCAGTGAAATTACCTTGTGAAAAAAACCAAAGATAAAAAAAAAATTTAAAAAATTTTAAAAAGAAATATTGGTTAATTTTTTTCTCTATAAAATAATGTTGTAATACTTGTCGATGGTTTAGGAAATTATGCTTTTAACTTCCGATCATTTACAGAGATATAAAAGGTTTTACTAACGACGCTCAGAAAACATATACTAGTATTTCATTCTTCTTCTTGATATGAATCTGTGTTATGCCCTTCAGGAAAGCTATATGCAATACGGCCTACAATAACGTAACGGTGAAATAAATATTCATTGAATTATTTTTAAGAGCCTATACCGTGTCCCGTTCTGATTGTGACACCTAATAATTGGGATCACTGGATAGACAGATTAAGTAGACAACATATGAGACATTATTATTTTCTGAAAGAAGGTACATTTGTAACAGCCCACACCGTGTCCCATAGGGATTGTGACACTTATTCTTTGATATCAATGAATGGCCTCATCTAAGTAGACAACATATGAACCTATGTTATATCTCTATCTTGGGGAAGGCTATATGCAATATGCTGCGCAATTACGTAATGGTGGGACAAAATTGAATTATTTTCTGAAAGAAGGTACAGTTGTAACAGCCCACACCGTATCCCATAGGGATTGTGACACTTATTCTTTGATATCAACGAATAGCCTCATCTAAGTAGACAACATATGAACCTATGTTATATCCCTATCTTGGGGAGGGCTATATGCAATATGCTGCGCAATTACGTAACGGTGGGACAAAATTTAATTATTTTCCAAAAGTAGGTACATTTGTAACAGCCCACACCGTGTCCCATAGGGATTGTGACACTTATTCTTTGATATCACTGAATAGCCTCATCTAAGTAGACAACATATGAACCTATGTTATATCTCTATCTTGGGGAAGGCTATATGCAATATGCTGCGCAATTACGTAATGGTGGGACAAAATTGAATTATTTTCTGAAAGAAGGTACATTTGTAACAGCCCACACCGCGTCCCATAGGGATTGTGACACTTATTCTTTGATATCACTGAGTAGCCTCATCTAGGTAGACAACATATGAACCTATGTTATATCCCTATCTTGGGGAAGGCTATATGCAATATGCTGCGCAATTACGTAATGGTGGGACACAATTGAATTATTTTCAGAAAGAAGGAACATTTGTAACAGCCCACACCGTGTCCCATAGGGATTGTGACACTTATTCCTTAATATCACCGAATAGCCTCATCTAAGTAGACAAGATATGAACCTATGTTATATCCCTATCTTGGGGAAGGCTATATGCAATATGCTGCGCAATTACGTAACGGTGGGACAAAATTTAATTATTTTCTAAAAGTAGGTACATTTGTAACAGCCCACACCGTGTCCCATAGGGATTGTGACACTTATTCTTTGATATCACCGAATAACCTCATCTAAGTAGACAACATATGAACCTATGTTTTATCCCTATCTTGGGGAAGGCTATATGCAATATGCTGCGCAATTACGTAACGGTGGGACAAAATTGAATTATTTTCTGAAAGAAGGTACAGTTGTAACAGCCCACACCGTATCCCATAGGGATTGTGACACTTATTCTTTGATATCACTGGATAGCCTCATCTAAGAAGCCAACATATTAACCTATGTTTAATCCCTATCTTGGGGAAGGCTATATGCAATATGCTGCGCAATTACGTAACGGTGGGACAAAATTGAATTATTTTCTAAAAGTAGGTACATTTGTAACAGCCCACACCGTGTCCCATAGGGATTGTGACACTTATTCTTTGATATCACTGAATAGCCTCATCTAAGTAGACAACATATGAACCTATGTTATATCCCTATCTTGGGGAAGGCTATATGCAATGTGCTGCGCAATTACGTAACGGTGGGACAAAATTGAATTATTTTCTAAAGAAGGTGCATTTGTAACAGCCCACACCGTGTCCCATAGGGATTGTGACACTTATTCTTTGATATCACTGAATAGCCTCATCTAAGTAGACAACATATGAACCTATGTTATATCCCTATCTTGGGGAAGGCTATATGCAATGTGCTGCGCAATTACGTAACGGTGGGACAAAATTGAATTATGTTCTTAAAGAAGGTGCATTTGTAACATCCCACACCGTGTCCCATAGGGATTGTGACACTTATTCTTTGATATCACTGAATAGCCTCATCTAAGTAGACAACATATGAATCTATGTTATATCCCTATCTTGGGGAAGGCTATATGCAATATGCTGCGCAATTACGTAAAAACGATTTTATTAAATTCACGGTTAGGTCGATAATCATCATCATACCTTTTTGAAATCTGTATAATGTTTGACGAGGTACATGTACTAGAATAAGTCAATAAAATATATTCTGATTCTGTCTTTAATTATAAATACCAATATATAGAGCATATTTGTGTGTTTTGAGTGGATATTGTTTTTATTTTAAATGAGCCATCTTTTCCTGAATACTATTATTTTTTTTGCTGTATTAACCCCAAGTAGAACAATTTTAAAAGAGACGATTTAAACTGCACTGTAATTCATGTGGCGATTTACCAATTATAATTTATAACCACATTATCTACAAAAAGATATAAAATTATACATACGAAGAAGAACGTCAAACGTCACATTTGCAGTACTTAAACCAAACCATTCAAACTTCTAAAGATCTAAAGATGTGCCTCCTTATCATTAATTGCCGCAAGCCCCAAGACTAATGCCATGCTTCAGGTCATGCGTCACTTCTGTGACAGCTCTTATTTTTTTACAATATTAGCCTATATCAAATGAGCCAGCTGATAATGCGACATTGGCGTTTAAGTGATATTTAATTTCGAGTTTAAGGGATACTCGTTATTTCAAGTAAGATAAAATTTTTAAAAAAATGAAAAGTAGGTAATTATATTTCCTTTTATATGAACATAATGTTATTCTGTCACCCTGTTTAATAAATCATAAAACAATAAATTTGCAAAATAGAATAAAATAAATATAAAAAGAATAAATATTTAAATAAAAAGACTGTAATGATGAATGTTTAAAAAACATAAATATATTTATTAGATAGTTTATCATCACAAATGCTAGTCCTGAATTAGTATCCTAATACCTTAAAACGTCAGTTGACGGCCAATTAGCTATCACCTATGCATCACTTATCACCTATATGAAAGGGGTTAACCATAGAAATAATTTATTCTAAATCTTACTTTAAAATTTCTTAGCAAATAATAGTAGTTTTTTCATGAACATAGGACAATTAATCCGACGTGAATGTCATAGGTTTATCACCCATGGTATCGTCTGAAAGGGCTGAACCCTGTTCATGTATACATGTACAGACATACAGACGGACGTTGGAACGGAACGAGACAAAACAATATGCACCCGATCTTCGTTCCGGAGCATAAATATTATATTATACCCCAAAGCGGAGTCTGGGGGCAGGGATATTTCAGTAAAACATGACTCTAACTTTTCAACCAGTAAGAAAATAAAAAAATACCTGTACGCGAACGCAAATCACCTTGATAAAATTCCAATTGTGGAATGCTACACTATCATATACGAGTAATCGCTATTAACTTTCATTAATTTTTAGACTTCGGAAAAGACGGGTCGAAAGAATATGTAAATATATATCCGCCTGAGGGGTAAAATGTTATACTCACACACAAACAAATGAGCATACAATAATCATTTTTACTGGAGCTATCGCATAATATATATAAGTACACACATGTCATGTATACCGCATATCTAGCTATTATACTTGCAGAAATAAAATAATTAGAGCTCTGCGCTAAATTATGTTACCCCCATGGACATAAAGACGCACGTACTCTGCATATTTGTGCATGTTTTATTATATAAGATAAATTGAAGTACGTGATTTTGGCAAAGTTTATAGAAGTATTTATATCAGTAGAATTTTACTCAGTGTCCTAGACTTACAGACAGACAGACAGGTACATATGGTCAGACCAAAGACCTAAGTGTCCCGCATTATTCTAATGAATAATACATCAGCTTTCACTAAATATGCCTACAAAACCGACGATATACAATATCATATTTTTTTTCATAAAATTATAAAGGACAACCCAAACATTAAAATAAAAAGTTTTGTAAATACCAATCTTTATTAATTTAATATTTAATATGTAAAATGTATCGCACTGAATTATTTAAAAATATGATAGATCTATAGCGAAAATCAGCCGCTAAACTGTCCGCAAGATAGGGGACCTATTATAATTTGTAGTGTATAGGAATTGCTTTATAAAATTTATGGAGAAAAAAAATGATTTCATATATATATATATATATATCTTACATGAAAATAGCCGGACACTGGACGGATATAATATATACCCTTGAAACTATATACATTTATCAAATAACCAGTATCAGCCTCTCTTAATACTATGAATATAAATAGACCCTGCTAGTATATATTTATTTTTTATTTTATTTAAATTCATCTTATGGGGATATAAGAGCCATATCGGTAAAAATAGACTCTTTGTTCGGTAAAGCCCCGAAAATAAACTTTTCATTAAGGGGACTTAACCGTGCAACAATTTTCCTTATTGACTGCTGTTATTGACTGCTAACTTGATTTTATCATATCTGCACCGGTAGGAATCGGTGGTTCCAGGCTCAATAGAATTTTACCTGCCCCAAAAAGGGCACCTGTCAAGAGAGTATTTCTCACGAAACAGCCTTTCTTACGCTTGCCGGTTCGACATTGGCTGATGAAATAAAGTTGCAAGCAATTCTGTGAAATATTATAATTTGCTTTCTTCAGACAGAGAAACGCAACAGAAAAATGACGGTTCTCGTCAATATCAACAAAGAGAAACCAGCTATCGGTACGTAAATAGAACGAATGATTTATTCAACTCACGTGTGTGCAATAATTGCTACAGTTTCGGATGTACACGTTTCGGATATAATTTTTTTAACTAATTTCGTTATGTACCTATAGGAATAGTACTACTTATTGAAACATGAACAGGATCTTTAAAAATCTTCTTCTATGAATCCATAAGGCCTAGAGATTAGATATTTGGTATGTAGCATCATCTTATGGTTCATTACCAAGATTGTACAAATCATGACCCTATGGTGATAAATGCCCCTGCACCATGGGTCACTTGTTTTACATAGTTATATAGGAAAATCTTTAAAAATCTTCTTCTATGATTCCATTAGGCCTAGAGCTTAGATATTTGGTATGTAGCATCATCTTATGGTTCATTACCAAGATTGTTCAAATCATAGCCCTATGGTGATAAATGCCCCCGCACCAGGGGTCACTTGTTTAACATATAGTTATATAGGAAAATCTTTAAAAATCTTCTTCTATGAATCCATAAGGCCTAGAGATTAGATATTTGGTATGTAGCATCATCTTATAGTTCATTACCAAGATTGTACAAATCATGACCTTATGGTGATAAATGCCCCGCACCAGGGGTCACTTGTTTACATAGAGTTATATAGGAAAATCTTTAAAAATCTTCTTCTATGAATCCATAAGGCCTATAGCTTAGATTTTTGGTATGTAGCATCATCTAATGGTTCATTATCAAGATTTTCAAAATGGTGGCCCTTTGGAGATAAATGACCCCGCACTAAGTCTTCTCCTCTGAAACCATAAGGCCCAGTGCTTATATATTTGGTGTGTAGTATTGTCAGGGCTAAAATGTTTAAGATTGAGTTATATCAGAATTCTTGTCTGTTTAAAAACCTTGTAATCAGTTGTAGCAATGGTACTCAGGTGAGCGTTTCAGGGCCATCATGGCCCTCTTGTATATAAACCACATAGCTATTTAACATTGATTGGGAAACAAGTTTTTTAGCTCACCTGAGTTCGTCATCCGTCATGCATCAACACTCTACTCCTCTGAAACTACTTGGCGGATTTTCATCAAATTTTGCCAAAGTGATACTTACGATAGCCTAATACAAATTCCTAATTTTTTTCAATTCCATGAGAAACTCTGGTTGCCTTGGTAATCAGTAGATTAAATCTTTAAAATGCCTTTTTCTCAGAAATATATAGACCTACAGATTTGATATTTGGGACATAGCATCAACTCATGTTGCCTCAACATCAGTGCAAAATTTGTGCCCCTGGGGTCACAATGGGCCACACTCATGGCAACACCCGGATTTTATATAGAACCTATAGGAAATTCTTGAAGAAACTTCTCTTCCAATACTAGCTCATGGATTTTCACCATATTTAACTAAAATGAAATATATGTTAGCCTGATGCTAATTCCTAATTTTTCTTGAATTTTATAAAGAACTTTGGTTCCCATGGCAACCAGAAAGCATAACTTCAAAATGCATTTTCTCAGAAACATACAGACCTACAGATTTGATATTTGGTACATAACATCAGCTTCTGGTGCCTCAACACTATCAATAAATATATGCATCAGGGTTTACATGAGGACACGGCCGGGACCACACCCCCATTTTGTATGGAACTATATAAGGAAAACAAAAAAATCTTTACTGAGGAAACCATTGGTTGGATCATGAAGAACTATTGTTGCCATGGCAACCAGAATGCATAACTATATAATAAAATGCCTTCTCTTAGAAACATACAGACCTGCAGCTTTGATATTTGGTATATGGTATCCTCTCATGGTTCCAGCCTTTCTACAACAAACCAAATTCAAGTGAAGGATTTAGGGCCATCTTGGCCCTCTTGTTACAATTTATATGAATCCTAGCTTGGACCAGCAATAGGTGCCTTGGAAGGCCATGAAAAATCTTTGTCCCTAACATTGACAGAAACAAATGGAGAGGGGTCATTGTTGAACACAGGACTTCCTGGAAAGCAGCCTAAACGATGATGATGATGATGATGATGAAAAATCGGCCACAAAACCTTCATAAATTCACAGCACTCTCTACATTCCTACATGTAGAAGAAATCTAACTTGATCCAATTAACTTTTCCAGATATAATACTGGTTCCCACTTTGGGTGTAAATCATTGAACTCCTATTGCCTGTGCTTGATTAAATTCAGGACCTAAGTTGGACCTTTCAGTGGCCTATACATTTGGTTGGGCTAGAATTTATTGTATTTTGCTGCTTAATTGAAATTAAATTACACTGAGATTTCATTTCAGCTGCCCTCCTCTGTGTAAAGAAGTTACAGCAGAAATCTGTTGAGGTGAAACAGGAATTTGCCAAAACTAATGAGGTTGTGGTGAACAGGTAACCAGACTTCCAATTCATATTGACACCATACTAACTGCTGATTATATAATGACAGATTTAAATGTTAATAAATGTACATTTCTAAAATTTAAGATCTAAACAGACCTTGCATCTTAATCAATATTGGACTTAGGAAAGACCTGTAGACTTAAAAGGTCTTAAAAGGTTGATAATTTCACTTTTAGAAGGTAAAATTTTCTGTAAAAAAATCTATTAAATCAAGATTGTCTGGCAAAATGTGAAAATGACTTCATGTTGTGATGGGATGAAAAATATGAATGTAATAATCTAATATTTTATGCCACAAGGAAGTAGCTGATTGTATGATAAAATTGTTTATCCCATAGGCTATCACCTGCCAGTCATTGCATTCATGATATATAATTTCACAGCATCTGTTTTGAAGTTTGTTGAAGTAGAGGTCTTTGAAAGAATAAAAAGTTTACATCTTGAAAAGCTTGTTTTGATAGCAATCATTAAATCATGTAGTTTGACAGCAAAGTGTCTAGTTTTGTTTCTGGTGGATAAAGATTTTTATTTGACACTGAGGGAATGGCCAGAGAATTTTGGCCAAAAATATTCTGCTTATATATTTTAAATCACTTGAGAAGTTGCTAGAACATAAAGTTAGACTTAACAACATAGTGTGTTGGCTTATCATATTAAATCATGGTATTTGAGAATTTCTTTGAATGATATATATGAATGCTGAATGAAGATATTGTTTTTACAGTACCTCCTTATTTACAAGTACGGCTTCCATCTGCCGATACCTTGGCAGACTGTTCCCTGAGGCCAATCTTCTTGGAAGTTCCTTACTGGAAAGGACCGAGGTAGGTAGCAATCTGGACAGAGTTCTGCCAGTATTTTCCCTCATACTGCTCTACTAACAAAAGTGTAATTACTATGGAAGACCAAATTCTTTGTATTCATTTTTTAGGGCAGTGTGTTTTGGCGCAATAGCGACAAAAGTCAAGATAATAAGTGGTGTTTTAAACAATTTTGGAACAAAAGGTTTCTTGTCTGGTCCTACTCAGGGCCAAAAGAGTATTTTCTAAGATTTGGGGCATTTTAATGATCAACAGACCTTGATATTGACCTTTGACCTAAGTTTGATAAAAAGGCTTGAAAAAACACGTCCATAATACTGTCAGGTCTTGTTTTAGAATGGGAAAGAAAGTTCCTGGTGTAAATAGCAGTTTTGAGGAAAACTAAATGAATTTAAAAAAAGAGACCTCTATGATTCAATGGCCCCGAATAAAAACAAAAGGAAAGCCCTAATATGATATTATGCAAGTTTGATATACAAATATCACTTTAATAAAGAGATGAACACTTTTTCTATGTGTCAAATATTAAACATTGACCATGGCCTTTATTTGTGGTTATTTTTCAATAGTAAACCATTTACTGAGGACTAATAGAGTTCATGAGGAGTCCTTTCTTTTATGCTTACAGACAGACCACTGGTTGAACTTTGTCTCCAGTCAGCTGTCCTGCAGTTCCACCTTCAGCTCAGCAGTGCAGTACCTGGATCAAGCCCTAGGACCCGTTACCTACCTGGTCGGCTCTGATCTGACAGCCGCTGATTTCTCTGTGTGGGAGACATTATACTGTGAGTGATATTTACCACCTAATGATTTTTATCCCAGCTACTCTCACATCAAAGCTATCACTATCCTATTGGGGCAGTATCAGAGTTCAGCTCTGTTCTATAACAGTGATGACTTAAACACTTGTTGTGGTATGGATATTAAATGGACCCTCTCAATGTTTCAGTTGGATATCATGTAATCAATGACTGGAAGAGATAGAAAAACGTGTATCTGTGAACTGATACTGATTGTGAGCTGCTGATCAAGTCTTGAAGTACAAAGATTTCCACTTTCAAGTCCATGAATTAATATTAAGGTTTATGAAATATGAATGGACATCACATGATGTTTGTGGTACTCTGCCCTTGAAAATAAACTTTACTGGAAAGTTTTGCTTCTATCCATAGTGGATGTTTTTTAATTAAGTACAAAGGTTTACAACTTTTCACATTCTTTATTGAAGTGAGCTCCACCTGGCAGACCAGCTTAGGGAATGGCAAGGCACCAGTAAACGTTGCACGCTACTACAAGTTCCTGTGTGCTCAAGATGTCTTTAAGGCCGTGCAAGCAGACATACCTAGTGCAGAACCACAGAAGGGCTCGGAGAAAAAGGCTGAATCAGCTGTATGTAACACAGCTATTGAATTTAGTATATTGCTCATTATTTCATTGCATTGAATATTGGGACATGTTAAGACTTGTGGGAATAATTAGATCAGTATGTCATGATGAGTTATAGGTTTATAGAATGGGAAAAGAAAATATATGTAATCAAGTCTGATGAAAATAGATCAAGAAACATTTCTCCAATCTGTGATATGCTCACTTCTTGTTTGTTAAGTCCTTATTATTAACCAAGAATGTAATAGAAAATGAAAAAAAGATAACACAGTTCTGTGGAGTGACTATTATCACCTTTTGAGAAAGTGAAAAAACTGATTTTGTGACTATGTATATGTTTATTTTGTAGATAAAGAAAGATGCAGGAAAGTTTGTTGACCTCCCAGGGGCAAAAATGGGTGAGGTGGTTGTCAGATTCCCTCCAGAGGCTAGCGGGTCAGTTGTTTATCATTTAGACAGTATTTGATTATATTTGTTTATGTTTTTATTATGAAAAGTAGTTATCAAGCTAAGTGCTGTAGCTTTTTTTAGCATTCATTTTTTGTGTCTTATCACAAAGAAATATTAAAAAATGTCATGAAATTCAAAAGATATGATACTGGTGGTCATGTTACTTTGTACCTTTAATATGTCATTTTATTTTTTTTTTGTAATGAATGACTAATAATGATAAATCATGGGAAATATAACTTATTTTGATAAAAAAGAGCGGAAATTTGAGATCTCTTTCAATTGATTAAAATAACTTGTCCGATCCAAGATTTTTTTCATAAATTATCTAGCCAATCTCAAATATGAATGTGTTAAAGAAGATAATCACCTTTAGTTGTAGTTCTAGTTAGGTTTTAACCAGTACTTATACAAAACTTGGGGAAAATTGAAAAGAGAAAAACCCTAGTAAGACTTATTCCAGGTTCTTTTGGATTTATACACTTCACAGGAATAAAATGTTGAATGCAAGATGAAATCAGATTCCTCTGGGTGTACATTAAACTGTCTACATTCAGTTTCCTACATATTGGTCACGCCAAGGCTGCATTGTTGAATCAGTACTACCAGGAGAACTTCAAGGGCACACTGATCATGAGGTTTGATGATACCAACCCTGCCAAGGAAAATGAGGAATTTGAGAGGGTATGCATCAAAGTAAAAAGGGGTTGTATAGGAAACAGTGTGTAATGGAGATTCACATGCTTTTCATGACTTATGGCTGTCAGACTATATAATGTAGATATATAGTTGAATATATACAATTCTGATACATAAATAAGTTGTCAGTGACGGCTGTAGTTGGAGATTCAAGTAATGTATTAGAAAGAATCAATATTACTCCAGCAGATACTGAATTATGACCAGAAATGACAGATTTTTTCCATTGTTAATTTTCCTATTTTATCCTTATTGTGCTTCAGATTTATTAGTACATGTACACAGCATTTCCAATGGTTTTTGAAATTTGGGTTCATTTCGCTGTTTTGTTCCTGTATTTTAGTACATCAGCATAAAGGGAGTCACATCAGTTTTGAGGTACAGAATGCTGTAACTTGTACATCTTTATGGATGATGCTTTAGTTCCATGCACCTGTCTCACCTTCCTATGCACCTGCATCATGCTCTCTTCACCTGTCTAATGTTCCTTACATCTGTCTCATATTCCTACACCTGTCTCATGTTCCTATGCACCTGTATCATGTTTCTATGCACCTGTCTCATGTTCCCCGTACTCATGTTCCAGGTTATTCTGGATGATGTAGCCATGCTGGGTATAAAGTATGACCGGTTCACCTACACCTCAGACCATTTCGACGTGCTACAGGAACTGTGTGAGAGGATGATCAGGGAAGGCAAAGCTTTTGTGGATGATACAGATCCTGAAACTATGAAAAAAGAACGAGAGGAGAGGAAGAACTCCAAAAACCGAGACAACAGTACGTTCTAACTGCAGCAGTTAGAAGAAAATAAGATCATTTACATAATTTAAGATGCAAATTTAAAATGTACAATATTGTATCAATTCATAGATCAATTCATGACCTTTTGAATTTGCAATATCTGACAAGTATGGTTATATTTTCACAACGTTAGTGATATAACATTTGTCCAATAGTTTGTCTGTAAAATCTATTGAATCAGATAAAGAAGTCTGCAATCAGATCATAATACAAAAAAAAAACAGGACTCGGTATATATTGTGTAATGTGACAGGTATGGAACAGAATCTGAAGCAGTGGGAGGAGATGAAGAAAGGCTCAGAGGTTGGCCAGAAGTGCTGTGTGCGGGCCAAGATTGACATGCTGTCAGACAACGGGTGTTTGAGGGACCCCACTATGTACAGGTGTAAGAATGAGAGCCATATCCGAACTGGGACAAAATACAAGTGAGTTGATGGGGAATCCAGGGAGATAAACTGTTTGTTGTGTGACGATGCGTCGTCACGGGTATAAGTTCAATCTCTGACAACTGCGTCAGGGAGTCGACTCTTTGGCTCAGTGGTTAGAGCATTGGGTTATCACGCCGGCGGACCGGGTTCGATTCCGGGCCGGGCCGTGATTGTTACATTTGGTGTCAGAAGTGGGATAATGTCAACTGCCAGACCGGAGTTGCCTTACCCACGTATTTCCCAGGCCAAGTCTCGGGTCGAGACTTCTCGGAGGGGGAAGTAATGTGACGATGCGTCGTCACGGGTATAAGTTCAATCTCTGACAACTGCGTCAGGGAGTCGACTCTTTGGCTCAGTGGTTAGAGCATTGGGTTATCACGCCGGCGGACCGGGTTCGATTCCGGGCCGGGCCGTGATTGTTACAGTTGTTATGGTGGCAGTGTACTTGGTTTAGTTTGAATGAGAGATTTGTACCTAGACTTTTGTACAGGTTTTAGTTCTATTTTATATATGATTATTTTTCTTTTATTTATTTTTCAGAACATATGTTATAAAATCTGTATTTTTTTATTCACACTGATTTTATGAATTGTAAACATGTATGTTTTTACACCTTGGCATACAATATTATAGCTTTGATTCTACACAATTCTCACAGCAAAGAAAAAATCCATAATTTCATAGACCATTTAAGTAACTCGGCATTCATCAAGCTCTTAATAATTTGTACATGAATATTCATGAGGAAAAGGGTAAAAAAAAAAAGTTGATATTGCTGATATACCAGTTAACATTTCAGTAATTGATATTTTGCAACATAGTCTCATAACAAAACAACAGTATCAGTAATTCCAACTACACTCATACACTGCCTGTGTTCTACCCCACCAGGGCCTACCCCACGTATGATTTTGCATGTCCCATTGTGGATAGTGTAGAGGGAGTGACCCACGCCTTGAGGACCACGGAGTACCTGGACAGAGACTTCCAGTACTACTGGGTCCTGGACGCTCTTGGTGAGAACTTATAAACCCTCTCACAGTGTGTTAGGTCTAGTCTTACTGACCATGGATACTTAGTATTGCTGGTTGTTTTAACCTGTACAGTGGAAACACATATCTAGGAATGGAATTTTCAGTTTCAAATTACAGCAAAAAGTATGCAACAACCTGTAAATATACCTTTGCAGTGTTTCTTTTCACTCTATACTTAATGATTCAATTTTATACTCAATACTTCTCATTGCCTAAGGCAACATTGTAAAACCTTTTCAGTCTGAAGAATGTTGTCAATTTGACCTGACCCCTCTGTGATACAGAGTGGTGTAACTTATCAGTAAATGGTTAAATTTTCATCTTGTAACAGTGTAAGAATAGGAATTGTAGATAAATCTTGTTTTGATGAGTGTTTGTGCATACAGATATGAGGAAGCCCTACATTTACTCATACAGCCGTCTGAACCTGCAGAACACTGTCTTGTCCAAGAGGAAGCTAACTTGGTTTGTGAATGAGGGAATTGTGGATGGATGGTATGTATGAGACTCCCTTGACTTACCCTTGTTTTAAAGGAGTGTATACCTATTACAAGTATAAAACTATTTGCTTTTAATTCCAGTATTGATTAATTTATATTCAAAAGTACAAAATAAGAAGAGTTGATTTAGAGACTTAATAAACATAGATAAGACACTTTTTGTATGTTTGTCACTTACATTTTGGTTACTTATGTCCTTTGTTATCCCACTAACGGAAACTAATATCTAAACCTAGGGATGACCCCCGTTTCCCGACAGTGAGAGGCGTACTGAGAAGAGGGATGACAGTTGAGGGACTCAAGCAGTTCATTGTGGCTCAGGTAGGGCACCTGCTGTCTCCCCCCCACAGTATCTTCCTGTCCTTCATGGATAGCTAGTCAAGCCAGCTTTGTAATCTGTCAACATAGGCCAGTGACTCATTCCCACATTTAGCATGTATTCTAAAGGGCAGCAGTCTCATAACGTGCTTGATGTTTTCACATTGGGAAAAATGCTCACAATGTTAATGTTAAAAGGATATTTTTGTTAGAAATTTAAGACTACAGTTATTCTTGAAACTGTTCATATAGTCATACTGCATACATTAAAAATCAGTTTTCATCAATTGAACTCCACAACCCAACAACCACCTCACCATGTTATTCTTAAAGAAACAATTTAAAGACTGTTTTATTCAGTATACAGATTGTGACCAACAATCTAGAAATGTTCGATATCCACTCCATATTTATTCATATGTCCAGAACTGGTGTATTAGTTTGGATCAGTTTATCATTATCCATATTCCTACATCTACCTGCATTATCCAGTTTATATGTTATTACAGGGGTCCTCCAAGTCTGTCAACATGATGGAATGGGACAAAATATGGTCTGTCAACAAAAAGGTAATCTTTGTCTAATAATTTGTCTCCATCAATGAGGTGGTTATTTCCACCATCATTTGTCTGTAAGAGCTATAATTGCAAAGGTGTTCCTTAGTAGTTGACTATACAAGAACCTGAAATTGTTACTTGATTCAGTATGTCAAAAGTCAAAGCTAATAGTTAAAGGATAAGGATTAGTGCATGTGTTTTACAGATATTTTGGTATGTAAGAAGTTATTCTTTGCTTTGAAAGAATTTTTTTTGTAATTATTTTACTCAAATAGTAAAGGATATATGGACTGTGTTCAGGTGATTGACCCGGTGGTGCCCAGGTATACAGCCATCCAGAAGAACGAATCTGTTGTCGTGAATGTGAAGGGGGCAGTTGAGGGTAGCAAGGAGGTGGCCAAGCATCCCAAGGTATCTTAACCCTTGACCTCGCAGATATACCATTTCATCATGCCTATCAAGCTAAAGGCTTTTGTTATTAGTTGTTTTCACTTTTGATTTTTAAGACGTTCAGGAGTGGAAAACAGTATAAAGCTCTCAAAGGGAGTTCTATCATGAACTTTGGGTGGGCACCATTAGCCAAACAATGGTCCAGTAGTAGTAAAAGGCTGTAGGTTTGTAACTCAGATTTTATATGACTCCCTGCCACAGAGTACTGGTCCAATCCTAGAACTTGAGAAAGGTTAATATTAGTTGTAGGAATTCACAAAGAAATCATTAAATTCAAACAAGCAAAATCCTGGTAGGGACTTCGGATTTTTCATGTGAAAAAGCTGGCTTGCGGTAGGTCGGTGGTTCTACCCGGGTACCTCTGTGTACTCGGGGTCTTCCTCCACCTGTAATCAGCTGGATGTCGTTATATGATTGAAATACTATCGCAGCGACGGTAAACCCCAATACAGCAACAACAACAAACAAGCAAAATTATCAAACCAAGTATGATGAGGGCTGTGAGAGATATTGAAGTAAGATCCTTGTCCAGTGGTAACATACCTGACAAGGGATCTGAAGATTGTGGGTCTGAAGCACAGTGGGGGCAAGATATGATACTAAGATCCTTGTGCCATTGTAGAACGACTCTGTTGGTAACAAGACAATCCACTACTCGTCCAAGCTGTACATCGATGGCGCTGATGCTGAGGTGCTGAAGGAAGGGGAGATTGTGACTTTTATCAACTGGGGCAACCTCAGGATTGTCAAGATCAACAGGTATGTGACCCAAGCAGTTGACAGTAGTTGGTCTGGAGCAGTAGGGACTGAAGTTTGAGGATTAGTAATTTGTCAATTAACAAACTGCATTACTGGTAATAACTCTCTAGGAAAATGTCTGATCAAGGTCTCTGTTTGCTCATACATTATTGTAGCTCAGATTCTACACAATTTGCACAGCATATACCATTCATGGTAAAGGATGAAGTGTTTAATACTGATACTAAGTATCAGTAGCCTGTTAGATCTCTAATGAAACTAATTACATGTATCTACTTCAGATCGGATGGAAGTATAACATCACTGGATGCAGAGCTGAACCTTGAGAACACAGTAAGTGCAAGGTTGTATTCAGTGTGACTCTGTCAGCAAGAAGTTACCTTATAACAAATGCACAAACATCTGAAACTATTCATCAGTTAATCATATGAGGATTTGTTGGTAGTTTAAGTAAGGAATTTCAGTGATTTCTTGCACATTTTATTTCTGGTATGCATTTATCCTATTGGATGTAAAGTAAAAAATGATCATAGATGAATCGTTGTCTGAAACAACTTATAGTTTGAGGTGAAGAATTGCAAAAATGTAATTCTCATTTAAAAAAAATGATTTCAAACTACAATAAAACAGTTCTCATTATTTACGGTGCTTAAGTAGGCTAGTGGCAATGTACACAGTTTCTCATGACTGCATGCGAGGGTTGATATGGGGCCATGTTCATTTATTTCTCAATTATCGTCCACCCATATGCATTTGTTTTACTAGAGTTCACCAGTTACCACGCACACATGACAACATGCGCAACCACCAGTCCGTTCAAGAGCTATTAGTGTTAGTTGCAAAAACTCTCATAATTGATATAAACAGATAATGTTTCATGGTAATTTCCGCATGTTGCCTGTATTGTTTCCAGGACTACAAGAAGACACAGAAGATCACGTGGTTGGGGGAGACCAGTCTTGCTAGCTTCACTCCCACTGTGTGTATCCACTATGATCACATCATCAGCAAGGGCATCATTGGTAAAGAGGAGGACTTCAAATCCTATGTCAACAGAGACTCTAAGGTTTGATCAGAGTTTAAATAGTTTGGTTAGCTTTAACCTAATGCCGATTAACAAGGTTTCATCATTTACTGAAAACATTAAATAAGTTTGCTGGAATGATACGAAATAATGCTCAGTCTTATTTTTTTCTCAGGTATGCCATGCCCTTGATTCTTATATATATTGAGAGATATTTATTTGTCCATGTCCATTTGTTTATCCATCTGTCTCTGTCCCATGTTCCATCTGTTCTGTATCTCCTAAATCCCTGTCCAAATTTTAGTAAAACTGCACAAATGTCAAACCTTAGTTATGTGTAGAGTGAAGGTCTCATGTAGTGGTATATTAATGTTGCTTTGTATCTTGACAGAAATATCAGTCACATGAGACAATACACAAAGCAAATGTTTCAACCTGTAATTTCAAACTTATCAAGGTGTCAAAATAAACATTTTGTGACTACTTTTATTAACTAGTATTACTGGTATCAGATTGATATGGATCTGTTAAGTTAGTTGAGTATTATACAATATGTTTTTCTGATGCCAACAGAAAGAGTTCCAGATGATCGGTGACCCTTGTTTGATGAGCCTAAAGAAAGGGGACATAATCCAGCTTCAACGTCGTGGCTACTACATCTGTGACCAGCCCTACCTGCCTGCGAGGTGAGTCCTACCGACTGTTTGTACACAGTGAATACTGGACAACTTAATTATCATCCTACTGAAGTTTTATCATTTCGATGTCTCCTTTGAGACAGTGCCTTTTTGGAAATGATTTTTACTTAAATCATTAAGTTTTGGTGACTTAGTCTTTTAACATGTCATAAATTTGTTTTCTCTTTTACCATTATGTCTGTTGGTGACAATTATGATGTTCTCCAAAACTAGTTTATAAAAAACATCTGGTGAATATGAACAAACTATTTATTAGTAATCACTGTTTTGCATATATACTACTCAAAGTTTGCTAAGCACCATCCGCTATTCCCGTAGCGTTTCATGCTTAGACAAGTGACTTTAAAGGCATGCTACATTAAATTTTACAATAAAACAAATCTTGCTTTTATGCAGAAGTATTGTTTATTTACCAAACTTACTACCAGTCACAAAAAATAAGCCTTTCGGATCCTCAATACTGGGAATTAATCATAATTAGAAAGTGCGAAATTTGTAGAAAACACCTTAAAATTTAAAGTCAACTAAATTCAGAACTTTGATCTTCAAATATTCCTGTTTTCTAAGTGGAATACTTTTAAAGATATTTGTGACGATGTTGGCCTGTTCATGGTCATTTTTTTCTGTATTGATAACAAGGTTTAACTTCAATTTATAAAATGCCATTTCTTGCAAAAAACACACTTTTGTGAAGTTGCCAACTAATGACAGGAATTGGCTAAATCGTTGTAACTCGTTTTTGATTCTCTTTTCTATCATTTTGACAAAAACTATGCGTAAAAATGATGGTCAGCTAACGCTTTTCTTTCAGGTACATAGCATTACATTAAGCATGTGTTTTCATGTGAGTCTATGGGGAAATAGCCGGTGGTGCTTAGCAAACTTTGAGTAGTATATATGCAGAGCTGTGAATATTGACTTTTTGACTGAGATTTGATATTAAGGTAAAGTTCCTGTAATGGTTCCACTACATTGTGGATCTCATGGCCTTGCATGGAGATAACCAAGGTTTCCTAATGTTACATTAGGCTATCTTGGTAGACGTTAAGTGGTCCAAGAGGAAGTGCAACCATTAAAGGGACTTTACCTTAAATATTGTATGTTGGCAGTCGGTACACAGGGAAGGAGAGCCCATGTATCTTACTGATGATACCGGACGGCCACACCAAGGAAATGCCAACCTCAGGTTCCAAACATAAGGAGGAAGGAAGCAAGAAGGAGGTACTAACATGTACATGTCTATTAGTGATCATATTAAATGCGTGAAATGCAAGATACTAATCTGAATTGTTAACTTGAATACTGAAAGATTTGAGTGCATATTGCATATAAACAAACATTTATGTTCAAGTTCAACTTTGTGTATGTATTATGTCAAAAGTTTCCAGATCACTTCATAGTATTGAAATGAGTTAAATTACTTTTCTTTGAGAAGGTGGGTTTGGGTTAGACATGATGTCTTATGTAACGTTTTATCCTTTTTCCCAAATTATATACAAATCTATACATTCTATATTTTTGTTTAGAAATAATTTCTTTATTTTAAAAGTAAAAACTCAATGGTTAAATTTCAGAGAGAACAGAGTAAGAAAGGCAAAGCTGCGGAGAAGTCCCCACAGACTGAACAGAGTCCAAGTAGTATTGGTGGTGGAAATGTCGACCAGTTGAACAGTAAAATTGTGGATCAAGGAAATCTGGTCAGAGATCTGAAATCATCTAAAGCACCAAAGGTATGTACATCAGTGTCTATAGTTTTATACACAGTTCTTCTTCTTGTCTGTAAGGAATGATATATGCATTTTGTTCTAAATTTAGTTAAGGAAAAATATGGGCAGGAAGTTGATCTCTATGAATTTAATTAAGCTGTTAAAGTGGATCACAGCTATGTTTGCCAGCATTGAACTGATTGGTCATTCAATTTTTATCAACTGTATATGAAAATGTCACATTCCAGACTGAGATAGATGCTGCAGTGAAGGCTCTCTTGGCCCTGAAGGCTGACTACAAGGCAGCCACAGGAAAGGACTGGAAGCCCGGGCAACACCAGGCTGCCCCAGCAGTGGCACCGCCCTCAGCAGCGTCACCACCCGCAGGTCAGGGGGATGAGCTGAATGAGAAGATTGTTGCCCAGGGCAACATGGTCAGGGACCTTAAGAGCAAGAAGGCAGATAAGGTAAGTGCAATTCTATAAGCTTTCATTACCATTTTCATTGAGACTTCTTCCTAAACATTGCAGAGAAACTTGAGATTTTTTTCCTACTTCACTAGGTGTGACTTTTTTTTTAACAACGGCAGTTTTGTGAGTCCTTTTGGAATGGATTATTATGAATTAAATGTTGGTCTGTAAAGTCTGATCCTGAAGCCATTTGAAACATTATAGATGCAAAAAGGACAGCATCTGGATCACAAAAACTGAAAGTGGTATATAGAGTTAGTTTGATAATTCGATGTTTATGCAGATAGTCACTTGAAAATGCATAAATGTAAAAATGGAAATGATTGGATTAAGCCTGTAGTATGGTCACAGCAATATTTCAGTGAATCTACATTTTGAAAGGAGTATATTTTTAATGACTCTTTAACACTTACAGTTGCCACTCCCTTTTGTCATGGATCTATGACTAGCAGTTCTAAGATTGGCAAATGCATTTTTTTTTATTTTAGGTTGAAATCATTTAGAAGAAATTTAATTATCCTTTTGATAAAAAAGTTCTCATTGTTTAGTATACCATTGTTTCATTTCATCCTTAATCTTTCAGTAACATATTGATAACAGTCACTGAAACTGAATCCAGTAGCTTGATACCAGTAAGGGGAATGTGCCGCTCATGGTACCTGGTTTCTCTTTGAGTTACAGCTTTAAACATGGCTGTATTATCCAGATAGGGTTTCTTTTATTTAAAATAGATAACTGTCAAAGTTCAAAACTACAGAAAAAGTTTAACCTGATTGAATAACTTACATATTTTTTAATTTAGTTTAGATATTTATTGTATTTTCTTCATTCCAGACTGAGATAGACACTGCAGTGAAAACTCTCTTGGCCCTGAAGGCTGACTACAAGGCAGCCACTGGAAAGGACTGGAAGCCCGGGAAACATCAGGCTGCCCCAGCCCCAGCAGCCCCGCCCTCAGCAGCAGCCCCACCCGCAGGTCAGGGGGATGAGCTGAATGAGAAGATTTTTGCCCAGGGCAACATGGTCAGGGACCTTAAGAGCAAGAAGGCAGATAAGGTTAGTTTGATATCTTAAATCCCATCTGTTCTGAATCACAAAATCAGGTAAGATATCATGTTTGAAAAATATGAAGACTTTAGTGACACATGTCAAGTACAGTCTCTGTACTACCCACCACAACTACATGTACCCAAATCTTAAGCTGGGGATCATATATCCAAGGGTATTTCACCCCTTATAAAACCAGAACACTCTTAACATGGTGGAGCTCAAGGGGTGATTTGCCACAGCAAGTTGGTAGCTTACTTCAGCTCAAGTTGTTTCTATGGAGGCAAATCCAAATTGAGGTTTTCTCATTGGCACTGCTCATAGCTGTGATTGCCTATGTTCAGTTGAAACAAAGTGCATAATTGATAAGTTTTGAAGAAGTAATATAAAATTGCTTGAAGTGCTCACACTTTTATGCTGAGACTTGTTTTGCTTTACAGGTTATATATGATTGCCATAATTAAATATGTATCAAGATTTTGCATTAAAAATACACCTACTGCTTACTACTGGTTACCTTTATATCTAACATACTTGAAACATGTGGATTCAAAAACCTTTTAGAGGTAAAATGTCAAGTTGCTTTAATCTTTAATACATTTTGATTCCTAAGATATAGTGATTTAAGAGCTGTGTTTCTTTGTATAAGAATTTGCTGCATTGAATTAGGTCAGATGCAGTGTCACAGCTTAATTTGATCAAAGCCAAAGCCACACTTTAAGTACAATGTTTAGCATTTTTACTGTATGTCAATTATTAAGTCATTAATTTCATTGGTTTACTTTATTTTACCATTCCAGACTGAGATAGACACTGCAGTGAAAACTCTCTTGGCCCTGAAGGCTGACTACAAGGCGGCCACAGGAAAGGACTGGAAGCCCGGGCAACACCAGGCTGCCCCAGCAGCGGCCCAGCCCTCAGCAGCGTCCCCACCCGCAGGTCAGGGGGATGAACTGAATGAGAAGATTGTTGCCCAGGGCAACATGGTCAGGGACCTTAAGAGCAAGAAGGCAGATAAGGTTAGTTTGATTTGTGAAACTTTTCTGTTATAAAGATTCGTTCTGAAAGGTATATTTTACTCATGTTTGATGTTTTGTAGGATATTGTTTACATAGTGTTATGAACTTGCAATTATTTTTGTTAGTTTTGTTTGTTTGGTTTTATCATTGTGGACTATTAAATATGAGTAGGTCATCAGTAGATCAAGATCTTGTGATATTATAAAATAAAAAAAAAGATGTTAGTGTATCAGTGAAACACTTTTGCAGTCAAATCTTATCATGGATGTATGCACTTGCAATGCAGTGCAAATTAATAAGGTACAGTCACACAGCAATATTTGATTATGTCCAGTAGACTATGATTGTAATAGTTATTTTTCTTAAGACTTAAGTATGATCCTGATATAGGTTTTAGTCAGCTGACACAGTTGAACTTAAACAGTAAATATGATTTTTCTTTTGCCAGATCATTAGTTATCTATACTCATTATATTATTCTATACATTCCAGACCGAGATAGATGCTGCAGTGAAAACTCTCTTGGCCCTAAAGGCTGACTACAAGGCGGCTTCAGGAAAGGACTGGAAGCCCGGGCAACACCAGGCAGCCCCAGCCCCAGCAGCAGCCCCGCCCTCAGCAGCAGCCCCACCCACAGGTCAGGGGGATGAGCTGAATGAGAAGATTGTTGCCCAGGGCAACATGGTCAGGGACCTCAAGAGCAAGAAGGCAAATAAGGTTAGTCTTATTTAGATTTAAATTAAGAATGTAGATTCTGTGAAGAAGCAACTATCCATTATCTAACCCTGCTTCATGAAATGAATTGTGGGATATATTGGAATTGTTGCCATGATCAATCCTGTCACATAAATAAAATTAAAAAAATCAGTGATTACACACATATACTGGTCCATCACCAGAACATTTCTCTCTCAAAATGTTTTAAAAGTTAAGGCCCCTTTTAAGTTGGAAATTTGGCTGTAGGCCTGACTTGCTTCCCAAGAAGTTCAGTATTTTACCAAGCCTCGAAAGACAGCAATGAAACTCTAAAGTTTCAAAAGTTGTGGCCCCTTTTTTCTTTGGCTTTATGATTTAATAATTTAAGAAACATGACCGGTGCAAAACCCACAATTTTATTCAAATACCCTGCTTTTTTAAACATTTGAGACTATCCTTGGTAGCCGGGTGGATAGAGCATCCGCCCTGAGAGCGGGAGGTTATGAGTTTTATCCCCGGCTGTAACATACCAAAGTCATGAAAAACGGTTCTGGTGTAACTCTCTTGCTTGTTGCTCAGTATGTATATATAGTTCCAGGACTTGTTGACAAGCTGTCGGGATAATGTAACTAGGTGTGGTGTCATGCCATATGTCTACGGTGTATTACTGCAGTATAGCGCCATATATCTTTCTCAAGTAAACATAGTCTCCAAATGACTGAAATACTGTCCATGACACATTAAACCCAACAAACAAATAATCATAATGTGTATTTTGACTATTTTTATCAAGTCTGTTTATCAAAGAAATAAAGTTGAGTACAGTGAAACCTTGTTAGTCCGGACTCCATTGCTCCAGAAACCTCGCCATCAGGACACTTTCTCTTGGAACGGATTTCCATAACGTAAAAATGCTTTGATAATACTAAAAGATTTGTGTTCCGGATCCAGACATCCATTTTGGGAACCAATCTTCCTTTTGCTGTTCAAAATGACTTGATAATCCAGGTACTAGTTCAGACTGGATTTCCCTCCTACTATTTTTAGACATCATTCGGACTACTCTTGGCACGTAAAGCCATGGAAGTGTCACCTGCAGATTGTTTACACATAACCGCAAGCAATTCACACTTATTAGTATCGTCAAGAGAAGAGGGGGCAATTAAGGGCTGGTATAGCCGCAAGCTACATATAATGTACTAATTAGTGAGTGAAGAAGGTAAAATTTACCTGCAGACGTATTCTGTAAAAATGGACTTAAAAGCCGACCGTCCTTTAGATTGTTTTTTGTTCAAATGTTTTGTTTTCAGAGTGTACATTTATCATTTATTTGATGGTGACTGTTTTGGCTAAAATAATTAAACCCAATTCATTTTGCTCATGAATGCAAGAACAAGAAATGGGTCACAGTTATGCTGTCACCTACTTAAGGTGTCTTTTTCTTCTTCTAAAGTATGCTGATGTCAAGGATGGATAAAACATTGATTAAAATACATAATCATATATAGGCCTAAGCATATTATTATAAATATACTTGTTGTAAATTGAATACAAATGTAACAAACACACATACATACACAGAGAGTACAATGAGAAAGTATGAAAGAAAGAAAGAAAAAAAGAAGAGAGATAATGGTTGATTCATTAATACGGAAAATTCATTAATCAGGAAATTTACCCAAGGACCAAAGTGTCCAGACTAACGAGGTTTCACTGTACTTGTCATCACTCTAGTGTTGTTGGTGTTGTTATGGTGAAAAACTTAAAACTTGGTCATAAAACTTGGTCATAAAACTTGGTCATAACTTCTTAATTATTAATCTCTCTGTCATCAAACTTCACATAATTGTTCACTATCACAATTGCTACATTCTCAACAAGGGCCATAACTCTTAGGTCCATTTTGACCAAATTTATCTCCCTTTTTTAAAAGAAAAAAATACAGTGAAAAACTACATCCTTGGCCCTTAACTTCCAAAATTTACTTAACTGTCATCAAATTTTACATACTTGTTCACTTTCACAAGGGCTGCATTCTCATCAAGGGCCATAACTCTTAGGTCCATTTTGACCCAATTTATCTCCACTTTTGCAAAATATCCAACAGAAGAATGTTGGCATCCGTATGCAGTGCTCTTCTTAATGATTGAAGCCAGGTGGTTTTTCAGGTGTATTGATCAGCTTCTGTGAGAGTTTTAAGTTATACTATTTTATTTTTCAACTATTTTCTGGAAATAAATAAAAACAGTCGAAATGTCGAAAGTAAACTTCAGATCTGTGATCTTAACCTTTTATTATTTTAAATGAGTGAAATTATGATAACTAAAAGAAATGAATTGAAAAGTGACTACACTACAATACAGCTTGTCTTACTCCATGAAATTGTACTGGTCCTTGTGGTTGAGTTGATAGAGCATCCGTTTGTATCTGAGAAGTTGCATGTTTGAACACTGGCTGCAATCAAAACTGTTGTAAATGTTATTGTATATCTTTCTTGTTTGGCTTTTAGACAACATAAAAGTGTTCATATAGTTCCTGGACTTGTAGGCTGGAAGTCAGGATAATGTAACTGAGGTTAAATACATGGGGACAAAGCTAAACAAACGATAACATCTGGGTTGTAAGTTTGTTATGTTGTGGGTTTAATTTAACACCTCAAGTTCAAAGTCTCAAAAAGAACTGGGAGTTCAGAATCAATCAATAACTTGTCAGAGCTGAGACTTAGCCATGTATTCAGTTTTCATACCTGTGTTGAATGTGTGTGTAGCTGTGTATAGCGATCTATGTATATATAGCATATCTAACATTGTAGAGTACTTTCCTGATGAGCCAGGCTCCTAAGTTAGTCTAGTTCTAACCTGATTACATTTATAATGTAATCAAGTAAAATCCTAGGGCCCCAACTGGAGCCTACTACAGATCTTCAGTAAACAAATAAAAAAGTTTATGTGTGTGGAGTGCATATAGGTAACAACACATCCACGCAAGTTTTTAGTATTTCAATGAAAGCTCTACACCATATGTGTATACAAAAAGATCATTTTGAAGGGTAGATAATTGGACTTTATATTTTTCCTGTGACAAAGCACATTGCTGGGTGTATTCATCAGTCACATTTAGTTATGTGGCAGTTACTTACCAGTATCACTGCCACCACACAAATCAAAAAAGGACATTTGACAAAATGATCAAATGACCAATGATCAAAAGACAACCCCTTTTTAGGTCACCTGAGCATGTAGTGCTCATGTGAGCTTTTAGGATCAATGGCTGTCCCTTATCTACAGTTGTTTCAAATGACATTTCTTATGAAACCACTTGGCCAAATTCGATGGAATTTGCCTGTGTTGTTCCTTGCATGAAGCTCTACCAAAGTTGGTCAGATGCATATCTTGGTCACAGGAGCTAAAAAATAGATTTTAAAGGTGAAATCTTTAAAAATCTTCTCTGAAACTACAAGGCCTAGAGGATAGATATTTGTTGACTGTGTGTGGTATTGTCTAGTAGACCTCTACCAAGTTACTTCAAATCATGGCCCTGGGGTCAACATTGGCCCCGCCCCAGGGGTCACTTGGTTTTACATAGACCTATGTAGGAAAAACTTGAAAAATCTTCTTGTCAGAAACAACAAAGGCCTGCCGCCTGGAGTTTAGATGTTTGGTGAGTGATTTTGTCTAGTGGATCTCTACCAAATTTGTTCAAATCATAACTCTTGGGTCAAAATTGACTCTGCAACATGAGTCACTTTTTTTTATAAAGATGTTTGTAGGAAAAAACATAGGAAAAGAAAATCTGTCAGAAACCACAAGGCCTTGGGTTTAGATATTATGTCTGTAACATGGCCTGCTCCTGCCCCAGGGATAACATGAATTTATAGTAACTTATATCTAGGGGGAAAAAAGTTTAAAAATATTTTGCTTGAAACAACAAAGCTTGGAGGGTAGGTATTTGGTGTGTGCTGTTGTCAAGTAGTTTTAACAAAGTTTGATCAAATCACGGTGCTTGGGTCAAAATTTGACACATCTGATGCTCACTTTGATCTTTGATGACCTTGATTATGACCCAGAACTTTCTATTGAATTTTCAAGCTACAACCTTCAAATTTGGAACACAAGTACTGTTTGGTGTGTGGAATTGAAATGATCTTTCTATATTTCTGCATGGATTCTGTATTCAGTAGGACTAGGCTATAGAATAGTAACTTGTACAAGCAATGAAGGTAATGATTCTCAGGTGAGCAACTTCAGGGCCATTTTGGCCCTCTTGTCATGTTTTATTATACCCCTGAAAGCAAATGTTTGAGGGGGGGTTGGAATCTCTCTGTAGGTTGGTTGGTTGGTCTGTCCATAGGTCGATCAGTCTGTCCCCAAAAAGGAATTTCTATTAACTATTGTAATAAGCAACATACAGGTATCCTGGCCACATTTGGAACATGTATAGCTTGTGTGAAGATAAAGCTCTGATATGCTGTTTTAATCTGATTAGTCAAGGTCACTGTTACTAAAAATAGATTTTGTTACCGATTAATGAATTTTCTTACTGATAATAAACTTTTTTCAGGAATGAGATATGATAATTAAATGGTTGTTGTATACTTTGTGTAGGAAGAAAGCTTTGATTTGCAGTGTGAGTCTGATAGGTCATAGTTACAGATACTAAATATAGATCGTTCTAAAATCTGTGGACTTTTATTACTATTAATAATGTTTGACCCTTTCCCTCATATAGACTCATTTTGACGCACTCAATAGGTACCACATAGAGCCTGATCTGCAGAAAGCCAAACTCAAACCTTACCAAATTTAATTGCAAAATCCTCATTACCAGACCACTGAGGAGCAGTGAACAGCATAAAACCTGATCAGCCTGCGAGTTACTCGCAGGCTGATCTGGTTTTATGCTGTTCGCATTGGTCTTTTCATAGTATCCTCTATTAGGGAAATTAAAACTCAAACGTA
>CM037782.1:16024604-16074604 GCA_021229015.1 Solen grandis
AAGGATATAATGAAACTGAGGTCCAGTGTTGAACCACTAATGAGAGGTATTGCAGTGTGCAAAGGAGAGAAAGAAGGTAATGGGAGCACCATGGGCCATGGTAATGGTACATCCAAAGATTGTGTTGGGGCGATTTTCATGCTCTTTCCAGGTGAAAAAGTACTGGTCCAATCTAGGTATTGTCGAGAGGAATCAACTTGTTACCCAATCGACATACAAAAGAAACAGACAGAGAGACACTCACACACAAACACTAACACAAAGAACCATTAATATAAGCTAAAAAATCAATAAGGCATAAATCAATAAAGATTTTCAGCATATCAAACTTCTTTTTAAAGAGGCAATTTATCAGTAGGTAACTATGCAAATTACAAGATCTATTCTCTTTATCTTACCCACCACACAGGACCATGTATCATTCCAACTTTTACCTCCAGAAAACTCAATGATAACACTGGCAAAATACAATCTTAATATACGCTGGTATCAGTGTGGATAAAACTGAATATATGTTATCTGTTTTGAATTTAATTTAGAAATATCACTTTTACCACACACACCCACACACACAAGACGAATGAAATAATCATCAAACACAAACAATCTTGGCTGACTTCAAGGTTGGTCCTAAGAAATGCAATGAAGGTAAATATCAGCCTATAATGAAGAATGGTTACTCATAAAATATTAACAAATGGAATGGATATAAATATTCAATTTACTCTATACAAGATATATAGGTTACAAATGTAACAAGTTGCCTCTCTCAAGGACAGATATACAAATCATATCAACTCTTCATGGTACACTGAACTGGATAATTTGCATGTATATATAATTTGTAAGTATGAGATAAATATTGTGTAATTATCTTATATACAAAGAAAGACTTGTCAAATCAAAGGGGTGTTTTAACTCACAGCTTTGACAGTCATACAAATGGATCTGTCAATGAAACCATTTTCTATTATAAAAGATATTTAACCCTTTCCCTCATATAGACTCATTTTGACGCACTCAATAGGTACCACATAAAGCCTGATCTGCAGAAAACCACAGTTAAACCTTACCAAATTTAATTATAAATTCTCATTTCCAGACCACTGAGGAGCAGCGAACAGCATAAAACCTGATCAGCCTGCGAGTTACTCGCAGGCTGATCTGGTTTTATGCTGTTTGCATAGGTCTTTTCATGGTTTCCTCTATGAGGGAAAGGGTTAATCAACAGTAGCCACCCTCAGCTATTATTTCTGATTTTCCATCCTTATCATTAAAGATCAATGTCTGAATTGAAAAAACTGAAGAAGTTTCAGGATCAAATTAGAAGAAACTTTCCAATATGTTACATAAACCTGATTCGACTATTGAGTTTCTGTGACAGTATTTCAGTCATATAGCGACGTTCAGCTAATTACAGGTGGAGGAAGCCCCGAAAGCACGGAGGCATCCAGGTAGAATCAACGACCTACCGCAAGCCAGCTGGAAGGCTTCCTCAATGAAAATCCGAATGACCCAGCCGGGATTCAAACCAATGTAGTGAGGGGCTGTATGCTACATTAAATGAGTCTATATGAGGGAAAGGGTTAAATGAGCCTATATGAGGGAAAAGGTTAAATGAGTCTATATGAGGGAAAGGGTTAAATGAGTCTATATGAGGGAAAGGGTTAAGATGGATGAATACAGCTGAACCTGTATTAAGCAGTCAACCTGCATTTAGTGGTCAGTTTTAATATCATCAAATTAACATTCTATTATATGTTTAACTTTCTTTTAGGGACCATCTCAGTTAAGCGGTTACTTTCTCTTGTTTCCCTGAATAACTGCTTATGACAAGTTTGACTGTATACCCAATAAAAGGAATTAACAAATGAATGGCCAATTAAGGAATGATGATAGAAAATGGTAACAATAAGTTAAAGACAGGAGTGGCAGTAAATATGTTTGTTAACCACTTCTCACCACACACTCAGATGTATTTCTTTTTTTATCATATAACAATATGCTTAAACAGCTGTTTCTGGTTTCATATAACTGCCACATATTTTCTTATATTTAACATGTTACATATAACTTATAGGCTATTAAATTACATCACTGCGTATCATGATGATAATAATTATAATGTTGTAGATGACTTTGACAATTGCATTGATGTTTATGATACAGTAGATGATGATACAGAAGATGTAAAGGATGATAAAAACTACACAAGTACCTTGTGCCTGTAGATGGCCTCTGGGACATCCACCACTCTATCCGCCAGCTGTTCCTGAGCCTGTGTCAGCCACGTGGTCACCAGGCGCAGCTCCGTGCTGTATGCCTGTCTGTCCGCCTTCAGGTGCAGTAGCTCTTCCTCCTTGGTTGCCATGGTGGCAGTGACCTCCTTCTCAAGGTCATTCATAAGTGCAATCTGATTCTGGATCTCCACGGGCACCTCCCTACCCTGTGCGTTGAACTTGGTCCCCTGGAGTTGGGCCATGTGACGCATCTGCTCCATCCTAATGGCAATCTCCTGTTCCCACAACTGCAACATTACAAAGGTCCATTATAACTACCTATTGACCCTTGACCTTTAAGATCTATCTATAAAATGACCATTACAGCCAGTATCAAACATTTCAATTTAAGCAATTACAAAAAGCATATTACATTATGTAACAAATCCATATATCACCAGAGGATAAAAGTGGAAAGATCTACAATGGATAACTGGTTTGGGACTGCATTAAGGTAGTCAATGAATTTATTTCTCAATAATGATGCAATATGAAATGTAGAGGCTGGGTACCAACCTTGAGTTTCTCAATTTTCTCCATGACCTCTGGGGCCTCCATTCTGGGGGCCAGCATCTCCAGCTCTGCCTTGGTCTCAGTGAGCCAGTCTAGGGTCTGGCGGGCCTCCGTGGAGAAGCCATCACGGTCATCCACTTCTTCCTGCAGAGTCTGCTGGTGTTCCTTCCCTTTGTCTCCTAGTCTGTAACCCAGGGGCAGGGAGGGGTGAGTGGGTTATATATAGATCAAGAGTTGGCATATCAGTATGGCTAATTATGACCTAATTAGTTAAAATACAGTGAAACTCCAATATAATGCTGTTCCTGGGTTACAGCTTAACTGGGCTATTTTATCAAGAGTAAGTCATATATAATACCCAAAACTGTAAATCTTTTAAGTGAAGGCTTGATTTACAAAACAATTTTCAAAACATCAAATTTAAATTCACAGAGTATGTAGCAACAACAATCTAGCCTCAATAGTAATAACCAATAGTTCCTTCAGTCATGTAAAACAATCTGATTTATCTCCCCTTAATCATATCTGAGTCCCAAACAGTGACACCCTACAAGACATTCTGAATTAACTCCCTTTTTACATATATCAAGCCCAAAGTAACAAGACCTGTGGCAGAGAATTATGGTATAGAAACTTATCTCCCTTTACAAATATCTTGCATCATTTATGATGCAAGGTAAGATTTCTTTTTCATGACTACTGCTCAGTCTTTTGCATAAAGGTATGGGATAATTAAAATTAATTAACCCTACTACTGACACAAGAGATTTGAAGACACATACGGGACTGATTTGAACAGAACAGAGTGACTTAAATACAGACAATTCCATTTTACAAAAACTTGTGTAAAGGGAGTATAAAATGGCATCTCCAATGAGAAGTATCAAAGCCTGAGAAGACAAGCATATGGAGCCCTACCTTTCATACTTCTCCAACATGGCCATCACCACTTCCTGGGACTGCAGCTTGGCCTCAGCGGTGGGCAGGTTTTTCTGAAGCTGCTGGGCACACTTCTTCAGGGCCGTGATCTTGGGCTCCGTTGCCTCTATTATCTCTCCAAGAACCTGAAATACAGCAAGGAAAAATCAAGAAGGGTTGTCACAGTAATGGTTTTAGCTACCGGTATAAATAAGATATTGGACAATCATGATAATTCACAACACCGAGGTTTAGTGGTATTATTTCAACATAAATAAACATCATATACATCAGCTTCTGGAATTTATACTGATAGATCTCTCTTTCTGGAAGTAAAGAGATGTCAGATACACTACAGAACTGTATTTGGGGTTCATATGGGATACTTGACCATGTTGTATTAACTATATAACAACAAGTAACAAATTATTGACTTGAGGCACATATATCTTAGTACCAGTATATGCATATTGATTTATGCCTTATAAAAGTAGTAATTGCTCCACACTCTATGGATAGATTACTTCAAAAGAATATGCAATTTTATGTAAATATTCATTCATGACTGTTTTAACAAGCATATATTTGCATGTACAGGTTGGTGCAAAAATCAGAAAGCCTCATATTTACCTGTGCCTGTTCAAGACTAGTGACAAGTTCTGGACAGGTTGCAGTGTCCAGATCAACAGTGGCAGGTACATTAGCCTCTGCCTGGTCCAGTAGCTGGTCAACTGTGGTCAGCAGGGTACTGTAGTCCTCATACTGGGCCTCCAGATCCTGTAACACACCACCTCACATGTTGACACATCTCCATGAATCATGTTATACCATGCTAGACTACTGTAAAGCAATTCACAGTCTTTAACCCTTTCCCTCATAGAGGATACCATGAAAAGACCTATGCGAACAGCATAAAACCAGATCAGCCTGCGAGTAACTCGCAGGCTGATCAGGTTTTATGCTGTTCGTTGCTCCTCAGTGGTCTGGTAATGAGGATTTTACAATTAAATTTGGTAAGATTTGAGTTTGGCTTTCTGCAAATCAGGCTTTATGTGGTACCTATTGAGTGCGTCAAAATGAGTCTATATGAGGGAAAGGTTAAAGGCATAGTATTTCTACCTTACCTAAAGGAAGTAATGAAAAGAGAACAGCAGATAACCTGACCATTTATGAGCCACTAGCTGTTGTAGCTTTTTTATCAAAGAAGATATTTAACCAAAAAGAATTAATATACTATTGAGGTTCTCCAAGGAACCATAACTGTACATCTTCATAAGAATTAATACTAAAACACTATAACTTTAATAATTCCACTGATATGAAACCTGATCTGTTAAATACTCGTCATGCCTGTTCATTCACAAACCAACATGTACCTGTAGCGTCATTTGTTTTTTCTCGGTCTTGGCCACCAGGGACTTCCAGCGTTCGTTCACCTCCCCTAGAAGCTGCTGTATAAAGGCCTTGCTCCTCTCCGAGGCTTCCTTGTCCAAGTCATGTGACCGCTCATTGACCTCATTAATCATAGGTCGCAAACTTTCCACTTTCTCAATAAATTCCTTTAAAACAAAATATGGCCAACTTTAAAACCATGAATAAATAATTGTAAAATTAATAAATAAACTTACACAAACTTCATATAATGTTTGACTACTTGAGATATCAAAATCTTTACTTAGAAATTTAATGAAAATTGGCATTTCTGTTTATCATATACATTTAAATGCAAAGTCCAACATGAAAGTGAACATAAAATACACAAAATATAGGGGTGTTTTTTCTGGCTACCTTGGTGTGCAGGAGATGCTCGCTGATGTTGGAGGGGGAGTGTAGCAGTACACTGTCCTGTGCCTCCCACTCATCCTCCAGCAGGTGGAGGTCAGAGGTCACCTGTAGCACTGCCTCCTGTAACACACATATAAAGGTCAGGAATCAAAGGTCATATCATAAAGGTCATACATATAAAACAATGATATCACACTATACAGCAGCCCAAATACACGATGTGTTATGAAAAGAGAGAGCAAAAAAATACAGAATATTTTCCTCCTAGACCCACCTTAGTTTCATTATAATGTGTACAATTTTAAATATTGCGACCTTGAACTTTGTAAATTGCTTACTTACCCCATAATTGATGCTGTCTGAATTCATTCCTCAAAACAAACTTCATGATCTTAAGTTTTTAAGAATGTTAATTTACCAACCCATATTGCAATACACATAATTTTGAATAAAAGAATTCTGTTAACAACTGACCTGGTACTGGTTCCACTCCTCAACCTTCTTCTGCATGTTGTGCTGTTGGCGCTGGGAAGCAGCCATGATGTCCGCCAGTTTCTGGCTTGTGTTCTTTAGGGACTGCCTCAGTGTCTCCGTGTCGTTAAGGTCCAGTGTCGGCAGAAGTCGTTCCGACAGTTCCATCACCTGCTCTACCTCATCCTGACACATGCTTGCCTCTGAGAAATAATCCTGCAAAGGGGAAAAAGTAAGATAATATAATACTCTAACTCTTTTTTCTTTCATCTGTACCTTGATATTGTTAATACTGTGAATACTATGATAGTTTTATTACATTCATTTGTTGAATCAATATTACAATAATCTTTTACCAGTCAAGTGTGCCACTCATGTTGAATCCTTTTAAAGCCAGACATTTTTTTTATCTCTCATCTGGTTTTACTATGTTTTGTTTTCCTATCTCATCAGTACTGGGATTATTCAGTGAGTTGCATGCAGGTTGATCTGGTTTTAAACTAGTCAAATAGGTCACTTCCTTCATAATTTGTATATAATAAAATATGAGATAAGCAGAACCTACCTTGTGTTCACTGATGGTGTCGTTAAGTGTGTCGTAGTCGAGCCCCTCGTACCCAGAGTCCAGCATGTCCTCTGCACCCTGTATCCAGTCGCTGATCTGCTTCATGGACAGCTCAAGCTGCATGCGGTCTGCAGTTGCCTCCGTTAGGTACTGCTCCTTCTTGGCTACTGCAGCCTGTGGAGAAGATAAGGGTATGTCTCATTTTGTAAAAAGCAATGGTGTCATGACAATCTTGAAATGTCATTGCCTACTATTTCCCTTTACCTCATGACTATAAAGGTACAAATTCATGACTTGACTTGACTATTTGAGTTTACCGTCGCTTCGACAGTATTTCAGTCATATAGCGACGTCCAGCTAATTACAGGTGGAGGAAGACCCCAAATGCACGGAGGCATGCGGGTAGAACCACCGACCTACCACAAGCCAGCTGGAAGGTTTCCTCACATGAAAATCCAAATGACCCTGCCGGGATTCGAACCCACATGGTGAGGGGCTGAGTGAGTGTTAAAGTCAGCAACTTTACCCTCTCGGCCACGGAAATTTATGACTATAATATTAATTTACTGAACTTTACATGATATATGAAACAATGGCATTTTTGTCTTTGCTGAGAAGACTGTGTAGAACCTGAAGAGACCCTGATCAAATTCCTGGAGGAAGCTGTCTGCAAAGGCATCAAAACCCGTCCATTTAAGGTAAGGGGTTATTATAAATCCTCATAACTTGATTCTGACTTATCTAACACTAAATATAAATGTTCATGAATCACACAAATAAAACTCTAAGATTATGATAATTTGAAACCTCCCACTCTCTGCAAACTACGGTCATTTAAATCATAATTTACTGAAGTCCGCCTTCATAAAATACCCTTTCGATTTTCTTTTTCCAATGCCTGTGTTGAACATTTACACTGACAGTCTACATAGTATGACTTCTCTCAGTAACATTAAAACTTCACAAAACTGCATATATATCAGAAATCAGCCAATCACATACCTTAATACTTTCCTCCAGATTGTTGATTTGTTCCATCTTCTCTGTAAGCTGCGCAGGGATTGGCTCATCCATACTGTCATAGTGGGACTTCTCTACCTCTGCCTTCATCTTGATGGTGTCCAGCTTGTCACGTGCGTCACGTGCCAGTGCCTGGAAAAACCATCCAGCAGCACACATGTTAGCAGGAACTTATACATATCAATGTCATACACACTTGTACTTTAACATTTAAATTAAAATGTTGCATTAAGCAAAATATATCACTTTTTTTCATAAATATACCTGGTTCATTTATTTTGAAGAACAAAGGGACAAAGTAATACAAAAAACAATATTTTGTCAGCGATAATCAACCTGATGGACCTTTATCTTAGAAGCCAAATCTTATTATAATAATGATGATAATAATATTAATAAATCAGAAATAAAACAAATACACAAGGGTACTGGAGCATGATCAAGTTTACAAACTGAAACAAAATATTGTTTGAATTTCCAACTTAAAGTTTTATGACTTACAGCATATTATTTATAATCTTTTACTTAAGCTAGATTATTTACTGTCTATGAATTAACTTCTTTAAATTCAATCCTTACAAAACTGTTTTAAGTGGAAATAAATATATTTCCTTATATAAGGTTCAATGAAAGGAAATTAAATTTCATTAGATGACAAAGCAGTCTGAGAGAAGATTTTTAAAATAATATAGACTTATTCACATTATTGTTGAAACATAACTAGGACAGAAATAAAGTATAACAGAGATTAGTTTGTATTAAGGACAATTAACTATAAAACAACATACAGAGTGAGGTTCATCCAAGGTCATTGTGCAGTACAATGATTATGGATACAATGACCTAATGGGGTCAGTATGCTTTTAAGCCTTCCAAGACACAAAGTGCTTTGTCAAACTATGAAATATTTAGTATGATGAAGTTGTAGGGATTTGTTCCTAGAATCAGTAACAAAGACATATAAAACAAACATATGAATGGAATAATAACATCTTGCGGATGCTTAACAGACAGAATATACTCATAAAAGAGATCTGCAATCTAATGAGAGACATACATATTTGGTTTAATTGGCAATAAATTGAAGAGAAAACTCAGTATATTTATAACTGATATGAGCAATTTTACACATCTTACATTATATTGCGATCACATGATCATATACATAATTAACGAGAGCTTTCTTAACTTGCTCTTTACCTATATCAGAGTTGCGGTTCTCAGTAGGTTATTAGGTCTTTGATCAATATAAAATAAATAATTTTAAAACAAAACAATTCTTGAATGAGTTTTCTCTGAATGACACATTCTGTTAACAAATTAGAGTTGTGCTTCTATTCACACTATAAAACAATATACCCTATCAATGTATCATTCTGTCTACATGATCCGTGAACATTTCTACACAAAGATAATTAGCTGACACACACAATGTACGTTATACACATGAAAAGTGATCAGTCAGTTTTTGGTATATCAGACAACACCATTTGTGACAATATTAACTTCATCCACGGGATCATATATGTGCTTGGGTACCTAAAATAGTCATTGTCTAATTGACTGATTAATTGATTGACTAATTGGTTAATTCATGATTCACTGACTGGTTTACATTACTAGTATGTAACCACCCTTTATTTGTAAGTTAGAGGGAGGGTATTTATTATACAGTGAAGTACATCAATATTTTGTACAGTGTTATTTATAATGTAATCTATCATATGATGTTAACCCTTTCCCTCATATAGACTCACTTCGACGGCCTCAATAGGTATCACATAAAGCCTGATCTGCAGAAAACCACAGTTAAACCTTACCAAATTTATTTACAAAATCCTCATTTCCAGACCACTGAGGAGCAGCGAACAGCATAAAACCTGATCAGCCTGCGAGTTACTCGCAGGCTGATCTGGTTTTATGCTGTTCGCATAGGTCTTTTCATGGTGTCCTCTATGAGGGAAGGGTTAATGAACATTGTTTAATTAAAAATGTAAATTAGAGATCAATGGTAACTTGACTATTTATTCAGAACTCTAGACAAAGATGGTTATTTCTCTAGCAGTATGACAACCTAGAAGTTTATTAACTATATGACAATGATACTGATGTTTGGCAAGGGAAAAAAACAACAAAAAACAAGCAAGTCAAGCTATAGCATTTGTCAAAGGGAAAAGAGTTCTGATTGTATGAAGCTGAAAATATGTAATAACATGTACCAATGATTACGAAAAAAAAAAAGAAGAACCTGAACTTTTTTCTTGAAAAGACATTTTGTCTTTAAATAATAAAAAGAAGCAGAACAAAATTAATTTTTTTTCATAAAATCAAATCAATTTAGTCCTGATAAAATATGTATGCAACATTATTTTAAGTTCATAAAGATGAAATGTAGTTTTAAAGCCAGAAAATCTGCTGTTATGAAGAAGGAAAAGTGGACTCTGATTAATCTAGATGCTGTTTCCCTTCATGTATGATAATGTCTGATTAAACCACGCCAGGTGTATGAAGATTAAAGACACAGGAAGACATTAGACATCTACACAGGGACTGCCATGTCACACACATTCACCTCGCCTTTCATCTTGGCCCTCTCAATTGTCTCGAGAACAGCTCGAGCCAAGTCCTGGTTGCCATAGAAACAGTTTAAGCAGTCATTTACAGTCTAACAAAAAAGTCACATAATACTGTACGTATATCTTATTATTCCTAATACTGAATGCAGCTTAACAAATATTAAAATAATGCTTTAAAAATCTGGTTGCCTGTTCTGTAAATGAAATTAAGTATCTATTTTTCCCTCATCTTCATATGTCATGGCAAATGATACATGCAATTGCTATTCATATAATTCAAAGTTTTGAAAACAAATGCCCATTTACCAATAAGTCTGAAATGGTTTAGAACCCCATTTCCCAAGATCACTCTGTAAAATCATGTATATTCTGAAAAAGGTCACAAATCTCTACCTGATGTTTCTGCAGGGCTGATTTCACCTTCTTGGGGTCAAGGTCAAGTGGTCCACAAGAGGCCAGGACCTCCTCTTTAGTGTCCAGCCAGTTGGTTGTTTCAGTCACAAATGTTTCAAAGTCTTCTCTGTTTTTCTGTATAGATTCACACTGTTTAGCTTTACGATCGGCAATCTTTTTCAGGTTGTCAACACGAGCCTTCACATCTTCCACCATGTGGGACACAGCCTTAGCGTCATCACCGGTTCCCTCCAGCCCTATCTGCTGGGCCCGGTCTCCCATGGTGAATATCACAGGACCTGCTGACTGTAGCTTTGTTGACACAGCCTGAAATGGAGATAAACTCTTTTGTGTTTTACTGTCAAAATGCTTTCATACTTCCAGGATGTTATAAGAAACCTGCATGTTTCAAATATTAAAGACAACTTTAAACTGCTGAATTTATCATTTTTTTGCCCCCCAGTTTCAATTCTCAATACCTGTATTATGCGATATGGTCAGAGATATCTCTGTTCTTAATAACATAAATAATTGTTGAAACCAAATGAAAACATTCTTATATCCACCATTTGATAAAAAAGTAATACATTATCAAAGATAAAATTCAGTTTCAGAAAGTCTACCTTCAGTTTTTCAATCTTTTCAATGACAGGTACTTGGACCCCTATAACAGAGTCTGCAGAATCTTCACACTCCTTCATGATATTGTCAATCTCCTTCATCTGGTCCTCCAGCTGTTGCCGTGACGACACCGCCTGCTGACATTTCCTCGTCTGCTGTCGGACCTGGTCTCCAAGCATCTCGTACTGTGAGGTAAGGTGCAGAATCTTGTCTGCCTCAGTTGTCTGTCCCAGACTCCGTAGTCTCTCTACTGCCTGGTTCAGCTGCATCATGGATGGCTGGTAGTTGGCAATTTTCTCTGCAACAGCCTGGGAAATAATTAGAGTTGAATTGCTATAAACTGGTATATGAGGAACAGAAAAGTAAGAAAAAAATCAGTGTCCTAAAATAATAAAAATATTGTTTTTCACAGGTTTAAAAGGAAAAGGTGGTATTTGTGATCCATATGTATAAAGAATATCAAAAGTCGTTATCTTAACTTGCAGATCTTATATTTTTCACAAGCCTCTGCTCATGTCTTTTTATCACTTAATATCAATCAATCTCCACTTAATATCAATCAATATCTCCACTTAATATCAATCAATCTCCACTAAATATTGTTCAATCAATCTCCACTTAATATCAATCAATATGTCTCCACTTAATATCAATCAATCTCCACTTATTTATTTTTTATATTGTTCAATCAATCTCCACTTAATATCAATCAATATGTCTCCACTTAATATCAATCAATCATCTCAAATTAATATTGATCAATATATCTCCACTTAATATCAATCAATCAATCAATCAATCAATCAATCAATCAATCAATCACCACTGAATATCAGTCAATCAATCTCTACTTAATATCAATCAGAACAGAACAGAACAGAACAAAACTTTATTTTCATCCAAGTACAATCATGTACAATATGGAGAAGAAAATACATAGACAATACAATATATACATTTCTTCCGGTTGGGGATAACGTGTGCATCGCGTTAACACTTGAAAAAAGAATATGGCATTATTAAGGGTATATATCCAAATATTTAATAGAGAAAGGAGAGACTGACCTACTAAAATATGGGAGAAGACAAATTTTGCATTTATGAAATATAGATATTTATATATATTTATATATCTATTATATCATAATAATATCTTTAATAATAGTGTCAATGAGCATTTCGCTATATAGGCGAATAAATAGTATCAATTTACAAGGTAAATGAATATATCAGAATAACCAGTGTTTTCGTGAGAGAGAGAGAGAGAGAGAGTAAACACACAGCAAAATTTGTTATCAAAATAAATTTTAGCTATTAATAAATAACCATAGGAATTTTCTTAAATCGTTTTTGTTGGTCTTCATTTTAATAATAAGTAGAATACACCAATAGAGAGAGATAGAGAGAGAAGAGAAACAGAGAGAGAGAGAGAGAGAAAGTATATTGCGATATACATGTTTCAAGATAGCGCCTCAGTCCTTAACAGATACCGAAAGCGAAACACAGTTAAGGACAGATGCACATATACATTTACTTACATAGAATTTCCAATTAACTTTCATTATACTAGGCTATCGTGACTTTGTTTCCTTGCCTAAGTCGAAAGCGAAAGATGGCAAGGTATTTTATATACGTACAAATATAAATGGTGTAGACATCATGATAGCCTAGTATGTAAATGAAAAGGAATAAAAAATATAATATGGAAAAAAGAAACAATAATAATCATGTTGAACGTTAAACAATGGGGGGGGGGGGGAGATATTCAATCTCAGTTTCGACTACTTAATTCCACTCCTGTTTCTTCAGGTTCACCATGTACCTCAAACTGTTTAAGGTTCTCCTCAGCATCCTGAACAGTTGGTCCAATAGATTTAGGGATCTTCTTCAGATCATTCTGTACAGCCTGGATCCAGTCTGTGGCCTCTGTCACACCATCACCAACCTGGTCTCTTGTCTGGAGAGCTTCCTCAAGGGCAACAACTCTGTCTTTAATAACCTTTGATAGTCTGTAAGAGCAAATAAAAACAGAAGTTGGTATCTATCTTGAGAGCTGTTATAAAAGCAATTTCATATTTTACCCTTCTAGTTTTGCTACTAATAGAGATTTTTTAAGAGACACATTTATTGTCCTTACTTGACTAGTGAATAAATGAAACCATATTTCAAACAAAACTGGAGGCAGGTACCAACCGGTCAAACTTGTCTTGTGTTGAGTTTGTGTTTTTCTGGAGGGCCATAGCGTCAGCCTCAGTGACCGTAGGGGCCAGGTTTTGGGAGCGCTCCTTCACCTCCTGCAGCAGGGAATCAAACATCTGGGAACTGGTCTCCAGGGCCTGAAGTAAACAGAATGTACAGTGTGAACTGAAGTGGTGGTACAGAGTTGTATGGTATGTACAGAATGGTGCAAAAGCAACCAAGTATATCATTAAACTTTATGAATGTTCTTAAAAGTAAGATTTCCCCTCCCACTTTATCTCCATGCAATGTGTGTCACGACCCAACGAACATGATGCCATGTGACATACATGATGGGATGTGACGTCATCACCCCCACTTCTATGAAGAGCGAGTATAACAAAATACTCCCTGTGTTGATATATATGGGAGCTATAGATATTTAAAGGTTTAAGCTGAGAAAAAAACTCTAATTGAGAAGTTTGTAAGAAAAGAACCAGACCTTGTACTGTTTGTGTTGTTCACGGAGGAGTTCAGTGGCACAGTCAAGGGCAGGCTGTACAGCACACTTCATGTCAGCCTCCTTGCACCACTTTTCCACCTTTTGTAGCTCGGTCTCATTCACCTTGCGCGCGGCCAGTCCATTCTGAACCTGGTCGTGGACCTCCTTGGCCTGGCCTCGCAGCTTGGAGTACCTCTCCTTCAAATCTGGAAATGTCACATTGACAATGCATAATTTTTATTCATGAATTCCAACTGTTGTACCATACATTCATAATTATGTGAATGTAAACGTAAGAGAATAACATTTACTGTGCATATCAATTACAATGTGCTCCGTTATTATGCAAAATCAAATAGAATTAGGTCCAAATTTTTACATCAAATTTACGATTTGATTTATTTAGTTGACACCAGGGAGCATTTTCACACGGTTATTAGGTGGTCCAATATAATTTAGTATCTAGACTTGGACCCCATACATAGTGTTACAATGTAGCTGCACTATACATCTCTGGATATAACTTTTCAGCTACTTTTTACTGTTTGTAGAGAAAAACTACCATGGGTATTTGATGATAATTTAGTGAGACGGTTCCCTGGTAAGTACCTGTGAGGATGGTGTCCAGCTCCTGGACCTGTTCGGGCTGGCAGTCCTGCTGCAGGGTTCGAACCCGCCCCTCCACCTGTTCAATGTTTGGCTCATACTTCTCTATCTCAAGCTGCAGGGACTGCAACAAACAGGACATCCACCCTTATAGCTACATCTCCATTAGCTGTCTTACAGGTATTGTACTCTTGATTTAATTACTAATATACAAGGATAAAAAATAAAATTGACTTTTGTTGTCAAATACAAAATATGTAAAGTACTGTTGACTTAATTATATGACAAAACTTTAATATTATACATGATACAACCAGAGTGGAAACATCTTCCAAGAATGCAATTCATATGAGCAGTGTGTATACTGTTTCATGAGAAACATTTGCAATAGATTTATATGGAAAGGTTATCATAACTGAGTAAGAAAATGATATGATTACTACGGAGAAAACTGTACTTTTTAACCCTTTCCCTCATAGAGGACACCATGAAAAGACCTATGCGAACAACATAAAACCAGATTAGCCTGCGAGTAACTCGCAGGCTGATCAGGTTTTATGCTGTTCGCTGCTCCTCAGTGGTCTGAAAATCAGGACTTTATAATTAAATTTGGTAAGGTTTAACTGTGGTTTTCTGCAGATCAGGCTTTATGTGGTACCTATTGAGTGCATCAAAATGAGTCTATATGAGGGAAAGGGTTAATTCATGTTTCAAGAAAACTTCAAATTTAAACAATGACAGTTAAAACACAATATACATTCATTATCCCATTCATATCATTGTTACACAGCATTGAGTCAATTAAATTCAACTCAATACAGAGTAATTATCTCCATGTAGAGTCAACATTATCATTTGAAGCAGTTTGAGGTACATTACATTATAGACAAGTTGTATAGAAGACACTAAACAACCCTCACAATTGACTCAGCTATCACCATCATTGATCTAATGACAAACATTCTACATGAGCCATTGTTCTGAACTGTCAGAGGGTTAAAATTTACACACACTAAATTAATTTACATGAATGGAAGAATATTTAAAACCTTAAAAAAGCAAATCAATGATCTCAGTTTTAACAAGTGCTTTTGAACATGTTAGAAAATACATCAATAATAAATGAAACGAAGTGACTACATATATTCAAATAAATAATGTTATCAGTATATTGATAGGACCTGAGACAGCTCCTAAATAAATTCCTTATAAGAAATAAAGGTGTCAATGTTCTTAAGTTTAGTGAAAGAAAAATTTCCTTAAAATTTATAATGATTAATTCTACAATGTATGTATTCTCATTGCAAAACTAAGTGAGAATTTGTTGATGACCAGTGAGAGGTGACTGGTTCACTAACTGCTTGTTTAGCAGATTTCAATAAGGTATGATGCAAAACATACAGCATATCTTTCAAAATCATGCCCCTTGAAAATCATGAATGTATTTTCTGTATAATTAAATCATGTTCTTCAGACATGCTTTTAAATGAGAAACTAAAAACTATCACTGAAAGTGCTGAATACCCCCACTGACAGCATGGTTGAAAAAGAATGGTGAAACCATGTTACATGCATGATTCTAGCATAGTCACCATTTCAAAAAAAAGAACTGGAGGTATAAAATATTCATGGAACCTAACAACATTCCCCTAGTCTAAACTCTACTCTAATACTGGTGCACATTTTCATATTTATCAACATTTCGTAACAATTATGTCTATTGCTTTTACAAAGAAATTCAACAAAAACATGATATTCTGTTCTTGAGGTTAAACTAGTTCCCAACATTAATATTCTGGATAGTATTTCATAAAATATCTCAAGCTGAAATTTTGAAAATCCATAAACCCATAACTCCCTTATTCAATGACCCAGAGATTTTAAATACATGCCTTTCAGAGAATTGGCAATTAATTTCTTCAAAAATTCAAACTTATTGAGTTGAGAAAATCTATTTGAGAGTTTAGTAAATAGTGGGCAGAATAAATTTTGAAATCGTTTTGACTGAGAACAAAATGTATTACTTTGATACTGTGTGTATGAGAGGTTAAGGATTGGACGGGGTAGCAAAAATAGATTCTTGTGAGTTGTTAACGTTGAATGTTCACAGGACAGCAGGTGGGGGTCACATAACAATATTGGTAGGTGTACGACTACATTACACATGTGTGTAAATGTCAACAACAACCGGAGAAGTTAGAAATATAATTAATAATCTTCAAATTTCAGTAACTTTGATTTAATACAGAGTTATCTCAGTCAGTTATTACTGAAAACAAATTCGTAAGAAATAAATTATGTTATTTTATATTTTGCAATATATATATATTTATTATACTACATGTTCATATGTGGTATTTTGTAAACCAGTCAGGAAAACACGAACAAATAACAATTAAAGTGCAACAATGAAAATAAAACTAATCTAATTAAGCCATTTTTTTAATTTCTTTGTTTTACAGACCATCAGGACAGAAGTTAGTTGTAGGTGGAGTGAAAATTATCGCTATTCAACATGGAAGTTCAAGGTAGGGTGTGTTGATGCAAATCTAATTCCTGATTTCATCTGTTAAAAGCATGTTACCCTTCATTTTATAACACTGAAAACTTTGGTTGGATTCTGTTATTTATAAATGATGAAGAGAATTAAAAAAAAAGTTAATTTGAAAAAGAAAATCTGAATTACGCAGATTTTTTTCGTAATATTGTGTTCTTTTTTCAGTGTATAATCTGTAAAACAAAAAAATTAAATAGAATGGCATTTACACAGTAAAACACACAGTGCAAATTATATAAATATATATCTTGAAATACATGTACTTGTTGAACTGTTACAAATTAAAAATAAGCAGACTGAACAAAACAAGGGAGTGTGGGTGTATGAAGTATGTGAAAAAAGAGCCTTACCTTGACACTTAGCATCTTGATAACCAAAACATCAAGGTCATATTATTCAAAATAATCTCAAAACATAGACTGGTTTGATATTCCTTAGCATAATATCCACACTTTTTACAGATAATACACAGAACATACTGTCTGCATCAAATCTTCTCCAATAAATGACAAATATCAAGTATGTAAGAAAGTGTTGTCTGCCAGTAGAAAGACTAAAAATAATAGAATGCTGTCTGCAAGGCTGACAAAATATTAACACATTCTATGGCAAACCATTAATTATTGCCATCAACGAATCAGTCATCGAAATAATCCCAATATCATGAAACAAGAACTATATGAAAATCAACAGCTCCTTTAACTGATGAAATAAACCACAAAGGATGGATTGAACAATCCTATTAAATCATAGGGCTAATCATCTTCCAGTCCATGTTAAATATCCAAGAAGAATAAGTCTGAATGTGCAAAATGTTTCAGATGACTGCACCTTTGTGCTGTCTGCTAAACTAATATTGCTGATGGTTCTGGTGATATTTTAGAGACATCTATTAAGGAGTCAATTAAACAGTCAATCAAACATGTTAACAATCTTGTCTACAGTTCCAAATCACACACACAACTCTGTGTGTCTGTTATTTTGCTTACCGATAATTAAAGGCATGATTTTCATCTGATTCAATTATATTTACTCACTAATCAATTAGTTATCAAAAGCTGGGGACCAGTCCAAGACTGTGCACCCCAAAATACCACCAGACTGTCCTGCCATTTTTACTCCTATCTGATCTGAAGAGTCACTCATATGTCTACATACTACAATGCACACCTATGGGAATTTATCACCCAACAATGTTATTACATGTACCCACCTTAAGACTTCAAATTTCAATAATTAACCACACATCAACCAGTTTTCAAATTTTCATTATCATCATAATTGGTAATTTCTTCTTCCCACATCCTCCAAAAGATACAAGTGACAAAGAATCAAATGATCTTTTTCTTATTCTTCCTAATTATGCAGACAATTTGGCTACATTCTAAGAAGTACCAAAACATTAAAGTATTAAAACAGTTTTTTCCCCACATCATTCTTATAAGCATCAAAAAGTTAAATACAACTGCAACTTATATAAGAGACAAGATTTTTTCCTCTCTTTTATTCAAGCAAAAGACCTTGCACCTTATACATTGTTACACCTTACATTCATGGCATCTACAGGAGTATGTTACACACAGGGAATGCCTACCTTTGTTTTCTCTGCTTGTTTCTCCACGTCAGTCGATGCTAGTTTCAGTTTCTCAAGCTTCTGCAATTTTTTCTCGCGATCCTCGATCCACAGGTTCACACGCTCCAGACCAACTTGGAAGACCTCGCGCGTGTTGAGAGACTCCGCCAGCAGGTTCTTCTGTGCAACAGCCGTCTGGTAGATGCGAGTATGCTCGGCGGTCAGGTGTTTGATCATGACCTCCATCTCCTCCCGGTCCTTGGGGGACAGGTCCTGCAGCACGGCCTCCACCTTCTTGTGGACGGTTTCCAGGGTGAACTGCCGCTGCTCCAGTTCCATACACAGGGCCTAAGGTCAAGGTCAACATTGCATCATCAAAATTTTTGAATTTGAAAACCAGAAAAAAATATATTCATTATTAGGCAAGGCAAGTTTAATAATGCTGGTCAAAATTGACAAACTTGTTGATACAGCTTAAAATAATTTCCTTTTTTTTTATTAAAAGATATTTTATTTTAAACAATAGGAATCATAGAAATCTTTAAAATGAACTGACAAATCAAAACTTTGAATCAAATTAATTACAAAATGCCAAACTAAGTTATTTCACTACAAATTCAAGTGATCCAGTACTATGGAATGCATATGGACATCAGTCAAAAACATTTATAAGTTATTTTTAAAAATAAATCATTGAAAACTGTATGTTGTAATATTTTTCTAGGAGATTATATTTCAATGACTTTGAGAGTGGTATTATGAACCCCATAAAATATGTTAATCTAGTGTGAACATTACGATAATGATCTAGAAAATATTCCAGAAATATATGAGCTCATGTTACATTGGGCTTCAGCACATACAAAAAAAATCGTTTTAACTAAAAATCATCACGATAGGATATTCTTTTGTTCCAAGTCCCTACTGTAAATTCTACATCACCAGAAGGACACATACATTGATGTATTGACACTTGTCCTGGGCGGGCGGGACCTGGTACCCCTGGGGTTGGGTCAGCTCGACCTGCTCGGCCTTTTTGTGCAGCCAGGCGAGGTACTGGTCCACCTTGCCCTGGATCTCGCCCAGGTCCACCTCCACGGTCTCGGCCACCCGCTGGAGATGGTCCACACGCCCCCGCACCTCTGCATACCTCTTCTCACGTTTCCTGTCACAGTAAAAATCACATGTTAGCAGCTGTGGGTACATTCTTTTCTTAACCCTTTCCCTCATATAGACTCATTTAACCCTTTCCCTCATATAGACTCATTTTGACACACTCAGTAGGTACCACATAAAGCCTGATCTGCAGAAAACCACAGTTAAACCTTACCAAATTTAATTATAAAGTCCTCATTTCCAGACCATTGAGGAGCAGCGAACAGCGAGTCACTCGCAGGCTGATCTGGTTTTATGTTGTTCGCATAGGTCTTTTCATGGTTTCCTCTAAAGGGGAAAGGGTTAAACAAATTTTATGCCATAATCTGCAATATTATTATCTTATTTATGAGAAAAAAAATATAGCAATAGTGATAAATATATATATAATGATTGTTTTTTATTTCCTTGGGAGAGGTATGCAAATTGGAAGAAAATAACATTGAAACCTCAAAGCTGTGTTACCTGTGTGGGAAGAAAGAGATGAAATTAAAATGAAATTAACGGCAGCTTATGTCACATTTTGTCAATAATGTCAAATACTGTTAATTATCCACTGAGAAAGTGTAAAACTTAGATAAAAAAAAAGTTTGATGACTGGAAAAGGTATTGCTTTCTATCATAACTGAGATAATTTCCTGAATATTACCTATAAATTAAATTCTGATGCCAAGTAAGATCTATATAAATCAGTTTTCAGTTTTACAATTCTGAGACTTGCTTGACAGACAAACAGAAACCCTGATGTCCCTCACCACACAAAACAACCATGACTTAAGTTCTATTACCTGATACCTGAACCATCCAAAATTCCAAACCTTTAAAAATCATATTTTGATAAAAAAAATAACACATTAAACACAATTTTACATTTAGGGCATGCTTATCAAACACATTAACTGCAAAAGAAATGTACCATATACATGTATATTTTTTCCAGTCTTAACATAACATTCAATTACTACTATATGCATGGAAATATTTTTTCATACATTTTGCATAGTTAATTTGAATCATATAAATTTTGAAGCAGGAAAGTACAGGAGTAGGTAAAAGCAGTTTTTCTAAGCCAAACTATTTTTGTATAAGCCAGTTTCAGCCATATCTAGGCCCTGTTTTCCTCCATAAAACTTGAGACCGGAACTCAAACACAGGACCCCTCAATTAATGGGCGGGTGTTCTACTGGACTGAGCAACCAGACTCTCACCAATAAGGGTTATATATAGGCCATTTAGATGTGGCTGCAGACAGGAAGGGCTATAAATACTGGCAAGAAATAACCATGCAACCAAGACATCACCCCAGGGCCTTTCTACAGATGAGGATGGACTGGTCTAAATATAGCCTGGATACTGCCATGGCCGTGTAGAGTGCAAGCTTTCATCCCATTAATTCTATTTTCCTCCAGTGGCATTAAATTGTTAACCCTTTACCACTGAAATGAATCATTTTCCTACATGGTACACCATAGGAGAGCCGGAACAGTCCACCTTAGCTGGTTTTCCAGTATTCCATCTTTACACCCGATGTACTGACGAGTAAACAAACAGTATAAAACCTATATAGTCTGCGACTCTAAAGCTGATCAGGTTTTATATTGATTGTTTTTGCAATCTACTAGCAGTTGCTTATACAGTAAAGGGTTATTTATATTTTCAATGCAGTGAGAAAAGGTGTTATTTTCCCTTCTTTCATGAGATTACAAATAAATGTTTGATCAGATACAGGAAAATTACTTCCTTATTTTAATTCTGATGACAAATTCATATGCACCACAAATGTCGTTTTAAACAACAAAAGATATAATCAAAATCACACAATATACCATAACCTTTCACCCAATGTATGTATGATTGTGTAGTATTAAGTAATGCCTCCTCAAAGAAAATATTAAAATGAAGATGATGAATTAATAGATGTCAATGTCTGAATCATAACATGACACCTGTTTGAAAAATGTAATTTACAGTGACATAGGAGTCCTTGTCAATGTCTTTAAAATAGTTCTAAAGCTCTAGAGATTACATAATTTAACGTTTTCCAAGTTCTTTAGAGAGCTATTTTTAATTTTAAAATATCACGTGGAGGACATTAATATTTATTTACCATCCAATTCAATTTGGTTTGATAAATATTTGCAGAAATAAGCAAATACTTTGTTTTTATTCACCTTTTTTCTCTATTAATCTATATACCGCTAAGCAATTTGTTCTTTAATTAGAGGCTTAAGTTCATGCAACATTACTTTGGATATTTTGAAGCAGTTTATAATTTTCCGCAAGTTTTGCACCTATCTGACATGAAGTATACCATGCACCACCCTGTTCCATGAGAATGGCACGTGAACACAGCCGGACTAGTGCCTCGAGCACCATCAGAATCACGTGCAATATACTCACCGATGTCTGGACTTTCTCCATTTAGATACCAGTGTATGTTTTCTACAGGAGTGCAAACAGTATGGTTTGTATAATTTGCACATAATTGCTTTGATATGTAAATCTATTGCACTAGTGGTAAATACTACTGCTGTTGAGATACAAGAAATATAATCATATCTCAAATTGTTCAAATGTCAAAATATATACTGGAAAATATATATCAATAAGTACAAAATGTAAATGAGTAAACAAACACACAGACAGGCCTATTTGCAATAGCAAACTAGTCCCTTTTTTATTTCTATTTTTTGGCCAGCAAGATATGAACTCTGATGTGGATCTGACGGTAAACCTTAATGTTGTTGTGACGGAAAACCTTAATGTTACTGTGATGTAAACCTTAATGTTGCTGTGATGTAAAACCTTAATGTTGCTGTGATGTAAAACCTTAATGTTGCTGTGATGTAAAACCTTAATGTTGCTGTGATGTAAAACCTTAATGTTGCTGTGATGGAAAACCTTAATGTTGCTGTGATGTAAAACCTTAATGTTGCTGTGATGGAAAACCTTAATGTTGCTGTGATGTAAAACCTTAATGTTGCTGTGATGAGAGACCGTAATGTTGCTGTGATGTAAAACCTTAATGTTGCTGTGATGAGAGACCGTAATGTTGCTGTGATGTAAAACCTTAATGTTGCTGTGATGGAAAACCTTAATGTTGCTGTGATGTAAAACCTTAATGTTGCTGTGATGTAAAACCTTAATGTTGCTGTGATGTAAAACCTTAATGTTGCTGTGATGTAAAACCTTAATGTTGCTGTGATGGAAAACCTTAATGTTGCTGTGATGTAAAACCTTAATGTTGCTGTGATGTAAAACCTTAATGTTGCTGTGATGGAAAACCTTAATGTTGCTGTGATGTAAAACCTTAATGTTGCTGTGATGGAAAACCTTAATGTTGCTGTGATGTAAAACCTTAATGTTGCTGTGATGTAAAACCTTAATGTTGCTGTGATGGAAAACCTTAATGTTGCTGTGATGTAAAACCTTAATGTTGCTGTGATGTAAAACCTTAATGTTGCTGTGATGTAAAACCTTAATGTTGCTGTGATGTAAAACCTTAATGTTGCTGTGATGTAAAACCTTAATGTTGCTGTGATGGAAAACCTTAATGTTGCTGTGATGTAAAACCTTAATGTTGCTGTGATGTAAAACCTTAATGTTGCTGTGATGGAAAACCTTAATGTTGCTGTGATGGAAAACCTTAATGTTGCTGTGATGGAAAACCTTAATGTTGCTGTGATGGAAAAACTTAATGTTGCTGTGATAAGAGACCTTAAAGTGGCTGTGATGAGAGACCGTAATGTTGCTGTGATGAGAGACCGTAATGTTGCTGTGATGAGAGACCTTAATATTGCTGTGATGAGAGACCTTAATGTTGCTGTGATGAGAGACCTTAATGTTGCTGTGATGAGAGACCGTAATGTTGCTGTGATGAAGAGACCTTAATAGTGGCTGTGATGAGAGACCTTAATGTTGCTGTGATGAGAAACCTTAATGTTGCTGTGATGAGAGACCTTAATGTTGCTGTGATGTCATACCTAAATGTTGCTTTGATGAGTCGGACACAACACAATGTTATTAAGGTGGCACTTACTTCAGCTGATCCTGGACAAGTTCCTGGTCAGGGTGGTTAACTTTCTTGGCAACCTCACTGCCCTTGACCTTGAGTTCCTCGACCTTGTCCTCATAGTTCTGGAGGTCGTTTTGCAGTGCCTATAGCAACAAAAGAAATGATGACATACAGTGACAGTGTTGACAAAAAATCATTAATATGTAATCATAAAATAAATATTTATTTTTTAAGATAATAAAATAGCATGAAGTTAGTCACAAACATCAATGCAGTGAAAATATGTTGATATTTTTCTTCAGGAAAAAGGGATTAATAAACTAAAAGCTGAATTAATAATAATAATAATATAAAAAAAAAACCTGATGATTGACTAGTTTTGAAATCTTTTGGAATTGGTTTTTCAGCTTTAAATGTTTTGAATTTTTCAACAATAGAGATAGGGGGGTTGGCAAAACTAAAATTTCATCACCAGAATGTTTATACTCATACATATAATTCAGAGCAAATTTTTGAAAATCTACCCCACTTTTCTTCTGAGTCAGTAGAATAAATCTTCTATCCTTTTTCTATTTACTAACTTCAGTAAAAATTGGCTATGGTCACTTTAAGTGATACCTTTAAGAGTATTTTTATGAGATATTCAGTATACAATTTTAGTACCAAAGAGATGTAAACTGTCAATAAAACAACTGACATAAAAACACCCCCTAAAATAACACAAGACATTTATATGGCATGGGTTAAGATAATTTATGTGACAATGTTTCATGTATTTATAATCCAACCCTCAGGATAAGATTGGTTCATATGTTTACTGATTTATACATTACATGGTCTTGTTGGAAAGATTAAGGATTAATTATTTTAGAATAATTATGAAATATTTTGGACATTTCATTTTTTCATTTAAAAGATAACAAATTTTGTAGAAATAGTATATTGTTGTTTTTTCCCTTTCAAAATAACAACTAATCAAATGAAGTCAATTGAGGGGAGACAATCCAGAAAAATATATATCAAAATGAATACCCAGTATCTCTATTTCAAATACCTTGGAAGTTTACAAATAAACATTATTGTTTTCAAATTGTTTAAATAAAGGACTAAAAGCCAAACTCTTTACTGAAAGAGGTTCATAAATACACAAGTGAGTATCCAAACACTCAAATATCTCTTTTATCTGCTTGCAATCACAGTGTTAACCACAATAATACTTTCATTAGATTCACAAGTTCAATCGTTTTCTATTGCTCTTCAGTTAAAAGCCTATTCAATTGGAATTTAAAACCATTTCTTTAATCTGGACTACTCAAACTTAGTACCCTTACTGTACCCGTAATCTGCTTACGTTGGTATGTCGGGCTACAATAATCACACGGTCAACACAATGTAACATGGAGGGGTTTATCTCATACAATCAAATCACTTATTAAAGTGTTTATCGGCACCCTCTTGACCAACTCTGATACCCCGATATATTTCAACAATATTGTCAACTTACAGAAGCTCTGGTATGACTATTGATTTTTCACATTTTGAGATTATACAAATATGGGCAAGCTGAAGTGGTACAAAGTCTGTCCAGTCTGATACCAGACTGATCACAAGAGGGCCATCTGACAAGATTGCACACCAAATATATCGGATTCTTAACCCTTAACCTGCTGAATTTCTCAAATGGACTTAGCCGGCATCTTTTTTGGACCTGTCCATTATCAATTTTAGGGATAAAAAGATGAAAACTTGGTATTTGGTCAGTCAACAGTAAAGAGCCAGGCCAGCCTGCACAGATGTGCAAGCTGGCCTGGCTCTTTACTGGTGGCAAAGGTTAGCACTTACGGTTCCAGCAGGGTAAGGGTTAAGTAGATTTATCACATTATATGCATTCCTGTAATAATATAGGGACAATCATTCACTCTCCGATACCTATCTTTACCTACATTGACAACAGATTTATGATGCAACAAGAGGCCAGTGAGTTTACAAAGCTGTACCAAACAATATGTCTATATATTATGTATAAGACCTCAATATATATGTAACCCAAGAGGTTTCAACACAGCCTGAATAGGCTTATCACCCAAAACAATACCATCCTTTGATATACAGCCACAATAAAACGCCATCCTTAACTACCTGGATAGATCTTTCTTCACACCCAATAACAAGCTGGATTCAAGTTCTCATCACTAGGGTTTTGATAAAAAGTGAACAAAGCTAGTCAGGTCAGGTTGTAGACTGGTTGGTTAAAGACACAATTTCTTAAGATAGTTTTAATACGAAAATAATTAAAGACATTTCTCTTTGTATTAAAGGTGCCGTTGTCAGTTAATGTTTTGAACCTTCCCATTTTGTTTAAACTTATTTCTTTTTATGCCGATTTGGAAATAGGTTTTTGAAACCTATACTTATCCTTCTCAATGGTTCCTGGGTTGGACCAGTACTTTGGTTCCAAGATGGTAAAAAAAAAATCCAGCCATCCCCTCCTCCTAACAGGTTCAATCCCACCAAACTCCAAATCCATAATTATGTACACTACCTCTGGACCACAGTGCCCTTTACACCCATGTGTCCAGACATGGGGCCTCTTTACCAGTGTATATGACCCTGGCCTGAAAATTGAAGTCCATTACCACCATTCTATTTCAGGTCATTTGATTTGTATACACAATTCAATAAAGTGTTTTGGGCTCTTTTTTCTCACAGTTACCACTCAGGATTTCAATAAATGAAACATTTCTCCAAAAGAACTGACTAGTTGCAATACAGCACTTAGCAGACTTGTATTTCAACAAAAATCAGGAAATGCTTTTTTAAACAATTCATTATCTATTTCTGTCAAATGTTCCAACCCACATATTTTGGATCAGGAAAACAACTTTGAACAATGACCATGGGGCTATTTTTAACTATCCCTGATGTTCTGACAGGATTATTTCTGGCACATACTGATCCCCTGCCCTGTCTCTCTCACTTCTCTCCATGTTTTGAAAGTCTCCAAGTGGTCTGTCATAGGGACAAAATATTTGCTGACATTTTTGACACTTTTCCCCTTCACTTGTAAAGAGTAAGTTGACCTGGTAAACCCATGTGATGGGCAAGTTTACATATTGGAATGTTTGCATGTGTTTAGTGAGGGGGAATCACCATAATCTTGTCTATAAATTAACCATTAATTGCCCTGCCCTTGTTTTGACCCACATATGGTTGGTTATATGATCCAACTGACACAAAACTTGCCTCATTTGTTTATTCACTTGCTTCGTTTGTTTATTTTGTACAGGAATAACTTTAAACTGATTAGATATTAAGCACAAATTTTGCTGCCTAAATATTCAGCAGTTGACAGCTAGACACCAGAAACTGAGCACCTGAAGGCAATTGACAAACTTTCTTAATACAAACAGAATTTTAGAGACTATTTTCGTTGATAAATAATTTTGCTTGGGTTCCAACTTTTGATACTTTAACTGAAGATGATTCTAAGAAATACACTGCACTAAATGTTTTTCTTTTATTTTATTTTTTCATGAAAGTTTTTTTTCTTTACATGGTCTACATTAGGCTCAATTGCTCAGCTTAACTGCTGTAAATCTGAGAAAAATAAAACATTGAAAAACATTCAGGTCATTTTGGTTTTCTAAAAACTTACTACAATAGTTGCTTTATGAAATTCTGTACAATGCTTTATATGTTCTATCATTTGCCTTTTTCTTGAGGCTCAGCAAGCAAAGCACCAATAAAATCAATTACATGTGTCAATATGATCACCATAAATTGGTACATTTGTCCCATTAAGTATTTAACTGCAATACCCTCTTTTTTGCATACTATGATTATAGACAGAAAATTATTTTAATGTCTTATTCAAAAACTAGCTTTTTAGTCCATTCATAAATATACCCTATCAGAACCGTTTGGTTCATTCAGAGAGAAAAAAAACAACAACAACAGCATTATTCATTTAAATTTGACAGCCTCAAATAATAAGACTAATTGCTTTCTAGACTCAGCTGGTATTTTTTTTGCTTACTCCTATATCCTTGATTGTATAAAACTGCTAACCACTAAATTCCAAGATCAATAAACTTTGTATAATACTTGGCACTGGTTCACCTAAAACTGTCAACCACAAACTCAGTTTCTTTTGAGAGCAAGTTATACAAACAAACATGTCTCACATAATCAGTCAATAGTGCATTCATGGCTTTATTATGGTCCTTTTCTGTTGATATTACCTGCACAATTACCTTTCAAATGTGCAAAATACAAAAGAAATACTTGAAGTTTAAGAATGTGGACATAAAATACAGATCAATTCCCTCCCTAATAAATGAAACCCTTTCATAAAATCAATGAAGCTGATACAATGGTTTATCATCATGTCTTATCTGTCTGTTTAGGATACTAAAAGATGGAGCTTCTTTGTTATATGACCGTCATTATATGATAAAAACCTACAAATGCTTCCATCTTTATCATTGAATTTGTTTCATATCTTCACTAATTGCCAAATTGATTTACATCTGTTGTTGTTGTTGTTGTATTGGAGTTTACCGTCACTGCGATAGTATTTCAATCATATAGCGACATCCAGCTAATTACAGGTGGAGGAAGACCCCCGAGTACACAGAGGTAGCTGGGTAGAACCACTGACCTACCGCAAGCCAGCTGGAAGGCTTCTTCACATGAAAAATCCGAAATCCCTTACGAGATTCAAACCCACAGCGGTGAGGGGAATTTACATCTGTCCCAACACTGTAGTCCAGTAGTAACTGCACATTACTGTAGATCCAAAGGTTGTGGGGTTGAACCCATTGTAGGCAAGGATTGTTTATAGCTTTCCCAGCTGCAGTGTACTGGACACCAAGAGGAATAAATGTAAGTTATAAAAATGTGTTTTCCAATGAACATAAAAATAAACTAGAACTATCACTGAAGGTGATTCATACCCCCACCCCCATCTTTGACACAGGATGTATTCACATGACACATAAAACGAATGTTCACACATAGGATTTGGGCTTATAAGCATACCAAAAAAAAATATTATCACTAAAGGTGATCAATACCCACACCGGAAGTCTGTCATGTGTAGGAATACAGTTTCAAAAGTTTGCGTGAGTGAAAGACTACATGTATGTAAGGTTTAAAGTTAGTGTGAGCAATGGTTCAAAAGTTTTGGACAATGCTAAAAAGTTTTGACAGACAGACAGAGAGACACACATACAGACACACAGAAGAAAACAATTTGCCCCCAAGATCTGTAGCTGAGGAGAATAAAAATGCAGTCTAATTATGGTTCACATCCATATTTATTGTTTGCAAAAACCTGTCTTTAAGAATTTACATTGTGGTTTTCTTATGCACTGCACTTCCTCTCATCAAGATCAATCTACATATGAAGTTTCATCAACCTAGCTACTTTAGTATTGGAGTTATGCTCCGGACAAAATCAAAAGATTAAAAATGACAAAGGGCAATAACTCCTTTCAAAATACATGCAGAGTTATGGTTCTTGTGCACTGCACTTCCTCTCATCAAGATCAATCTACATATGAAGTTTCATCAACCTAGCTACTTTAGTATTGGAGTTATGGTCCGGACAAAATCAAAAGATTAAAAATGACAAAGGGCAATAACTCCTTTCAAAATACATGCAGAGTTATGGTTCTTATGCACTGCACTTCCTTTCATCAAGGTCTATCTACCTATGAAGTTTCATCAACATAGGTACAGTAGTTTTGGAGAAATGGCCCCAACCATGGACCTCATATCTATAAATTGTAATATAGATACAATGCAACTTAGTATATTAAGCTATGATCCAGGTTTAGAACCTCCAAATAATTATAACAGATAATCAAAATGTCTTGATAGAAAAAAAAACGTTTTCACTTTGCATGGTAACCATACACTTAAAGCCATATTTCAATTCATACTCTCATTCTATAGAAAAAAAATACTCATTTTCTAAAAAGAGAGGAAAAAAAGATTATACTTCAGTTTCTGATGCTCTAATAGCTTTTCACCAATTTTCTCACCTCAAACCATGGCCGGGCTGGTGGTATTACGTTAAGTAATTAGAGACTAATCAATAATGTATCAGTAGGCCTTAGAGGCACAGAATGATACCATCTCAACTTGAAGCAGAACAGAAAGTTTCACATCAATTTTTCTAACATCTATAACCCAACCTAACCATTCTGTCAATTAAAGAAGGCCTGTTCTGATGAAGCCAATAAAACAGGAGTGAGCTACCTTAAGCATGAACTCTCGTATTGTGATAGTGGTCAATCATGCATGACCTATGTCCCATTAAATATAACAGAATTAAGCATTTAAATACAGCAGAAAACAAGTCAGATATGAAACAAATGAACTTTATTTTACAGAAGAAAATTGTTAAATACAAGTATAATTCTTAAGGGAATATTCAACTGTTAGTTTACATTTTGTGTACCTGTAATTTGTAATTTTGTTCTACTTTCGGTTTGGCACTTTTCCCTACAGGAAGCAGAGGCATGAAAACCAGTACTGAAAACCAGAGTGGCTGACACTGATGGGACTTTCATCTGTCATGTTGGTGAAAAGAGCACTTATTTGTGACACAACATTGAAATGATCTTATTTGTGACACAACATTGAAATGATCTTATTTGTGAGACAACATTGAAATGATCTTATTTGTGAGACAACATTGAAATGATCTTATTTGTGAGACATTGACAGAATGGATCAACATCTGGAGCCATGATTTACAGTAATCAGCCAGTGACTAGTCACACCATTCTGTTGCAGTTGTGTCTCAACTATAGCTGCAATCAACAGCAGCAACTTCAGGTCTACTAAAGTAACAAGACGTCAGCTTATAATACTGTTTTTGACCCAGACTGTATGTGATACCTCAGTGACCAGTCTTTATTATTTTAAAACTGACAATCTTTTTTCGATCAAATGCATATGAAGTTTTTAGGTATTTTGCCCTCTACAGACTATTCATGTCCGTGTTGTCATGTACAACTAAAAACTATCACTAAAGGTAACTACCCCTACATCCACCCCCCACCCTCGTCTTCCTGTAATGTGTAGGATGGGATACAACTTGACAATGGCCCTCTCTTCTATGAAAGATAATGACTGCTAATAACAGGTAGTATAAAAAATATGTTTTTATGGGAACTAATCTGGAAGAGTTACATTGAAGTGTTTCTCTGTGATTAATAATTCAAGACTATACTGTTTTAAGTTGTTGTATAATGCAGTTTTACTCATTTATGCATATTTATGCCCATGCATATTTCTTTCTTTGCTAGTGGTAACAAATGATTTTCTTTTTCAAAGGATATGTACAATGCTCATTTTTTTTTTTTTTTTTTTTTTTTTTTAAATAAATAATATGTAACACGTAAAAATACAGAACACTTAAAGAATATCATGATTCAAGACACAGCAAGCTGTGAGTTTCATACTTTCATCTCAGTCCAAAATCAAGCAAGACTTTTTACTTGGCCTATATAAATCTTATAATAAAACATACTTCTTTTATATTTCTATTGTGTACTCATAATATTTATAGAAAAATATTTTCAAAGAATCTTGTGCTACAGGTCTTTGTAATCGGCTCCAGCAAGAGATTTGTCATTTGGATCATTTGTTGTACCTGTATGTTCTCCATGTGTACCCAGGTTGACACAAACATATTGATCTTATATACACAGGGTAAACACCTTCCCTCTACTTATTATGTAGAACAGTGTGAGAAAATAAATTCAAGCCAGGACTGTTTGCAAACTCGGACAGTTTATTAAAAATATTTACATTTGACCACTCACTCAACAAACTCCATAAACTGACATTGTTTTTTTGTTTTTTTCTTCATTTATTTGTCTGACAAAAATTCTTCTTTTTTTTTAATTCAGTTGAATTTGATTTATCTACATGTTTTATTTACAGATTTACAGGGTTGAATTCCACCAACAATTCTTAGCACTAAAACTTAAATAAAACTTAAATACTTAAGGGCGAATTTTTATTAGTCTTGTTTCTCTAATAAAAATACCCAAATGTTTCACTTCTGAACAATTATTGTTATTTATTAACCCTTTCCCTCATAGAGAAAACCATGAAAAGACCTATGCGAACAGCATAAAACCAGATCAGCCTGCGAGTAACTCGCAGGCTGATCAGGTTTTATGCTGTTCGCTGCTCCTCAGTGGTCTGGTAATGAGGATTTTACAATTAAATTTGGTTTTCTTTATGTGGTACCTACTGAGTGCGTCAAAATGAGTCTATATGAGTGAAAGGGTTAAGGTAATAATTCATTTCAACTTGATTATTTCATAAAATAGTAATGGTGAAATGTGTATCTACCTAGTTTAAGAATTTAAGTATTACTTAGCGCTAAGTATTGTTGGTGGAATTCCAGTCTTGTCTCTAAAGAGATTCACACTAAAACCTGTTGAGAAATTATCAAATGTCCACATGCAATGCCTTTTTAAAGTGTATTCATGGAAATTATGCATGTGTTCTACCTTGATTTTTTAAAAGTAAAACATAACAAAGGAAGTCATTATAGCTATGTTAAATGCATTTTTTACTTATTATTTTTGTTTATATTTCATAATTTCCTTCCTTTCCCTCTTCCCTGTTTTTTTTTTGTTTTAAATGGTGATCATAGTACAACTACAACTGTTAAAATAAAATCACAACCAGTGAATGTAACATATAACATCAAAAGAATCAAAATACACAATATTACAAGTCCATAAGTTTGTAAATGAACAAATGTATTTAATCAGAAAACTCTTAATCCTACCATGATAAATTTCTTATTTGCCCTTTCTTCATTTTGGACAGTACCATTAGTTGCTTATGAGGGTGCTTGCTGAAAATTTATTGACTATATAGCATACAGTGCAGATCATGAACAGACTGCAGGCTGATCTAGGTTTGCACTGGTTGCAAAGGCAGTCACAGGACTTAGTGCACAAAGCATTATGAGAGCTAATTACAATGGGAAGTCTATCTCACAGATTATAATCACTGATTTATAGACACCTGTAAATCTAAACATTGATTGAACCCCCCCCCCCTATATATATTGATTTCCTTTTGTTCTTTCAAGTTACCAGTAAATATTGACAAGCCAAAAACCTATACATGAAAGTGTGGAAATGGGGACCGAATATATCTGCTGGCTAGGGTCTACTTTTTAAACGTCACTGAATAGAAATTTGATCCGCAGAGTTAGTTTGTATCTAATCTAGTCAAATTTCAATTGTCAGTTGAAAGCAAGACTAATCATCCGGTCAAAATGGTCCCTTGGTCCGAGTAACACACTGAATTCATACATAAATCTGAATGACTTTAAAATTAATTAAGTCTACAAGAAAGCTAGATAACATAAAACTTTGCACTTCTTGATTGTCTCTCCATTAAGCCATTATAAGAGCACCATGGTAAGCCATACACAAGCCTGATCAGAGTGAAAGCAATATTCGCTCTGTGTTATATAAGTGTCCTTCCATCTTGCCTGTACAATTTTATCTCATGGATATTTATTTAAAGAACTTTAAATGGTATATGAAACAGGCGCTACGTTCGAACGAATGCCATGCCCCCACCCTCTTCACCTTAGAGGTCAAGGTCATTTGAAGGTCTAGATCACCTGGCTGGTAGAGCTCATCAAGGTGCATGCACCTGTGAAGTTTGGAGGCTGTAGGTGGAAGGACTTCCGTGTTATGGTCAGGGTTAAAGTTTTGTGACAGACAGACCAAAAACAATATGCCCCGATTTATCGATCTTGGGGCATGAAAATGAGTCTATATGAGGTATTAAGTTTAAGATGATTGAAGTGTTTCTCTGTCTTATCAATTTTTTTTTTTATTTTAGTTATTCTACATAAGTGTAAAACTTGTATTAACCCTTTCCCTCATACAGACTCATTTTGACGCACTCAGTAGGTACCTCATAAAGCCCGATCTGCAGAAAACCACAGTTAAACCTTACCAAATTTAATTAAAAAGTCCTCATTTCCAGACCACTTAGGAGCAGCGAACAGCATAAAACCTGATCAGCCTGCGAGTGACTCGCAGGCTGATCTGGTTTTATGTTGTTCGCATAGGTCTTTTCATGGTTTCCTCTATGAGGGAAAGGGTTAATCTAGAATTTATTCAATGATACAATCATTTAATTACCATATAAAGTCTGCTCCCTTACACAGATAGTTTGGCAGTTAAAAACCTAAGTCTTTCATCATAATAGATATATGAATTTTACCATATAATGTAAATAATAGTCTAAATTCATATATAATGTTAAATAATAGTCTAAATTCAATTTAATTAAAAAAAAATTAAAATATAAGTAGTCAACTTCACATATAATAAAATAAAAAAAATGAACCAATCATGTCTACTATTACCAGAACTGACTTATAGGCAGTATCATGCCATCAACACTGCTTAATAACCATATCATGCTGAGTCGGCAATTTAAACAACATAGTACATGAAGTGTCTGACTTAATGACCCAACACCAATAATCTATATTACCATGACCCTCTCTCTGAGTTATGAAAATATAAAAATGTCTGCTTGTCTTCTATGCTTTTTTTTTTGCACATGAATTTCTAATTTTACCCCAGCAACTGTTTGTTTTTGTTTTGCCTTTCTTGGTAACTGATAGCTTGACATGTTAAATTAAATATGAAATGTCCCTGTGAACTTTTAGTTTTCACATTAATATTTATCAAAACCTAACATTAAACTTTCTGGTATACTAAAATAAATCTATAAAATATTTGTCAGTAAAGTCAGGCTCATATTTTATGTTTATCTTAATACGGTTCCATCTTCATATACACATACTAATATCTTAATTGTCTAATCTTTAACATTGTTCTATACAACTCATATAATATGCCAGTAATCATATTTCATAAAATTATCCAGATACTCATATTTTGTGTAAATATTCTCTCATATTTTGTCTAAATATTCTCATATTTTGTCTAAATATTCTCTCATATTTTGTCTAAATATTCTCTCATATTTTGTCTAAATATTCTCTCATATTTTTGTCTAAATATCATTTACTATAATATTTGTCTAACTATTCACTTTAATCCTACATATATATTGTCTGAATTTACTAATATTTTGTGTAAACATTTGTATATTCATAATTTGTCTAAACATTCATTTATTCATACATATTCATTTATTAATTTCTTTTTTCTAAATATTCATTTACTCATATTTTGTCTTAATATTCATGTTTTCAAATATTGTCTGAAATACTTGTACACTCTTCTTTTGTTTAACCCTTTCCCTCATATAGACTCATTTTGACGCACTCAAGAGGTACCACATAAAGCCTGATATGCAGAAAACTACAGTTAAACCTTACCAAATTTAATTACAAAATCCTCATTTCCAGACCACTGAGGAGCAGCGAACAGCATAAAACCTGATCAGCCTGCGAGTTACTCGCAGGCTGATCTGGTTAATGCTGTTCGCATAGGTCTTTTCATGGTTTCCTCTATGAGGGAAAGGGTTAAATATAATAGTAATAACATGTATGCCTTATGTCAAGACAATTCCTGCCAAGTTGGTTCCGTACCAACCCAACATGTCAACCTAATCAATACTGACAAAGATGAAGTCAACAGAAAGGCTGACAAGACAGAAACTAATGAGGCATGAAGAACAACTTGTCTCTCTCCCGGAACACTGAGTTCGCCATGTAGCAGACAGGGTACCGGAAACACCGTTTCCTGTTCCTTGGAATCTATCCCCATGACAGCACTTTCCAATTATCCACCCACAGGGACAGGAAACAGCGTGTCAAGTTTATCAATAGATCATTTAAATCCCGACACATTGCAGTTATCAAAGTATCACACTGTTTTCCAGGTGATAGGTAGGAAGTGGAAAAATAATACAGTAAATAACATCTGATGATGTCCCATATTACACTGGTGTTAGAGAAAAGTGGATAAACTAAGAAGAACTTGATTTATTCTTTAGAACATGACAAATATATTTCACAAGGAAGCCTGACATAAGGGGGAATTATCTCAGTAAATCATAGAAATACAGAAATTATTTTCACCAGTAACTTTATAATTAAACAAAATATTAAAGGAGCACAGGAATTTCATCCTCTTGAGTTTTATTTAATATAATTAGGCTTACCAGTACCTTCTATCATTTGACATGACTTCAACCTTTTCAAGTCTCCTGCATGGTGTCATTTAATGTTATCTTCTTTGCACACTCAAATATTACGATCAAAAAACATACAATTTATCTTTTGATTATTGATTCTGTTCCAGTCTTCATATCAGTGTTTCAGAGTCCACAATCACATGCAGATCTACACAAGTGGTAAACACTTCTAGAAAATGGGCAAAACAAATAAGATAAAACTGATTTAAGTAATAAATTATGCAAATAAAATATATTTCAGCACTTAAAACATATAAACCTATCTCTGCAATCAATAAAAAGCTTGTAAGTTCTTGTGTAAGTAAGGAAAAACCAGACTGACGACTTTCGATTTTGAAAAATATTAAAAGATATCCCATTTCATTATGAGGAACAGATTTTCAGTGTACCAATACTTTGTAGCCTATTACTATAGATGAGACCAATCTAAATTTCATTTCTTGTGCTGTATTATACAAACATGAAAATTCAAAACACAAATTAAATTGTCAAATTAACCATCCCCCTATTTCATGAGTTTCAATGAACACAGTTTTATGAATGCATTTATATTAAAGATTAAACAAATTGCACATTTATGAAACAGTTCAATATCCTTGAATTCATTAATACTAGGAGTTATAAATCTTTTATTTCTACAGTCTGACAAATGTTTTGGCTCTAACTGGGAAAATTCAATAATTGGACTATTTTTTTTTTATTCCAGTATATTACCTGCTTCTACTGGAAGACCTCTGACACTTTTGTAACCAGCCCTATACTGGATGTGGTATTAATGAGACAATGACCATGAAACATTAGGGGTCTGGGTTTATTCCCTTTGATTTGTATTAAACATATTCTTAGACAGCAGCAAGAAAGTCAACGACGTGTGGGTTCTGTTTATTTATTTAAACATTAATATCTATTGACCTATATAATCATATACATACATGTATTTTAAAGATTCCAATACATTTTCAATCATGAGAACATGCAAAGATTAATAGAGCCTTGGTCCAAAAGTGGTGTAGCATATACATCCAGGGTGTGACCCCAGCAACATAAATTCTTTCAGATGCAAAGAAATGATGCCACTGGGATGAAACCAATTAGAGGATCAGTACACTGTATGACCCAGATATTAATCCCACACTAGAGCCATTATTGACATGTACACTGTTCTGTCAGTCATTGTTTATCAGTCATTATACCGATAATCTTCACATCAATTGTACCTGGGCATGTTTGTAACAACTGGAGTTAAAATGTAACAATCATTCAAACACTGCACAAGACTTCAACCAGGTCAGTTTTCCTTTCCCTTTCTTTATTAATACCATGATAAAATCATTCAAACACTACACATTGCCAGGCTATAATTAGGTTAATTAATCCAGCAGAAAATTAAAAAATTGCATTGCATTCATCATGTAATTTTGTATTACCTTGATAGAATTCTATATACCTGTATAAACTATCTGTTATTCATTCTTTTTATACAACTGACTAACAGACCTCTTGTTGCTTTATCAATCTTACATTGTTAATGATTGATTCAGATAAGTATGTACATCAACATTTGTGGTGGATATTTCAATGGTTCAACTATGTAAATTTGAATACAAATCAGGCACCAAAGACAACTTATCTGTTATACTCACTAATGCAGACATATCAATGAGTTCATATCAGAAAATTGACATGCTATCTCAAATTAAACAAATCATTTCCAACTGATAGGGCCAAGTTGATCGTTGTATAATGTACCTGCAGAACTGCTGCTGTCAAAGGCCAATCTCAAGGAGACACTGAGATAAAGTGCTCTTATTTTCTAAACATGTTTTGATTTTATATTCTTTAATGTATTCTGAAATGCATTATAAGCTATTGCTCAAAACACACTGTTTACTTCTTTTTGGACAATAATTTCAAGAGTCAAACTATAAAGATATCTAATGGGTATTTATATTTATGCCATTTACATACATTATCAAAAAAAAATATACATATAATTATGTAAGTATGTATACTATAATAACCGACTGATCTGATTCTTAACGAGGAAATCTAATGTTATCGTGAATATCAATATTTCAAACGTTGCAACATTATACATGCTATTAAGTAGCTTTTTGTTTACAGAATTAAACCCATGGCTATATCTATTGCAAACCAGTGCATTTTAAGTCTACAACAAAAATAAATATTCTATATTTTTTATTTTTTTCTCATAATATACTTAATCTAATGATTTATTAGACCGTAAGTTCTGCATAGCCTCAACCAGATAAGACCAGAGTATGCCAATTTTTTTTTACATCTATTTACCTATGAGCCTTAAATCAAATCATGTTTACCTGTGCTTGTTTGATTGTCGTAATGGGTGCATCATGTTTCTTACGCTTCTTTTTATCCTTCTTTTTTGAAGTACAATTGAGCACTGAATTATTCCCTCCCATGATGGAAAGCCCTTAATTCCAGATTTATCCAATCTGCAACTATTTTTTCGAAAACAAAAGCTAATAGTTGACATAAATAATAAACATTAAGAGCTTTTCCATTGCTGAAGAAACGGATATCTGTGATGTTAATCCATAATCCTGTGAATTTAACAGAATTCTGCCCTGCCAGGCTTCCTGTCACATTGCGTCTGCTAGACCAACATTGTCGTCTGCTACAACAACCTGTTGACAATATCTACGTATGATCACTTGCTTTTCGTCCATGCTTCATCTGCTCCATAGTATTGGAGCACTATCGTGTTTACTGCCAGATGGGTATTGTGTATATACCCTACCCTCGCACTGCCTGATCTACGTTCATTCGGTATTTAAATCGGTGGGTCAATACATTACCTACAAGTAATTGTTTTCTACCTCGGGTGGTTTACCACACTGGTTCACCATAGAGTAATTCCAGATTAAATTGTCACTTTATTCCACCCTATACCCTGCTAATAACACCTCAGTTAATTATGGAACTGTTTAACTGTACTATTAACTGTTTTCATTTTCCTTAAACATGGTGCCTTAAATTTAACTGTTCCGAAGTTAAGACCATTGTGTAATGGTTCATCCCCTTTTGGCAAATGAGCTATCATATTAAAGACCAGACACAAGCAAATTATGTTAATTAACTCACTTCCATATTAGGAAATAGATCCGTTTTAGAGTAACATTAAGGCATAGTGGTTAAGTGTGCATAATTATGATGAGTCCACTTCCAATTCTGTTTTTCTTTTAACCCTTTTCCTCATAGAGGACACCATGAAAAGACCTATGCGAACAGCATAAAACCAGATCAGCCTGCGAATAACTCGCAGGCTGATCAGGTTTTATGCTGTTCGCTGCTCCTCAGTGGTCTGGAAATGAGGATTTTGTAATTAAATTTGGTAAGGTTTGAGTTTGGCTTTCTGCAGATCAGGCTTTATGTGGTACCTATTGATTAATAGAGTTAATAGTTTGGGTATTAATCAAGGTTAATTTTTCCAAAAATTAATAGATAATTACTGTAAGTGTTGCTAAGAACCTAAATATGCTTATGGCATTTCTACATAGGATAAAAAAATTATTCTTTTTCCCCACCGGAATCTGCCAATTTAATTTCCTTTCAGATTTCAGGATTTTGCCATTTGATCAAGTGGACTGAAAGAGGTGTTATATTATAAAATCATAAACCCCATTTCATTTTGAATAAATGTAATAAAATGGCCACTTTGTTAAAATATCTGCTGAATTAACTGATTTCATCCAAACCAGGAATGCAGTCAAACACCGGACTTTTATAACCAATTCAATCCCTGGACCTGTTATTGATCACTTCATATTTCATTGAAACATTCCGGCATGATTTTATAGAAATGGAAGTAATAACTCTGGACAGTATGGGCTGGAACCACTCACTGGTAGCCATAGCAGGCAATGATTAACCATGTGTGTTGTATTTATATTTGTATTTACCCAATATCCAACAGTAAACAAACACAACAGGGGTACGGTTTAAATAAAAGACTGACACGGCAAATTTGACATTCCTTTGTTGGTGGTATTTTTATACATATATTATTATCTTAATACTGAAAACCCACCAGTTATAATAGTCATTATGTTTAGATATATTCATGTATTTCTTAATGAAAAAGATGACCTAAAAGATTCAAATGGAATTCAATAGTGATTGTCTTAGTAGGAGATATGCATCAGTTACTTAAGTCAATATCCTATGTTAAAATACATATGATAATGTCTCCCTATAATAACATTTTGGACACCTCCTCACCTTGTAACATAAGACCAGTGTTCTGGTTTGACAAAGTCATAAGTGTAATATATATATAAAGTAAACAAATCTGGAGCATTATGACAAAATATGCCATTATCACTTACTGAATGAGATATTTCACTCCTGATCTGACCCAATTATGAATTACAATTATGATATTTTCAATTTCATACACATAATTCAATGTGCTCTTAGGTGTACAGCCCTGTGGCCATCATTATACAAATAGAACAAGAAGGCCTTAATAACTCTATTTCTTGTACCTGACTACCCTTGCTCTTAATTAACCCTTTCCCTCGTAGAGGAAACCATGAAAAGACCTATGCGAACAACATAAAACCAGATCAGCCTGCGAGTAACTCGCAGGCTGATCAGGTTTTATGCTGTTTGCTGCTCCATAGTGGTCTGGAAATGAGGACTTTTTAATTAAATTTGGTAAGGTTTAACTGTGGTTTTCTGCAGATCAGGTTTTATGTGGTACCTATTGAGTGTGTCAAAATGAGTCTATATGAGGGAAAGGGTAAAAGAGTTGACATCTCTGATACCAGCCATAATCAAACTTGGTTGAGAGGTTAAGTACAAAAACATAGTCCTTAAGCTTGGTCAAGATTGCTAAAAATAAAGATGCTAGAGTGTTAAAAAAATAATTAAGACAGACACTAGCTAGACATCCACTTTGTTATCAGGTGAGTGAATTAAATTCTTCTAGAATTCCTACTCAAATGTCAAGGTCACACTGCCTTAATCCTATACTTCATAAATATTTATGTACAAATTTATGACGTTATGAATATTAATTAACTGAACTTTAAATGGTTGACGAATCAGTGGATTTTTCTTTACTCTGCAGACTGTGTAGAATCTAAGCTACAATATTGTATGAGCAAACAGTTTGCCGATGCGTCAAAATGTGTCTACATAAAGTAAAGGGTTGATGAACATAAGCGTACTGTGTGTGACAATAAAACCTTAAAAAAACCCGTCATGCATGCACCACTTTATCTTGAGAATTCATCAGTGTCTTTAAACAATAGTTATGCATGTACACTGTTGGTGTACCTCCTAAATTGTGCACTGTCAAAATAATCATTTGAATTGAGGTCTTAAGGCCATACAATGTAAGTTCATTGTTATAACACTGGAGATTTTTAAGTTTTGTAAGATCATCTAGGTTACCATGCAGCTGCATAAAATATTTGAAAACTTCATGTTTGTTGTCATTATATTTCTTATTATTGCAAAAAGCAAAGTTTCCTTTGTACAAATAACAAAACGTTATCTTCGACATCCATCAATAACAATGGCACCCCTTCCCTTGTTATAGAAGGTATATTGTGATAATGAATGACAAGGACGAATGACAATATCCTACATTTCGTAGATAGGTTATCTGGTTTATTTTATTTGCATTAATTCATTGACATATAATTACAACCTAATATGCAATATAAATCTTTATTCAGACAATAACAATAGGGAACTATTGTCTTCTCCAAGAGACAGGTGTCTCCTAATTAGTTTGTTGGAAATACAAATTAACAAAAACATTTAATTCTATTTTTACATGTTCACAAAAAAAATGCATATGTTTGTTTGTTTACTGGGTTTAACATCCCACCGACAGTATTTTAGTCATTTGGAGATGATGTCTGCTTGAGAAAGATATAGTGCTGCCACAATGCAGTTATCACGCCGTAGACATGTGGCATGATACCACACCAAGTCATATTATCTTGACACTGAGCCAACCAGTCCTACAATTACCCTTATATGCAGGAACTATACCAGTACCATTTTTTACGACTGGTATGTTGCGGCCAGGGATCAAACCCACAACCTCAGGATTCCGGTGCAGCCGCTCTACCCACTCAGCCACCAGGACCGGTAAAATAATGCATTTACCTTATGAATATTTGGTAAATAATAAAGAAAACACGCTGCCAGTTAATTTATTTACACAATTTATTTTGATGTTCTGACAGCCCTGCATAACATGCAATATTGGCTGATACTCTTATCACATTTTTCTCTTTCTTTGCATGGTCATTTTAGAATTAACTATCGTTAACTACACATTAAATATGGAAACATTTTTGGACAGTTTAAACCATTGACGTAAAATTGATCAACTATAAAGTCTGAACGTTAAAAAATAAAACTGTGGCTTTCATGATTTATTGATATAACTACCAGATATATACAACTAATTGCTACCAATCTTTTTTATCAAGTACAATATTACATCATTGTCAGACCATATCTATAGCTCTATTTGAACACCCCACCTATGTGAAGAATTAATATAATGTTTCCTGATTACAGAGTTCCTAACCATGATTTCAAATGGTTATATTTAGCAATACACTGAACCTATCAATGATTATTTCCATTTATGCCTAATTAAGAATTCATTCACAAAGTGCTTTGTCTTCCAAATCTAAATTGCATGACCCCTGCTGACCCCTCATTTATGCTCACTTCAGCCATATTGAATTCACAAAGGTGTAATTTCTACCTGGGAATGAAAAAGTGTTTAATTGGTCCTAAAATGGCAAAATTATACCCAACCTGTGACTAAAGCTGGTCACTACCCCCCACCCCCAACACAACTAAGATAATGGGCAGGGTAGAGATAAACTGTCAATCAAGCCACGGGGCACGGTCAGATAGGCAAAGTAAACATTTAATTGCAAATTTATCCCAAGGGACTGCTAAGAAAATCAATATTATCTTTCACTGGACAGAAAACTTACCAAGATTATTTCTAAAGATTTTCCTTTCCATTCTGGTAACACCAGAGGAGTTATCCTTCTTTTTGAAATAAATCAAAAATGGTTATTTCTAGTTATCCCCCTTTACCTAGAAAGTAAACTATAAAAATACACAGTTTCTGAAACCAGTCTTGCATACAGTTAAGTATTATAAACAATTGAAACTGTTAGGAATTTGGTTCCCTGCTTGCATTCTGTACGCTTTGATATAACAGGAATGCAAATGCTTATGTTAGGGACTTTTAATGGTAACTGAACGCAGTGCACATATCCTGTCCAGGAGCCTAGTTACACGATAGCTGAAAGTAAAGGAAAAGGGGCCTATAACATAAGTCTCTATCTATAGAGTGGTAGCTCTTATTCTGAGGTGGTCTTTCTCAGAGTTTTTTTTCTAGATATATTTGCCTAACCCTACAAGTGGCCATTCTAACCACTCATCCAACAGAGGAAGTTTGTTTTTTTATTAATTACTCAGTTTCTTAATATTCCTCTCTGTGCATCACCATCCATGGACAAGCAAGCTTGTCTACTGGTAAATACTTTTCTTTGAAACATTTTTATTGATATCATTGTCCTTTTATTTCTGCCATAAAATAGATCTTTGATTGAACAATCTCTAGGGTTAAATGTTAACCCATCTAATAAATAAAAGTAAACATTATTCTTCAGGGTAATAAAAAAAAATGTTTTCATATCCGAGTCCTAGAACTGTGTAGAAACTCTAGTGTTGGCTGACATTGATGACTTCCCTATGTTTGCCTATCAATCAGCAACAAAACTCTGTATCAGTTCATTCTTTTACTCAAACAGAATAACAGCACATATATACTTCAAGAAATCAATGATTGTATTTGAGCCATGACAACAGCAAAGTTCTTTCACCACTTTTATCTTTGTTTGGACCCTATAAAATACCCCCCCACCCCGATCTTGGTGCTGCCAATTTGTAAACATTTGTAACCAGCATGGACAAGACAAGTGTACAACATTGTAGTCAGTAACAAGATGAACCAGTAACAATCCATAAACCCATTTCTGTTCAATAATTTATCCAACCAGTTCATGTCAATCAATAAAAGATATATTGCAAAGGGAGACAACTATTCACACCTTATTGTGAAAACCATTCATTGAATATCATTCTATTGACTGTACATATTAGCAGTAAACAGGAAAATTGCTCCATTGACTGACTTTTTTACGATTGTTGGGTTTAATGTCCACCAGCAGTTTTTCAGTCATTTGGGGACTAAGTCTACTTTAGACAGATATAGTACTGACACACTTCAGTATCATGCCAAAGATGTGGCATGATACTACACCCAGTCACATTATCCTGACAACAGGTCAACCAGTCCTGGAACTACCCTATATTATGCTGAGTGCCAAGTATGGAGCTACCAGTACAGCTTTATATGATTTAAGTATATCGCGGTTAGGAATCGAACCCACAACCTCACACACCTGAGGTGCTCTAACCACTTGGCCACTGGGGATGGTGACAAATTGTTTATAACCTTTATATATGCAGGTAATGATGAAATATTACACAATGTAAAATAAATGTCCTTATACTTTCATAAACTTAAAAAACACAGTAAAATACATTATCTGGTAGATATATCATCTCCTTTTACTGGTATCCTTGACAATATAAATGGAAACCCTTTGTATATTTCAAAACATCACTTATTTTATGAGAGTGTGATATACTGTAGTAGATGTACATATCATTAGGTATTAACTGATCAGTTGTTATTAACCCTTTCCCTCATATAGACTCATTTTGACGCCCTCAATAGGTATCAGATAAAGCCTGATCTGCAGAAAACCACAGTTAAACCTTACCAAATTTAATTACAAAATCCTCATTTCCAGACCACTGAGGAGCAGCGAACAGCATAAAACCTGATCAGCCTGCGAGTTACTCGCAGGCTGATCTGGTTTTATGCTGTTCGCATAGGTCTTTTCATGGTGTCCTCTATGAGGGAAAGGGTTAAGATGTCTCATTTATCATTCCTTCCAGTGGTCATCTGTTTACTGGTATAGCGTATAATTAAATGTACACTGTGGGGAGCAGTGGTCCAGTGGTAAGACACGCGCTTCGGGAAATAGGGGTCCTGGATTCGGGTCCTGCCAAGGACACTGTTAATTTTCTTGAGCAAGAAATTTACCCTGCTTTGTTTCATTTCACCCAGGTGTAAACAGTCACCTGAGAGCGTGGTATAATTCCGTGGCTGGGTGCCTAAGGGAGAAAGACTCCCCAGGCAGATTGATAGATGGATACTAGTAGTCCAATGACCTGGGGTTAAAGTTGTAGAGTCGGTGAATGTGCCCACAACATGAAACTTGACTGTAAAATGCATTGACTTTTTTAACACCAAAACTTCAAACCATGCTTATAGCAGTCAAGTAATGCATCTGCATTTATTATGTATTTAACTGTTTCATCAGACGCTCATGCCTGGGGGGTGGGGAGGAAAGAAAGAAAATAAAACACTCATGCGAAAGATAGCCCATAACATGCATGTCAGATTAAAATCTTTAATCACCTATCACTGTTAACACTTCTCAATTATTTCTCCTTTTTAGTGTTCCTTTGACAATTTATAAAACAATAACATACCAGTACATTAACAGTATGTATGTGTGTGTGTGTTTTCCTCAGTGACTTGGGAAGGGGCTTGCAAAAAGGATGAAATGACATATGTGATAAATTTATCTCAATTTCTCTCTTTCATGAGGAAAAATGCATTTTTTTTATATTTTTTGTGGGGGGGGGGGATTTCTCATCACAGATAAAGAACTTGCATGAAATTAGATTTTCTTAGTACATTTAACCCTTTCCCTCATATAGACTCATTTTGACGCACTCAGTAGGTACCACATAAAGCCTGATCTGCAGAAAACCACACTTAAACCTTACCAAATTTAATTACAAAATCCTCATTTCCAGACCACTGAGGAGCAGCGAACAGCATAAAACCTGATCAGCCTGCGAGTTACTCGCAGGCTGATCTGGTTTTATGCTGTTCGCATAGGTCTTTTCATGGTGTCCTCTATGAGGGAAAGGGTTAAACATAGCCCTCAAACAGTACACATTATTGATAATACAACACAGACTGCTAGATCTGAATACCGTGAAACTTCACATTCATCAAGTATTTCTCAGGTTCATCAAAAGCTTTCGAGTAATCAAAAGGTTGCTATAGCTACACAAGACCCACCAGGAAGCCAGTATGAATCCTGACCTAGTGTTCTCAAGCATCATCCTCATCATAATCTTAAGTGACCGCCTCACTCTATGAAGAGTATATTCGCGATTTGCGTAGCTGAGAGGGGATACGTTTATCTAAAAAAAAAATATACACGTATATATTTGTACAAAAGTTAAAAGTTTTAAAATGCTCTTGAGCATAACAAGGACTTTGAGCATATTTGAGTTAGAGCCCAAGATTATACTTTCAAACACTCGAGGCCAGATATGCCAAGACACTACCCCCATTTGATCAGGTTTTATACTGTTCACTTGCCTCAAGTATCTCTGTGATTGAAAGTAGAAACTGGAACACCTGCGCAGACTTGTCACTTATATGGTCAAATAGAGAATAAAATGGCATAGCACGGTTATAATGTATTGGTGTCATGGGTGGTAAGAAAGTAAGCAAGTGATTTTTTTTTATTTTTTTTTAGTGGATATGCATACTATGGCCTAAACCTATCACCCATAATGAGGGCTGACCATGTAACTATTCCAAATGCATAAACATATAAAAGGAGATTGAAGACTCTTGTGGTCAGCCCTTGAATTATGGTAGCCTTGCATTATGTACTTTATCTGACACCTCTATCAGCTTCTGTTCATGCACTTTCAATACTGATTTTCTTTCCAGATTTCTTTCCAACTTGTACATGTTGTGGTCTGCTTGGCCTCTTATTAACCCTTTCCCTCATACAGACTCATTTTGACGCACTCAGTAGGTACCACATAAAGCCTGATCTGCAGAAAACCACACTTAAACCTTACCAAATTTAATTACAAAATCCTCATTTCCAGACCACTGAGGAGCAGCGAACAGCATAAAACCTGATCAGCCTGCAAGTTACTCGCAAGCTGATCTGGTTTTATGCTGTTCGTATAGGTCTTTTCATGGTGTCCTCTATGAGGGAAAGGGTTAACATATCCCCATTTACAGACCCCTCAACATTTACCAATTATTTCAACATGCCCTGAATGATCAGTCCCTGGTTCCCCTCTTCTACTGACCTCACACTAACTCTTAACACTTTTCTTGCCTGAATACCAGCCAACTTTATACTTTCCTTACTAAGAACAAAGTAGTGTCATGGATTAACACAACGCTAAATAAATATTAGCCATACACATAATCACAAATCTGTTTCATCATATTAAACCTAAACCTTTTTAACCACTAATATTTATGTCAGATTAAAATCCATAAAGGCTGCCAATTCAGCAGATTTCCAACAGCCGTCATTCAAAAATTTATCAATATTTATTCAGAAATACTGGGATTCAAGAACGTTTAAATAATGTGTAATTAAAGAGGCATTAATGTTGACCTAGCATGGGGGAGTTATATCTTAAATCCATGCCAAAAATAGGTATTTATCAATGAAAGGCATGGCAGACCTGGTTGATACTATAAAAGAGAGAGTGGACATATGCCAAGAATCTTTACACTTCGGACTTACTTTGGAATGATGAAAAGTGATAGGAAAATAAAACAAATCTCAATGAGGATTTGAGAAACTTTTGATGATCTTGACAGATTTAAGTATAAAGATCAATAGGATTTTGTACAGAGACATCAGGGCTGATCTTTTAAAATGGTAAATGTTGGTGCAAAATATTTGACCTCTAAACACTGATGAATAGGATTTTCTGTTGTTGTTTTAACCCTTTCCCTCATAGAGGAAACCATGAAAAGACCTATGCGAACACCATAAAACCAGATCAGCCTGCGAGTAACTCGCAGGCTGATCAGGTTTTATGTTGTTCGCTGCTCCTCAGTGGTCTGGAAATGAGGACTTTATAATTAAATTTGGTAAGGTTTAACTGTGGGTTTCTGCAGATCAGACTTTATGTGGTACCTATTGAGTACGTCAAAATGAGTCTATATGAGGGAAAGGGTTAAATCACAATTATAACATTCACTTACATACATATACAAGAGTGTTCTCTGGAACACGTGTCACCTACTGAAGCAAGACGGAAAAAGTGTGATGGACAGACGGATGGACAGACACCTCTGCTTACAGCAGGTGACACAATAAGTGTTTGGTCTATCAAATTTCAATATACTGACATCTTACACTGTGCTCTACCACTGTACATAAAATTACATCATTACTGCATTTTTCCTAATCATTATATGCCATTTATTCTGTATGTCCTTATCGGTTTAATAGGGAGAGCTGTAACAAAGTTTTGAAACTTGTGGCTCACCGGTATCCAATTTGCTATTGTTTCATATATGTTATTATGTATAATGGTGGCAATAAAATATGTTTATATTATTTACAAAGTAGTTCACTGTTTCCATTCAATGAGTGCATCATCTTTAAATTCAATGAACTACCTATTCAGTGGGAGAACATGGTCAAATTTCTGCCACAAATTGACTTTAAACAGTACCTTCCATCTCCTATTTCTATATCAATAATTGTACATGTATATTTGGATACCAAGATACCATTTTGTGCTTCATTATCACCTTTCTTTGTGTTTTACCCCAATTTTTTATGAATACAAAGATATATAAGAATATTGAACATTTCAATTGCAGTCAAATATTATCTGGCCACCTGTACGTGTTGATATAACACAACCATGCAGAGTTGCAGTTCCTATTGTTTATTGCTTCAATAATCGGAAAATGTTTTAAAAATGATTAAAGCCTCAAGCTATCCAACATTCATTGAAACACAGATCACAGCTGTATGGGCCTCAATGTATCTTTTCTATTAAGTAATGGATAGTTTTTGGCCTTTCTCCCTTACAGAAAGTAACCTATCAGACAAATATAAACCAAAACCTTGCCTGCGACTCATCATGTCCTATACCGTTTGTCACATTTTAAGAATAAAGGTATATAAACATGTGCTGTTCAAGCAGTCTGCACCTTGCAGTCAGATCTGGTTCTTAACAGTTCCCAATAATAGTTGCGAGGTATTTTCATTGTGATAAACTGATGGTGGATATCAGGCCAGAACTAAGCAAACCTCAGGCTGGCTTGATTAATCCTGTTTACTCTATTTATGTACTCAATGAAGACATATTCCTGAAGATAGGGCACATATAGGATATGGAAGGTATACATACTGTATTTGCTGAATATTATCAATGTCCTGGGGTTTGTGCAATTATTGATTTTAAGGCTGATTCAATGGTAAATATTAGGAATGGTAGGATCTCTTTTTAATCTGATACTTTATAGATAAATAAAAATAGTTTTCAAACATTTTTTATATAAAATACCTTAAAAACATACATATTGAGGGGAAATATATTATTTGTTGCTTCCTTTTTTTTCTCTCTTTTTTATTGTGTGTGCAAGGGCAGCATATGGAATGCAAATTGTGAGAAATCCATTACATGCAACATAAAAATAATTCAAACATTTACCTTGATGCTTTCACGCATGCATACATTTTCATGCACCTAATCAATATCTGATTCATGTAATTTTCAAAAAGTCTGATTAACCAGTTTCCCCCTCTTTTTTTATTTAATTTTGGGTCATCTTGGGATCAAATCAGGTAATGAATAAATAAATATACCATCTAGATAATATATTTTATTGTATATATAAATGTTAACAAAGTCATACACATGTAATTTAACAGATCTATGACTCCATCACAGAATAAACAAAAGTGTATTTTTAACTAACAAGTCTCTCAAATCAAACCAAGCATTTTAAAACACCCAAAAGGACCTGAGGACACTAACACATGTTTCAAAATGCCATATCTGTG
>CM037782.1:16074704-16114731 GCA_021229015.1 Solen grandis
AAATCATTTTAAAAAAAATGCAAAAAAAATATTTTAAGCAAAAATTACCCAAAATAAGTGGACTTTAAAATGTAATTACCCATCGAAACAATTTCATTTTGAGCCAAAAGGGAAAATAATGGGAAAAAAATACTTTGACTAAATTACTTTACAAAATTTTTTAATTCCTTTTCTCTACTTGTTTTAAAGTTTAAATTTGCATTGAAAGGGGGTTAATTACCCCCCCGGGGCAGGTTGATGGACTTTCGCTATAAAAAATTTGGGGGGATTTCGTTTTTGTAAAAGTTAAAAGAAAATTTTTTTTTTTTTTTTTTTTTTTTTTCTTTTGTTTGTAGCAAAAAATTTTTTAGTTTTTAAAGAGTAGATGCTACTTATCGCTGGGCCAGCTTTTTAAAACTTAATCAGAATGGGTTGTTTTTTCAAAATGTCATCAGCTTTACTATTTTTACGTTTTTTTTAAAAACCCTTTTTTTTATGAAACTAAATCCTCTAAATATTTTTTGAAAGGATATACAAACAGTAGGCCAATACATCATCACGTTCACTTTTTTAATATTTACGAATATAATAATCTACATGTATGTGTATTCATGATCTCTTAATGTAGACGCCCTGGTATATTTTAAGTTTAAAAAAAAATGAATAAGAAATGAAATAATTTGAAAATTTCAATCTGCTATATTTTGGGAAAAAACCAATTTTCGGGGCAATGTATATGTAGATTTTGCCTGATCACTTATTCAAATCAAATCCTTCATTGAGCAATGTTACTGATAGGTCGATGAATACGAAATACTAATGCACAGAAAACATAATCTATGTGCGAAATAAAACGGGAATTAGAGATTTTATATTAAATATCAACATCTTTTATTACTGAATATTGTTTGTTTTGTCACTGATTTAACATTTAGAAAAAAATGTACAAAAAATATCAACACACAGAAGGGGTCCAAACCGTCTGCAACCGTCCGACCCTGAAATGTGCGCCGGATTTTTTTATCTGGGAAGTCTGTGTATGAAGGCTTCTTCTAGATCGATAATTAGACAGTCAAGATTACCAGGTTCGAACCTTACAGCATATACCCGGTATTCCCTTCCACATATTTGAAAAAATATATTTAAAGTGATTTTTTCCCCTGACTTAAACAAAACTGTCTTTTTCACTGCTGAGTCTTTTTTTTTTTTGAGGGTGGGGGGTTCATAAAAATACTTATTAAATTTTTATGCCAGTTTGCAGTTGAAAATGCACGAGAAACCTGTATTTTTACCCTTACCCCCAATACCGGAAAAAATGCCTTTCAGTAATATCAGCAGTGTTCAAGTCTCCCCTGCCGTGTTCAAGTCTCCCCTGCCGTGTTCAAGTCCTCTCCCCCCCCCCCCCCCCCCCCCCCCCCCCCCCCCCCCCCCCCCCCCCCCCCCCCCCCCCCCCCCCAATACAACTGTAGTCAAATACTATTGCACAGTAGTTATTAGTTATTCAATAACATGGCTTTTCGAAGGTTAAATATAAAATTATATCGCTCACGGCTTAGTCCCACTTGACATTTTTCCTCGGGGATGTACTCCCGATGGAAATTGAAGAGCCTCGAGAGGCGTCGGGAACAGATTCCCCTGTGTCCCGTGGAAGCTTCGAAAGCGTCGCGAGCCATGTGGAGTCATCGGGAGGCCTCGGGAGATCTTCATTGCTTGCATTGAAATTTTTCCCTATATGTTCTCATAATCTTCCCCGAGACACCTAGGATGGTACAACGATACATCCCCTAATCTACAGGGATATTCCCCTGATGATGTTTCAAATTCGGTGAAGCTCCATGACACCTTCCCCGATCATAGGAGAAATTTCCTTAGCATCGGGAACTATCCCCGACAATACAAGGTCATTGTAACATAGCCGAAACATCAGTGGACGTTTCAACGGACCAATCCCGAAGCTTCTCATGGGACTGCTCCGTCTTTTTGGCTCAAACATCTGATGCCATCGGGAGAAAATTTGTGTATTTCCAAATCACCGATGATTTTTCTCCAATGGGACCTAGGCATTAGATCCATGGTCTTCAAGTTTAAAAAAAAAAAACTTCACTTTTATCCCCATACCCTTCAGAATGTATCTCCGTCACACTAAAAACTTTTTTTTTCCGAGGGGAGCATGCACCCGGACCCCGTAGCACTCACACCACATTCAGACTTTGCCTCCACCCCCCAACGGAAACATTCTTGATCCGGGCCTGATTTTTAAGACAAACAGCTCCCCAAGTCAGCTGTGGAACAATTTATGTTACTACTTGGTGTCTCGCTAGCGCTCGACACGTGGCCCGAAGTTTAGCCACAAGGCGTTTCGACATCATAACTATGGAACAATTTAACTCAAGACCTAACAGTTGAATTACGTGAAAGTGACACTTACGTAATACCTGTTTAAGGTGATGAAAAAAAGGGACTGAACATATTAAAGTTACACATGTTAAAAATATTATACTACTATAAACTGTGAGTTTTGGAGCGAGAGAGACAGAGAATATGTGAGAGAAAATGTGGATGTTTGAGTGTTTGAGGATTTTCCTATTCTAGAAGGTGGCAAAAATTTACTGAGATAGACCTAATCGTCGAAATATTAAAACCGTGCATCGAAAATCGTTTGGTAAAATATCTCTGAATTTGTTTTTGTTGTTTAGTTCCCCTCTTTTACACAAAAGGATCACGCTTCCAAATATGGTATTGTGTACTACTGCCAAAGCTACACACTCCTGTGGGCGGAGCTTTAATGTCATACTCTTACTGATTAAGTGCAGCTCTTAACGGGTCCCATCCAGTGATTTCATTGGCTGAAAATGTAGGTTATGACTTGGAATATAATATTAAAGGAGTAGGTTCAAATATTTTTCAATGAAGGTAACATAACCATATCTTGTGAGTTGACTGCAGGTCTGCGAAATGTGTTTAGCGGCTATCAATCGCTGATTTTTAGACTGTTGAGCAGAGATCATTTCGGTCGCTTCGATACAGGGTTTTTTTGTTTGTTGTTTTTTGTATTGTCAGTTTGGTTCAAACGGGTGTGTGTGATAAGTGTCATGCGTGTTTTAATTCCGTTCCGTACTTTTGTTTATATCTGGCTAGGTTTGATAACTGTTATTTTATTAAAAGCTAAGGCTTCTAAAGTCACTGAACTTCCTCTGCATCAACCATGGAAGACGCTGAAATATCAGGTTTTCCCCGAGCCAGTCGGTAGAACAGTCTCTGCATCCTTCAGGTGATACAATGAAATAAGAGTCATTACTTGACTGTCTGTCAACTCATATGACACACCAAAAAATGTTTAGCATATGCCAATGCATCATTGAACGTTGACATTGTTTCGACTCTGAAACTGATTTCTAAATATGATTTGTAACAAGCAAACAACGTTAGATCGCAGATGCTGTAACACATGTAAAAAATACCTTTGAACAAAATACGAAAACCGTTCACTGTATCGATACATTGTTTAGCATTTTAAATAACATGTATTGTGGGGAAAAACACACATTTAACACTTCATGATCATTTAAATCAAAGTGTTCTTTTCTGCGCGTTAATGTAAACAATAGGTCATTAGCCGGATATCCGACTAGACACTTTGGTGTATCCTTGTACATGTACTACAACGAGGTATATCTAACGGGTTAGGCCGGGGATTGCCGAGTTGATACGATTGCCTCATCCCCTCTCGAAACCCCAGAAAAAAATCGTTTGACAAAAAATTAATTGTTGTTCACGTAATGTACTACAAATGAAATAGATTAATTGTGACAAATTATGGTGCATGGAAAGCGTAGTTGTAACGCGCTTCGCTTCTCAACGGTGAACGTAGAACCACCAACCTACAGCAGACGAGTTGGAGGGCTTCTTCACATGACAGATCTGAAGTGCTTGGACAGTTATTTGAGCCCACAGCAGTATAGGTACCATATGATTTAGATTGATAGTAAAATAGTATATATATATATATATATTGAATTCAAATAGATCTAGCCTAAATTAAAGCCAGAATTATCTGTCTAAGGATAAGTCATTATGAAAGAATCCAACTTTCCACAAAGTCTCTCTCTCTCTCTCACACACACACAGTTGTACACACATCAAAGAGCTAGAGATCAGTTTGTGTTTCTTCCTCTGTTCACTGAAGTTCCTCTTCAATGCTTGAAGTCTTAGCTCATCGAGGATAGCATCCATGACGAGCTTTTGTATGTAATTCAATATTAACAATAGGGGCTAAAATTAAATGGTCCTTTACGGTGTCAACATATAAGTTCGAGTATTGTTGAGCTTTCAGATCTATCTAGCACCTTGATAACAAGAAATAACCCATAAAATCGCTTACCGTGCAGTAGTTAGAATTAACTGAACGTTGGAAAGCGTCTGCGCCTGCACAGGGTGTCTGCGCATGCGTATCGGAAGGCGAAATGCGAAATATTGAATTCTCGCCCGGCGGGTTGGCCAAGCGAAATGTCGCAAAGACGAAGTATTGATTTTTCGTGTTGCGGGGCGAGATTTCGCAGCGAAATATTGGATTCTCGCCTGGCGGGTTGGCAGGGCGCCAAGCGAAAAGTCGAAAAGACGAAATGTTGATTTCTCGTGTGGCGGGGCAAGATTTCGGGGCGAAAAGTCGAAATTTCGGGGCGAGATTTCGGGGCGAAATGTCGAAATATTAAGTTTCGGGGCGAAAACTCGAAATCTCGCCCCGAAACTTCGACTTTTCGTGTTTTCGACTTTTCGCTTGGCCCGAGATTTCGACATTCCGCTGCGAAACTTCGCCCCGAAACCCGAAACACGAAATGGCAGAAATCAGCCACCATATAAGTGAGTGGGTACAGTGGTCGCCCGTCCAGACACGTAGGTTTTCTCTAGGCTCTCCGGTTTCCTCCAATACGCCGCCACCAAAGCCATCAAAAGTGATTGATATAAATTGTGATAACTTGTTTCGCAGCCGATGTAAAATAAAATTTAAATAGACTACATATGGTTTAAAAAAGGTATTAAATATTATGTATACGTTCCTATTTGTTTTAAATCTAAATATAATGATTTACTATGTAGGCCTACAAGTCAATAAAATATACTATTTCCTGTTCTGTTCCATTATGAATTAAGGGGACCGGTCATTCTGACTAAAGTAGTCAGATTGGTGGATCGGTAGGTATTAATCTTTATTTTCGCTTTAAAAGGGGGTCATCAAAGATCAGAAATGTTACTTTTACCTGTTTCTTTACCAGCTAGTTGTGTCGGTGAGATGAAATGGACATCTTTAGTTTATCATGTCTATGGTCTAAACGGGATATCTTTTTCTTTTTTTTCTTTTTTTATCTGTAATTAACGCATTCACAATTTCTTATGCTGCCTTCATACTTACACATTTAAACAAATAATCAAAGGAATTAACTAAATGATCCATGCTAGGCGATACTAAGAAAAAAATGTTGTTGTTGTTGTTGTTTTTTTTTTTTTTTGTATGTAGATCTAGATCATAATAATTTTTATTCAAAATGAAAAAAAAATCATAAATAGGCCTATAACAGATATTTCTAAGAAGGATATTTTGACTATATTTTGTCGATTGAGGGACGTTAATTTTGACCGAAAATGAGGGACGAAGGACGGGAGTGTTTTTGACTGAGGGACATTGTGGGTAGTAAACTGGAAGAAGAGCCGAGTTTACCATAATTACCTCCCCTGAAAAATTCTTCTATTGTAAACAACCATCACATATTAATGGTCATGTGAAGAGGAAAGTTGTGTCCTACACATAGATCCAAGTGATTCTCCATCTGTTTCTCTATAGTATGATTCGTTATAGTATTTTTTATCCCTAGACTGGGCTTTTACACAAGGGTACAGGAGCGCTGATCTAATCGCATAGATCTTAGCAGCCTCCGATGGCTGATTTGAACGCTTATGATTTCGCGTTTACAACGTTGTTGTCGGGCTATTCTAATCAATCACTGTCCAAATGAAATAAGAGTTTTTGCTGTACAGTTTTTCATAACATTCGGGAAAATCTTCCGAGTATCATACCTGAATTATTTTTTTTGGTATCCCGTAAAGCTCATCGCTATAATAATGTTTCCCGAATGTTAGGAAATAGTGTACATCTGACAAAAATCATTAGGAGTTTTATGTAGTGCACAATTTTCTGCTTCGCATGCGATATATCACATTAGAACTGGTGATGAAATTAATTGCAGTATTTTTCTTTTATGAATCGAGGCAAATTATGTTGGCTCAGTTACTGAGATAGCTTAACCCTTCACGAATATTGATGTACAAATTTATGATTTTTGAATATTAATTATCTGAACTTAAAAAATATATGAAATCGTGAATTTTTCTTTGCCAAACAGACTGTGTAGAAACTGAGCTACATTGTTGTATGAGCAAACTGGAGAGACCCTGATTAGACAGCTCCTATAGGATCAACTCGGCCTAATTACCAATTCGGCCCGGTCCAAGTCGTCCTACTAACCAGATCGGCCTGGTCCAACATGGCCTAATTTGATTATTATTATGATATGTACCATGATTATTGAGTTTTATATATATATACTCTATAGTTGTATTACTCAATATTATTTTTATCTGGCAGATGCAAAATTGAAATAGATAACTCAAACACACACAACACATCCAATCACACATACGCACACGTACAGGTAGGGATATAAAACAAATCAAAGAAATAGTAGAATTCATTTTTCTTTGTACATTTGTGTAGATAAAGATTGATTAAATAATCATATTAACATACAGCGCAATAATATATATACATTACGGAGAACAAATATTACATTTAAACAAAATACCTAACGACCTAACAATGATAAAAAAAAAATTTTTTTTTTTTTTTTTCTGTCTTGAAATGCCTGACTTGACTATTTGAGTTCACCATCACTTCGAAAGTATTTCAGTCTTGAAATAGTATTTGACTTACAAATTTTGATAAATCTATTGAGAAAAATGTTTCATTAAAACATTCTTAATTTAATTTTATATAAGCCTATGGTACAGCATAGTTGCTGTATTTACATAGTATTAAAGAGACCATGCATGGTTACAGTGAATTGATTCTGCAAAACGAAACAAAAAAAGGTTAATTTTGTATGCAATATTGAACAGGCATAATATCGAGCAACTTTGAAATATATTTTAAAGGAATACCATTCTAAAGATCATGAAAGTGATAAATTAATTTGCTATTTATTTTGAAGTTTAATACTCTTCTAATTAATAACTGTGTAACACTTTTATCATTTTTAGCACCTTTATCATTCGTTGAGAAATTTAAGAATGTTTGTCTCACGTAGGTGTTACCGGGAACCGGGAACACCTTGTATCATATATCATAGTAGACCAACTTGGACCAAGCCGACTTGGATTAGGCCGATTAGGTTTTCAGGCCGAGTTGATCCGATACCCTGCTCTGCTTGCCAATGTGTCAAAATGAGTTTCTATGAAGTAAAGGGTTAAAATGACTTCATATATCAAATGGTACTGTATGGCCAGACTGGTAAATATTCAACATTACATTTTTTTTTCCATTACAGATTCTTCAGCTATCATGTAAGAATAACTACTTATTGTGTAACTACATACATGTACAAGAATGGCTATGTGTGATTTGTAGTAGATAAAAAAAAAAATCCAGCCACAAGCAGGTTCAGTACTACAGACAGCCTGTCAGCCATGTCAAAGTTGAAGAATCCCCGAGTTGTGAAAGTGTTCTTCTCATCTCCATTTGGAGGAATGGAAGAGGAGCGAGAAGAGTTGACCCGCCGCTATTTCCCATCATTACATCATCTGTGTAATTCCCACGGGCTGCAGTTTGCGGCAGTTGACATGAGGTGGGGAATCACTTCAGAGTCATCAGATAACGCCCAGGTCATCAATATCTGTCTGAAGGAAATAGACCGATCAGATATGTTTGTTGGATTTTTCGGTCAGGTAATAAGAAAAGACATTTTACTTTTTATATTGTTTTTAACTCTTAAGGTAAGAAAAAGTGCTAAAAAATTTTACAATAGGTTTCTTGCTGCCAACAGGATACAAACCCATGATCTTTGGATCCATAAACAATATGTTCTACCACAGAACCATGGTGCCCATAACATAATTTACATTGCAGATTTTTTTCATTTGATAATTCATAAATGACCAGATAGTAAACTAAAGAATACAAGTTTAGATTGATCTCATGACTTTAGTCCTATGACTTTAGTACCATGACTTCCATCTCTGTCTCTCAGCCCCTCACCGCTGTGGGTTCGAATCCCGGTATGGACTTCGGATTTTTCATGTGAGGAAGCCTTCCAGCTGGCTTGCAGTAGGTCGGTGGTTCTACCCGGGTACCTCTGTGTACTCGGGGTCTTCCTCCACCTGTAATTAGCTGGACGTCGCTATATGATTGAAATACTATTGCAGCGACGGTAAACCCCAACACAACAACAACCATCTCTGTCATTTTATCAGCACTGCTCACCAATTTCTTTGCAGTTGTTACTACATGTATAGCTGGTATTCAGTCACATTCCTATTACCTTTTAATGTTGAAATTTCCTATGGATTTCAGGGGGAAAAAGCAAATGGTTCAATTTGGCTCAAAGAAAAGATAATAAACTTATAGGCTAGCTTTCCCCTCATACTGGAAGAAAAAATCCCAACTGGAAAGGCCTCTTCTCAAACACACACACAAATCAAATCAGTGATATCTTCCATGATCATCATTTAGTATTCTGTTCATTACAATTTTATGGTTCTTATACTTATGGCAGTGATAATTTTTTATGAACAGTATTAAAGAGTTAATTTTTATACTTTTTTTACCAGAGATACGGATGGCATGGGGCCAATGATAGTACTCTGCAGGACAACTTTAACAATGCTGCTGGACGCTATCCGTGGCTTGACAACTTCAGGGATAAGAGTTTCTGAGCTGGAGTTCCTACATGGCTTCCTAAACAATCCTGGTCATCTACCTGCTACCCTGTACTTCAGAGATAAGGTGATTCTATTTCTATTTGTGTTGCTTTTAATTTTAAAATATGAAGTATATATTAAATACATTAATGCTGATTTTTCTTAAAGGGTATTTTTACTAAAGATGAAATCTTGCTTTTTAAAAGGATATAAGATAAAACTAGCATGTTAGAGATATTCCGCTGTCAGTCCAGAATTGTGATATGACTTACCGGTAGTTTAAATAATATCAGTAATGCAGAATATTAACCCTTTATCTCATATAGACTCATTTTTACACATGTAAACATCGCAGACCCAGATCTGACAGCCTTTGGAAGATGCTGTCTGATCAGGGTCTCCACTGTTTGCTCATACTGTATTGAAGCTTAGATTCTTCACAATTTGCATTGCAAAGAAAAATCCATTGTTTCATCTACCGGTAAAATTTAAAGTTCTGTCAATTGATATTCATCAAGTCATAAATTTGTACATGGATATTCATGAGGTCACGTGTTAACCATCATATTGTTTTTCTTTGTCTGTGACAAGATAACTGAACTCTGATTACCGAAATAGAGAATTGATATACATGTATATATTGTATTTTTGTTTTATTTTTAATTCTTTGATAGTCCTATGATGACTATCAAAGAGAAGAAGGACAGAAGAAAGGAGATAAAAAGCAAGTTTTTAAGTACTCGGCAGAAAGTGAACTGTCAACGGAACTGATGGATGACCTGAAACGCAGAGTATGGGAGCAACGAGACAAGGTAATTGTTTTAATAGGCTAGTAGGAAAAGGAAAACCAATAGAAAAAAGAAAACCACTGTATTTTGGTTTTCCGATGGATATCGACTAAACTTAGTAAGAGTTAACTATGTCATCTGACATCTCAGAGCAGATACACTTGCTGATATACTATTGTTTACAGTTATTATGTAACCTAAATATGACTTAGTCATTTAAAAGAAAGCACCTTTTTTCCAGCAAAGAGCAAAGAAGTCCCAAGGACTTCGGTTTAACGAAGTTCTACTGTATAGTTTTCTCTTTATTTAACTAGAATCTGTTGTGGTAACAAGCCCAGTAAAGGTTGATAATTTAACATATGTTGCACCTGTCATTACAGAGCCTTTGTGTTTACATGGACTACAAAACCCCTGCAGAAGTAAGGAAACATTTTGCTATAACCTCATCCTTGTTCTTCATTGTTAACATACACAGATTGTAAGACATCTCATTGATGTTCAGTATGACAGTACATGAATATGTCGTAGCTGCTTTGTTGGGTGTATCAATATAAATCTTTAATCTGTGATCCAGTGCTACTAAACTGCAGAATTTATATTAAACCTTGTTAAGCACAATGTAAACAGGACATCATTCAAATGCGTTCAGTCTTTTTTAGAGTTCTTAGACAGAAGGCCAGTCACAACAATAAAATGGATCCACTTTCCAATCAACACAATTTGTTTACCACATGTCACCCATTATCACCTAGTTTGGTCCCCTGCAGAATTGTTTGTTTGGTTCCAGGCTGCCAAGACCATGTATACCATCATACTCACCTATATGCAGGATGTCTTACTGGCAGACTTGAGACTTGGGTCAAAATCTAGAAGGGAGGAACTGCTGAGCCAGCATGATGCCTTCTTGGCCAGTCGCTGCAATATCTATGTCCATGGGGAACAGTATCTAAAACTCCTGGATAAGAATCTAATGGCTGGTATGTCTTATCTGTCAGTAATTTTATATATCTGTTTCAAATCAAGCTTATTGTTATTTTATGCTGGAGTTTACCATCACTGCAACAGTATTTCAGTCACGTCCAGGTACTTACTGTTACAGATGGGGGAGGACCCTGCATGCACAAAGGTACCTGGGTAGAGTCACAACATACCGCAAACCTATTGGAAGGCTTCCTTACAATTTAGTTACATGAAAATTCCAATTGACCCTGCCAGGACTCTAACCCAAATCCGTGAGGGGTTATGTGATAGTAAGCCATTCATATGGAGACAACCATGTGGTGGCTGGTGCCTAGTTATTGTAAGATTTATAGATATTGTTCTATAATCTGATAATAGGCACAAACATCAAGTTTCTCTTCCATCACTTGTTGCAGAAATTAGCATTTGATATAAAAGGTGTTTAAACCTAAGAAATGCTGCCAACAATACTTAGTGCTTAATAATACATTGTACTTAATATCTGAAATTAGGTAAGAACACAATCCGTCATACTTGTTTCGCAAAATATATAAGACAGTGACTTAAAGTTAACATAGGTTGTTACCACACTGACAAACAACATCTGTGAATAAATGATATATTTTTGTATGGTATTTGTGTTTGGTTACATTTCAAAGTACATGTATTTTAAGTATTTCTGTATTTTACTTAGTGTTCAGATTGGTTCCAGTGGTCATGTTGTTAGAATCTCTGCCCCGGAGTCAGAAGGTCGAAGGTTTGATCCCCGGCTGTGATATACCAAAGTCATTAAAATAGTACTGGTATAGTTCCCTTGCTTGGCACTCCACATATAACGGTGCTTCCAAGACAGGTTGGTCTGGTGTCAGGATAATGTGACATGGTGTGGTTTCATACTACATGCCTACAACCTGATACTGCAGTGTGGTAGCACTATATCTGTCTCAAGTAGATACATGTATAGTCTCCAAATGACTGATATACTTGGTGGTAAACCCAATAAGTAAACTAACAAACTTTGTGTTAAGTGTTGATGGGATTTTAACTATTCCTGTTTGTGTTACTAGTGCGGAAGCAGCCAGTGTTGGTGACTGGAGAGGCTGGAAGTGGCAAGTCAGCCTTGTTGTGTAACTGGATCTCCGCACTGAGGCAGGGAGACTGGTCAGCCTACGTCATTGTATACCACTTTATAGGATTTGCAGATGGCAGCACAGGTACTGTAAGCTTGTTTCTAATTTAATTGTTTATCCCTTAACTTCACATGGACTCATTTTGACACATTGGTGAACAGGGCTGACCCAGATCAGGGTCTCCTCTATTTGGTCATACAATTTGAAGCTCACATTCTTCACAGTCTGTATGGCAAAGAAAAAAAAATCCATTGTTTCGTATACCATTTAAAGTTCCGCAACTCATACTCAGCATGTCATAAATAAAATCATAAATTTGTACATGAATAATCATGAAGTAGAAGATTAATGCCACTGTACTCCATGTTATAGTAAAGGTAAGTCTTATCAGATGGAAAGCTGTTTTCAGTCTGATCAGACTCGAATTCCTCCAACAATACTTAGTGCTTAGTAATACTTAAATTCTTAAACTAAGTAGATACACATTCCACCATTCCTGTTTTATAAAATATTTTAAAAAATATGACTAAGCTGAAATCAATTATTACCTTTAAAGCTAATAATATTTGTTAAGAAATGAAATATTAAGGTATTTTTAAAAGAGAAACAAGAATAATGAAATTCACCATTAAGTATTGAAGTATTACTTAGTTCTTAGAATTGTTGGTGGAATTCCACCCAGATATAAAAGAACTGCTTTCTTATCTCAGAAGTACTGATGAATAGGCACATGTAGCAGCATAAAACCAGGCTCAGATTCTATTAACAATACTTAAAACTAAAGAATTCTTAACCCTTTCCCTCATATAGACACACTCAATAGGCACCACATAAAGCCTGATCTGCAGAAAACCAAACTCAAACCTTACCAAATTTAATTGTAAAATCCTCATTACCAGACCACTGAGGAGCAGCGAACAGCATAAAACCTGATCAGCCTGCGAGTTACTCGCAGGCTGATCTGGTTTTATGCTGTTCGCATAGGTCTTTTCATGGTATCCTCTATGAGGGAAAGGGTTAAATTAGTTAGATATGCATCCAAACATTCCTGTCCAATAAATATTTAAGAACATGACTAAGTTGACATAAATTATTACTTTAATAACTGACAATATTTGTCAAGAAATCAAATATTTTGGTATTTTTATTAGAGAAACAACAGTGATGAAATTCGCCCCAAAGTATTAAAGTATTACTTAGCACTAAATAGAGTTTTACCAGATATGCCTATAAGGTACTCCTTCAGAGTTTAGTTTTAGATTACATCAGTTACGAAGTAATTAAGATACTGACTCAAATGTATATACATGTAATCAGTATGAGAAAGATCATCAAAACTGAAAATGGATGATGAAGATGGGAATATGCATAAGGCTGATTTTAACACTGGCTTAAACTGTTCCAGATATCAGCAGCATACTGGCACGTCTTGTGGAGGAGTTTGAACATGTTTGCTCCTCTATGGTGGATGGAACCTCCAGGTCCCTCCCGACTGAAGATCTGAAGCAGGATACCATAGATGATATCAGGGGACAGATGCAGAGACTGTTAGAGGTCATGGATAAACTGGCTGGTCTTGGGAAAACACCAGTACTGGTGTTGGACGGATTGGATAAAGTCACTACCACTAGTAAAATACAAAAGGTACAGGAATAATTATCTTATTATTGATTATGATCCTGTTTTTTTGTTGTTGTTGTTTTTTTCTTGCTAGATTGCCTTATTTTTATGTGTAGTTTCAGACACATTGGTGTCATATTTTGTGTGTTACTGTATTTATACACAAATCACTAACTCACTTTAACCAGTGAAATACAATTTGTAGTTCAAAGTCATTTTCATTCTGAACTTGTTATACATGTATGAAGGCAGAATGGCGAAGTAAATACATAATTTTTCACTTGATATTTGGTTGTCTGTTTGAATAAAATAAAATTATGTTTCTCCTGATACTCTGATACCCACAAATGCCACAATTAATATCAAAGAAGGCCTGTTAAAATTGATATAAAAATAATTGCAAAATGATCAATATTGAAAATAGATTTATTTCTGGACCCAGGTGCTGTTCTGGTTGCCTAGCAACTTCCCCTCCACGTGTCAGGTTGTGGTCTCCAGCCTCAGTAAGGACCAGGCTACTATAGAGGAGCTGAAATCCCGGGGGTACACCCTGCTGGAGATACAGCCCCTGGCGAATGACAACAAGAGGGACATGTGTGTGGTACGTACAGGGAGGAGGGCTTTCTCTCCTGTGATCAAGGATGTATACCTTCTGGTGCAGTTCTTGTGTGGCTTGATGACTCTTCTTGAAAGTACCGTAACAGGGCTGTAAAAAAAAATTTTTTTTTTGTTTTGTTCAATTATGTTACTCTATGTTTCAATTTATGTATTATTTCTTAACCTGCATTTATAAGGTATTAGTTAAACTTCTGAGATTTTTTAATAGGGTGACTTCTGGTGTGTTTCTTTTACCCTTTTAATACATGTTTTCAAACACCCTATAATTTTTTCTTAAACGAAAGAAAGGAAATCCTGCAAATAAAGGTCTTAGATAGCACCGTGGTCCAGTGGTAATTAATGTACCAGGAAGTGGGGCCAAGGATTCCCAGGTACAAAGCACTGGTTTAACACAGGAACTGTTTAAGTTTGAAAAGCAGCTTTTCTTAATGAATTTGTAAGATGTAATGGTTAAAACACCTAACAGACGTGGTAAGGACAAACATTTTTTGTTGAATTATTTCAATTAATGAAACATTTTTTTTTGTAAATTATTTCAATGACCCTTTCAGCAGGATAACTAATTGCATTTTTTTTTTGCTCACCTGAGCACAACATGCTTAAGGTGAGCTATTTGGATCACTCTCCATCCATTGTCTATAATTTGCTTTAAAAGATATCTCCTCTGAAATCACTGGTTAGAACTTGAGGAAACTTGGCATGAATCATCCTTGGGTGACCCTTTACAAAAATTGCTCTAATAAAATTTATCCATGCAGAACTCTTGTTGCCATGGCAACCAACACCATTTTATTAAAGAAAATAATTCTCCTCTGAAAGCGATGGTCAGAATATAATTTCCTTTGACACAATTGTTCACCTCATCGTCACCAAACATAATTGCTAAAATGAAGTTGATCCCTTAAAGAAAGAGGCCCCAATGGGGGTTGGCTAGTTTCCTTATATACTCTAATCTCATTTGGCACAAATGGTCTCCTAATTTTTCTGTACCATAATTGGGAAAATGAAGTTGATCCCTTGAAAAATGAGACCCCAATGGTGTTGTCTAGTTTCCATAATTACTTCATATATAAAATATTGATTTTCTCCCTTTTTTAAATTTATTTTCATATACATGTAGTAGTTTTAAATATCATGGGGACTGTTTCAAAATGTTTGATTTGGTTCATATAAGTATATTGAATTCTTGGAATAAATTGTAAATTATAGCTAAGCCAACAGTGTTTATTGAGATTTTTTTTTTGTTAACTATAAGCAAGGCCGAAAGATGCAAACATTTAAATATATAGACTGCTCAGTTGATATATGTATTTGATAAAAATACAGTGCTGTGCTCATGTTGTGAAGTAATTTATACAATAAATAACAATAATATTTCTTCTCCTCAAACCAACGCACAGAATTAAAATCTGTTTTGAATCTATGATAAGCCCATGGTCCATGGTTTTGATCCCCTTAAAGTTATTCCTGCAGATGGTTTGCTAGTTTTCTTATTTAGTCTGTATAGAAACTTTGAAATTGTTTTTTATCTGAAAATTTAATCAAGGTTAAACTGAATTGTTTAATAAGCTGATGGTAATCTGGAGAGCGTTCTAGGGCCCTGATGGCCCTCTTATTGCTGAAGAGTATAACACTCTGCAGGTGTTGATTTGGAGTCATCTGACCCTAAACTTCATATAGACACATTTTGACACATTTACAAACAGAGCAGACCTAGATCAGACAGCTCCGTCCAGGAAGGAACTGTCTGATAAGGGTCTGCTATGTTTGCTCATACAATATTGAGTCTCAGATTCTAAACAGTCTGCACAGCAAAGGAAAATCCATTGCATCATATTCCATTTCTGTAAATCAATATTCATCGAGTCATAAATTTGTACATGAATATTCATGAGTTATATAGTTAAACTACTGGACCTCATCAGCCTATGATCAGATTACAAAAGTCATGATATCATTTCAGCTGTATGTGATCGTGATGTTGTTTTATATTTGACAGAAAACATTGCAAGAGAGCGGGAAGGAAATGTCACCCCCACAGCTTGATCGAATTGTAGCTGCTGAAATGACAAAAATACCACTATTCCTCAAGGTCACACTATCAGTAAGTTTACTGTAATATTTTATTACCTTTTTGTCTGTTTGGCACATCATTCAGTCCAATCTTTACTGTAAACAAGAGAGTGCTTAATTTATCATGATAAAATGTAGAATTGTTAATAGCTTTATGATGAATCCATTATGATGCTAAGTCCTTTGTTTTCAGATATTTTTTGACGTTTGCAAACATGCTCACTTATTTGATGTTGTGTAGTGGGTCATGCTTTGTTCTAAGTGATGTTGCATCTATCCTTGTAGGAGCTTGTGTCTTTCGGATACTTTCGACTTCTGGACAAGAAAATTGATTCCCTGATTACGTCTGTTAGGTATGTACTTAACTTGTCCTTCCAAATGTTTATAGAAGTTATCACTAAGACTGGACATGAATTTGACAGAAGCACAAACAGAATCATTATATTTCTACATTACTCCCTTCCTTGCATTTGATTGTGTCATGTCTTCATTCATAGGTGAGGTGTAATTTGCAATATCAAAAATGACAGTTCTTTTATCATTCTTTTGTTAGTTTTGAAAGCTTGATGTTCAGAATTCCTTTACCTTGCCTCCAGTGTTGAAGACCTGTTCCTGAAAGTACTGGAGAGACTAGAGCAGGACTACACCACAGAGGATTACCATGGCAACCTGGTTGAAGAGGTAGGGTTATTTTGTTATCCCTTTCCCTCATATAGACTCATTTTGACGCACTCAATAGGTACCACATAAAGCCTGATCTGCAGAAAACCACAGTTAAACCTTACCAAATTTAATTATAAAGTCCTCATTTCCAGACCACTGAGGAGCAGCGAACAACATAAAACCTGATCAGCCTGAGAGTTACTCGCAGGCTGATCTGGTTTTATGTTGTTCGCATAGGTCTTTTCATGGTTTCCTCTATGAGGGAAAGGGTTATACTGTTTTATTTGCAGTTGACCTAGTCATAAGCAGAAAATAATTCCCTAACAAAAGGTTAAGACAGGGCTTAACATTCCAGTGCAAAACCTTGAAAGGTGCATGGTGGGGACTAAGACCACAGTTAATTTTTTATGTTCTATAGAATCATATACACAATGGCATTTTCATTAAAATAAATTGACATCCTCTTTAGTTAGATCTATTCAAGAGAAATAATTCTGTACATTCATGAAATAGGGTCACTGTTTTCTGTGTAAACACATCCAGATACAGGGTAACCAAGGGCAAGTAACTGTGGTCTCAGTCTGTGTGAGCATGACAAGTGACCAGCAAGTGTTTGCTTCTGTTGTAGGTGCTGTGCACCCTGACTTTGTCCCACCAGGGGATGTCAGAGCCTGACCTGAAGGAGCTGTTTGACCTGCAGGACCAGGTCTGGTCACCCCTGTACTTCGCCATAGAGAAACTCATTGTCAACCAGTCTGGTCGCATTAAGTAAGTGGTTGTTTTACAGTTTAACTTTTGTTACTTGTTTTTAAAGCCAATCTTTCTTTTTTTAAGCGGAATTAAGATCCCTCAAGTACATATAATTATTATACCCCTGCTTTCCGAAGTCCTTGAATTGACTTAAAAACTGCTTCTACATTACTTCACCACTTTAGCTCATATTTTGCATATGCATTAATAATGATGTGTAAATGTACATGGCATACTTTCTAAAGAAAGAATTCTGACCCCAGATTGGACTTAAAAATGTTATGTGAAAAAGCCACATGGTGGGGGTATTCATTGCCGTCAGTATTACAGTTTTTAATTTCATAAGTTAAGTGTCATTCCTTGTAATCTAGCTTAGCTTGATTCTCTGAATATACCAAAGAACATTTCTTACAGAAGCCAGTTAAGATAAAATTTACACTTTCAAAAACTGCTTCATGTTCATTACAATTGATGTATTGATATTGTGTACACCATAGAGGTGTCCTTGAGATAATGTGCAAATTTTATTGTTTTCCTAGATTTGGCTTTAAAGAACTTCAAGAAGCCATAAAGAAAAAATACTTGATGGAGACAGACAAGAGGTATTCTTTGCTAATTTTAGTGTGTGCAGTACATTTGTCATATAACCCAACTTGTCTTGAAGTATTTTTTATCTCACACATGTGTAATATCTACAAATAGTACCATGCACTGTAAGTCAAATGTATTCTTACACATATTTGTAAATACAAACATGGCTGACCCATTTCCTATCAAAAATTGAGCCTGATGGTCTCATTAAATCCTACTAGTTTTGATATTGGAATAATGTTATGCTCTGTTTACATGCAAATAAAAATATAAATGTTTTAGTGGAACTACTTTTTTTACTCACTGCAAATATGCTGTAGTGGTAAATAGGTCATGGGTTTTCCCTGTATAATCAAAAACAGACACAAATGACAGGCAAGTGTATATTTTGGGATTATGTTATAAAATAAATCGTATTTATTTGATATCAATTATTGAATACTTGTGAAAAACCCCTTATGTATATACATCTGGAAGTGGCCTTTGTGACTAGTATAAAACACAATCAGTGACTTGCAGACTGTCTGGGTTTAAAACAATTTGAGACTTATTAACCCTTCATATCATGAATATTCTTGTTCAAAATATTATGACTTATTTAATATTGATTTACACAACTTAGGATTTTTCTTGGCTGTGCAGACAGTGCAGAATCTGAGCTACAATGCTGCATGAGTAAATAGAGGAGACCCTGATCAGATAAATGTGGGTCTGCTCTGTTTGCCTGTGCTCTTTACATGGTCTCCTCTGTTTGCCTGTGCTCTTTACATGGTCTCCTCTGTTTGCTTATACAAAATTCTAGCTCAGATTCTACACACTCTGCATAGTCTGTCCAGAGTTTCATATACCATTTAAAGTTCCAGTAAATAAATATTGATTAAGTCATAAAAGTGTACATGAATATTCATGGGGTATGGATTTAAACAAAATCATCCAAAAGCTGAAAAAGACATTTACCTGCTTGCCTTTTATTTTACCATTAAAGCTGAGTCACATGAATTTAAGAACCTGAAAAATACTGATTTTTCTGAATGAATTCAAACCAAGCACCAGTGAAATTAAATTTGTCTCTCAATTTTCTGAATTCCTGTTCTGAAGCTTTCATGCTGACAGATTCATTTTGTTATTTGTTTCATGATTAGGTGAAGTAAAATACATCAATACCAATTTATTTCATGTCTTGTCTATACTTCCAGAAATGGGTTCCTTAGAAAGATGATAGAATACTTCAGTACCAAGTTGGAGATGGTAAGACTGTTTCCTCCTACAAAAATCTCAAATGTCAAGGGTATGATTGAAAATCATTATGTTTTGTACAGTAAAACTTTACTTATCCAACACCTGATATATCTAACAACCTGCCATAACCGACAACATCCTCAGATACAGAAGAATTCTAAAAATGCTGTTTATGTTTAAACCCTGATTTTAACGACACCTAATGTATCATAAGTATCAATGATATAGCATTGAAAAGCTGGAACCTAGTTTTACCGACACCCTGCTTTATCCGACAAAGCCAAGTGGTAAGAAGTGATGGCAGATAAGGTTTTACTACATATGATTATACATAAATGAAAATATGCTTTAACTACCCGGTACATGATTTTGTTGATTTTCTACATAGCTCACTTTTAAAACCAAACATTCAGGTGATAATAATTTCTTCAAAAACTTTAAACAAAAAATGTTTGCCTTTATATCTAGTTCTGTGATATGTTCTGTGATATATGTCACATGTTGACAAATTGGATTTTTAAACCAAACTTCTGTTTTCATACTGTATTTGCATGATATAGAAAACAATATCAATTCAAAAAATAGTTTTATGCCTCTCTTCAAAGAAGAGGGGGCATATTGCTTTGCTCATGTTGGTCAGTCTGTCGGTAGATAACTGAGTGATAACTTGAGTTCTATTTGACCCTTCAGTCTCAAAGTTAATATGGTTGTTGCTTATGACTAGTAGAAGACCCCTATTGATTTTGGTGTCAATACCTCAAAAGTCACAGTCATATTTTTACATATTTTTATATGAAAGTCTTGTCCAAGTGATAACTTTAGTTCTATTTGATCCTGAGATCTCAAACTTGGTATGGTTGTTTCTTATGACTAGTAGAAGACCACTATTGATTTTGGGATTTTCAGTATTGTCTGACTGATTTCTCAAACTCTAATTGACTCCTAGGTATCAGTAACAATAGTTACTTATGACTCATAGAAGAATCTTATTGGGTCTGTACCTCAAAGGTCAAGGTCACAAGGCCATAAATTAAAGTATCTTTAACATTGTGTTAAGGAAGCATTGTTCAACTTATAACACTAAGTACATCTTTTATATAAAATATTGTACAATTGTTGGTTATAGGTAATAGGAAACTCCTTTTGATTTTGAGGTTCGTACCTCAAAGGTCAAGGTCACAAGGTTATAAGCTGAATTTCACAAATACTGTGATAAGTATAAGTATTATCCGACTGATAACTCAAAATCTAGTAATTATGCCCCCTTACAAGTCAGTAGGGACTTACTGTATAGCAGGTATTATCTGCGGGGGTTTTATTTTGGCGGAAAATGAAAATGCGCCAAATATAAGCACCGCTAATACAAACCTCCGTAGTTATAATTCAACAGTGCAGGTACTGAACATCGCTCAAAACACAACTCGTATACAAACGGGTATTTTTATTATTAACTGAATACAAATCAATTACAGTTGTATTTTTTCAAGTAATCAAACACATTTACCTTATCACCTTTACAAACATTTACACCTACTTATACTTGCCCTCTCATTCTGATTTCACATTATTTATATAATCTGATAATCGTCAATTATCATACAGGAAGCGTACTGTATACGACTCAGACAGACAGAGTTATGTACCTTTGACCATCTTTTACCTGGAGGTTAAAATTTGGCGCTCAGTGTAATTTCCGCCAATATTTAGCATCGCCAATACAAAACGCTCTTGTTTACGCGAAATTTTTGCCCCGCAGAAATAACCCGCTATACAGTATGTGCTTATGAGCAGCACTATTTACTTGTTTCTCTTAAAATAAACCATGAAACACTTATAATCTTTTGGTTGTATGTTACTGACAAAGTCACTTTACTTTGAATTTCATAAACACATGTAAATCATATCCAGTTCATTTATTTCAGTGAAGATTTAGTTTCATCTTTTTTCGTAATTATCAGTTGAAAACCTTCACCAAGATAAGTTCTGGACCAATTTACAGGGCTCCTAGTGAAACCTTTAAAACCTTTAATAACCTTTAATTTTGGGGAAATCCTTTAAAACTTTTTATTTTTCCTCAAAACCTGTAATTTATTCATTAAAACTTTATTTTTTAAATTTGCTTGCCACAGTTTTCTGCTATAATAATAAGTATATATATCATTTATATTTGAACAACTGTTTATGTTACTAAATATACACATAGATATTGAATATTTCAAAATGCTGTTGTATTCACCAGACCATTAGTTGTAGCCAGCTGCTGTATGGACTTGGATCTGGCTACTATTAATGATCTTGTGCAGAGACAGCATTCTGAAGACAAGATGGTGAAGCTATTGAAAGATCAAGAAAAAGAATAACAGATCCACATTGTTGAATGGTAATGGTAATTTTGTAAAGAAAGGTATGATTAATTTGTTTGGCTTTTGATAAGACGGACAAAAATAGCCTATATTTGCTCTTTATATTTACAGAAATCACCCTACAAAGACTTTATTTTGTATAATTGCAACCTTTATAATGACCTTTATTTTCATTTGAGACCTAAATTTGTGACATGCGCCTGTTATGAAGTCATACGTCATACATATGGCATATGAGGGGAGTATATGTGTTTTACAAATATTCCTTGTTCTTTCATTTTCACTAGATAGATCACCAAGGTTCATCCCAAATATCCCACCATTCAGTGTTTGAGTTGCCATGGTTATGGAAGGAGCTTGGAGATGTACAAGGTCTTATTGAGTGTCTCTCCAACTATCTGGTGTTCTCTGAGCTGCAACAGTAAGTCAGTCACTGTCTGGGACAAGCATCTGTCATTGTTATTTACATTACTGACTTAACTTTTAAGTCGAATGATTTCATATCTTAATCAGGGATGCTTTTGTGGTCTCCTTTTTAGCTCAAATGGCTCTGTGTTCTAGAAAATAAATATGGTACTCAAATAAGATTTCCATACTCGGACTCAAACTATGCCCATTATGTTTAATAGAGATTTGAGTATAATATGCAATTAGAGCCTGAGATTGTACTTAAATATTTTCAGGAACACAGGGCCTGAGCTCATTGTGCTAAAGGTGAGCTATTGTGATCATCCTCCAATGTCCTTGTCCATGATCAAAATTTGATTGATCTTTCTGTGGGCCTTCACAAAATTTTCTAAAATAAATGAGCAAAATTCTTATTGCAACAGAAACAAGAATTTTATTTTGAATCCTTCAAAAATGTCCATATGTCCATTTTTGAAACCAATGGACAGAGTTCAATTTCAACGGCACAAATATTCACTTCATAGCCCTCTACCAAATTTACTAAAACAAATTAATTTAAATGAAAGTATCTTTTGTATGCAAACAAACTTCCTGCACAGAATAACAATAGAAAGAAGTAAAACAACACTACAACTGTGTGCCATAAAAGACTTTATAGACCATTTCACCAGAGGATCAGCAATACTTGGTATAATTTGCTGATTTAAATTGACCAACAGTGACTGGGGAAAAATCCTAAATGTATGTTTATTGCCCAATGAGCAATGTGTGAAACTACACCAGCATGTAGATTATGTGCTGTAGAAGTGCTCGTTGATATATGTAGATTTACGTTTCATTTTGGAGTGAAATAGTCTATTCCTAAAATAGATAAGATGCTTTCAAGGTACACACTTTAATCAGTAAGGACAGTTTATATAGATATGAAATCTTTTTCATTATACCCTCGCTTCACAGGAATGGTGGCTACATTAGAATCACGTCACATCACGTTCCATTCCATACATGAAGACAAAGTGGGATGTGGGAATATTGATCACCTTTAGTGATACAGCAATTAGTTTCCTTCTATAACCGGCACCCTTATTAGGACCCATTTACAATTAGAAGGAACACAACAAAGTGATTCACATTTCAAAAGTGTATTTTTGATAAAGGCATGATTTAAGCCCTTAATTCCTTCTTAGCTGAATTTATATCAAAAAATGCTTCTCTTCCAAAATATATCAGTTTTTTTAAAATATATACCATTCCCTGCCATTTTTCAGAAAAATTGCAAGGTATTCTGTCATAGTCCACATTTTCACCTCACACTATCAGCAGAAATGCCGCTGCTTTTTTTCTTGATTTTGAGACAAACAATGCTCATTTTTCACAAATAAAGGCATACCAGACCCATTCACAATTCAAGGAAAAAATCACTGTGATAGTTCTATTTTTGATTTTGAATAATTTATACAGCTTTCGTTAATCATGGACAAACATATGAATGCAAGCATTGACATTAATCATCTTTTTGTTTGAATTACAGGCACAACATTTATGATTTAGTGTCGCTATGGCAACACACAGAACTGTCTGGAAAGAAGATCACTGAGAGGCTGCTGCTGTCATTTGATGTGAAGGTGGCTGACCTATATAATGACCTAGATGAGAGGGGCCTTCTGCAAGTGTCAGAGAGTCCTGGGCTACAGGTCTGTTGAACATCATTTGTGTGTGCTTTATGATTAACCCCAACGTCATAAGGACTTGTTTTAATGCCTTAGCAAACAGAGCAGACCCAAATCAGACAGCTCTTTCCAGGGTTTCCACTGTTTACTCATACAATAGTGTAGCTCTGATTCTATGCTGTCTAAATGTACTCAGCAAAGAAAAATAAAGTTTCATTTACTAGTACCATTTAAGTTCAGAAAATTAATATCCATCAGGTCATAAATTTGTGCATGAATATTCATGAGGTAAGAGGTTAAACATGTATAACTAGGGTAAATTTATCCTATATTGAGTGATTTGTTTGCTTTAAAGAGCTGGGCTGTGAAACTTTGTTCTTGTTTATTTTTATCAAATATTGATGGCTGAAGTTTTAGATGATCAAAGAAAAATAAATGTCAATAACACAACGGGCATGTATTCTGAAATGTGGAATAAAGGAGAAATCTAGATTGATTAATTAGGCTTTTGTAAAGATGCTCATGAATGTCTGTATGAAGTCTTAATTTTGATATCATGCTGCATTTATTTTGATTCTGTTTTCACATGCATTGCACTGATGTTTCTTTTAAAGTATTACCTTACTTGAATTAAAAGAAGGGGCCTCCATGGCCGAGAGGGTAAAGTTGCTGACTTTAACACTCACTCAGCCCCTCACTGCATGGGTTCAAGTCCCGGCAGGGTCATTCAGATTTTCATGTAAAGAAGCCTTCCAGCAGGCTTGCGGTAGGTCGGTGGTTCTACCCAGATGCCTTGTGCATTCAGGGTCTTCTTCCACCTGTACTTAGCTGGACATCACTATATGACGGAAATATTGTCGCAGCGACGGTTAACTAAAAAATAAATCAATTAAAAGAAACATGTATTAAGGGGTTTTCTACCAAACTTAAGATTTAAATTTTACTTTTGTTAGCTCTATTTAGTGAGCATAAATCTTAAATGAATAATTCTGTTAGCAGTGATCACCACCACGTACGAGATGAGTCATAAATGATCTGCTTTATTAGCAAACAAACAGTCCCTTCAGTTGATACTGAATATAGTGCTCTGACACTCATTTATGTTAATTTTAATCTCAACTTGCATTTTCTGACTTTTCAGCTTGTAGATTTTCTGGACCAGGTCAACAATTTCCTGATAGAAATTGGATTTCATAATGAAAGAGAGGTTCCAATAAGACGTAAAATAAAGATATTGGTATGGAATTATATTCACCTTTTATTAAACATCCAACATTTGCATATGAAGATTTCATGTCCTAACTAAACTTGAGAAATTGGTTATACAGAATATTATCATAGAGTGCCTAAAGAATTATTTTTGAATTAGTTTGTTTTTGTTTAATCTCACAAAGTGAGGTTGGGGCTTCATATGTATAATGCACATTGTCCCATTTCATTTTTATCGAAATATTATTAAATGGACCAAAATACAAGATCACAGAATATACACATTGTACTGCATAAGTCTGAGTCCAGCTCTAGCCCTTGACTGAGATGGGTAGAGAACGGCAAAAGATCGATGTTTAACCCAAAGACATGGAAACAGCATGTTAAATGGCTGACAATGATGATGATGATGTTGTATTGCATGCGGTTACAGACAGAGAGCCTAGCTGCAGGTGTGGTACAGAACCATGGTATTGTGGAGGAGAAGTTATTCAAGGCCCGGTACTCCCTGGCCTGCCTCTACTGTCAGACCTACCACCGCTCCAAGGAGGGCATAAAACTGCATGGAGAACTTCTGGCAGAGAAAAGGTGGTTCATACTTTTCATGATTATACAAGCCTTTTGTTATATCGTTGTTGTTTTTTTAGGTCAGCAAATTTTACATAGTAAAATGGGTATATGATAAACAGATCTTAAAGATTATATTGGTAATATTGCATTTTTCTTCTCTTTCATAGAAACTAAAGTTTCAGCCTATTACTTGCATAATTTTAACTTGACTTTTGTGTTGAATATATCAGATAAGCAGTGAAAATCAAAGTTGATGATTTTATTATTTAATTGCATATGATGTCCATGGTTTTAATGACATCCTAGTATAATTTTACATGAAATTCCAGGCAGGAACATGAAAGGCAGCCAAGTGTGAGTTTGCTACATGATCTTGGGGACTTGTACCATGGCATGGGAGTTGGCTACATGTATCTTAAACAAAGTGATAAGGTAAACTCTCAAACTCTCACATTACATCTTTATGTTCCTTCATAATTTTAGAGATCTACAAATTCAAACCACAAAAAAAATTTAAAAAAATTGTACAACCAATGCAGAATTTAGTTTATGAGATCATGGACCTATATGTATATACATGTATAATTTAAATGTACCAGTATATAATGTGATAGGTAGCAGGAACAGCAATTATCACTTACATTATCAATGCAAAAACAACAAGAGTGTTGACTGTTCTCTGTAACACGTGTATCACCTGCTGAAGCATGACAGAAAAAGTGTGACGGACATACAGACAGAGAGATGATGGAAAAGTGATCACTATGTGTCACCTCTGCTTACAGAAGGTAACACAAAAATAAGTATCTTTATTATCATATTGCTAATGCACCTGCATTTGATATGAGTTAATGTAAAGTGTGTGAATCATTTCTTTGGAAATCACTTAAAGACAGAAACACTGTTGTGGTGAAAGTTATCTCCAACAGCAACAACATTCCTTGTGCTTCACTAATGAGAGCTTCTTTCATAGAAAATATATAACCAAAGTCTACAATCATACATTATCAACAAAAAAAGTGTGGTATTAGACTGCAAAGCTTTTTATTATACTTATTATTTTAACTTTTTTTTATGTCAAACTCTTATTTTGCTTACCCTTATATAATAGAAGTTTATACTTAACAAAAAGTTTGCATTAAGCAAAAGATAGCTCATGACCTAAACAAGGTCATTTCCAGCACTCAAACATTGATTGACTCCTGGTTTGCCTTAATTGACTCCTGGTTTGCATTGATTGACTCCTGGTTTGCCTTAATTGACTCCTGATTTGCTCTGATTGACTCCTGGTTTGCTCTGATTGACTCCTGGTTTGCTCTGATTGACTCCTGGTTTGCTTTAATTGACTCCTGGTTTGCCTTAATTGACTCCTGGTTTGCTCTGATTGACTTCTGGTTTGTCTTGATTGACTCTTGGTTTGCCTTAATTGACTCCTGGTTTGCCTTAATTTACTCCTGGTGTGCCTTAATTGACTCTTGGTTTGCTCTGATTGACTTCTGGTTTGCCTTAATTGACTCCTGGTTTGCCTTAATTGACTCCTGGTTTGCCTTGATTGGCTCCCCAGTTTGCCTTGATTGGCTCCTGGTTTCCCCAGATTGGCTCCTGGTTTTCTTAATTCTACACATTAGTGGCTCATACTTGAAACATATATGCATGTGACCAGAGCAACAAGTGCAGGTGTGTGGAGGAGTGTTCCACTCATCTCACTCTACACATTTACAAGTCTACTTGAAATCATATACACATGTACATGTATTTCACATATTTCAGCATTTTTACAGAACTAATGTAATATTTGAGAAATTAAATACCTGTTGCATAATCATGAAGATTATGACATCGGACTCGATTTCGGCCATTCATATGTAGCACTAAGTATTACTGAACAGGGATCCATCATTTTTGTTTCTATGATTAATATACCTCAATATTTCATTTCTTAACATATATTGTTAGTTATATAGGTCATAATCATGTCAACTTAATCATAAACTCCAATATTTTGTATTAACACAGGAATGGCGGGATACATATCTACTTCATATAAGAATTAAAGTATTATTTATAGCTAAGTATTGTTGGTGGTGTTCAAGCCTAATCTTAATATCAAAGAACATTGATTCAATGTTGATTTCTTACAGGTTATGGAGGTGTCTGAGAAGGCTATGGAGTGTTACCAGGGGTGCACTGGGATGAATGTGCAGAAGGAAATGGCCACCAGCTGGAGCATCATGGGGCTGGCCCACATGGAGAAGAATATGCTTGATGCTTCACTCTCATACTTTAACAAGTGTATAGAGGTTGGCAAGAACTTTTATACCTCCTGCAAATAAAGATTGTCAGGGTATGTGGTTAATAGGTATGGTTGTCTGTCTGACAGTCATACCTTTTGACCATTGATCAAGCATGGCATATATGTTGATTATGATCAGTGGGTGTATCATGACCTTGACTCAAGGTCATTTGCTTGAGGTCAAGGCCAAAGGCTGTGTTATTTTTTTATGCCCCAAAAAGGATTTTTGGGAGGCATAAATTAATCCCGCTGTCTGTCCATTCATCTTTGTCCCACTTCGTGTCCGCTTTGTAACTCCTACATGCATGAGTGGATTTTGAAGTAACTTGGTAGAAATGTTAACCACGTCGAGACAATGTGCTGTGAATAAGACCTAGGTTTGTATCTCAAATGTCAAGGTCCCAACATGGGGTCAGAGGTCAAAAAGGGGAAAATTTTGTCATGTCCGATCATGCATGAATGGATTTTGAAATAATTAGGCACAATTGTTCTTCTAGGGAAGACATTGTGTCATGCACAAGACACAGGTCTGTAGCTCAAAGGCAAAGATCACAGTCCGGGTTCCAAGATAAAAAAAGGGAACATTTTGTCACGTCCAGGCTCTAACTCCTTTAGGCATGGATAGATTTTGAAAATAAATTTGCACATTCTCCATGATAAAAAAGGTATGTTGTGCACAAGACCCAGGTCTGTAGCTCAAAGATCAAGTTCACAGTCTGGGGTCAAAGGACAAAAAGAAAACGTTTTGTTTGTGATTGGGCTCTAACTTCATCATGCATGGATGGATTTTGAAATAACTCAGCATGATTGTTCCTCTAGAGAAGGCAATGTGTCCTGTGCAAGACCCAGGTCAGTAGCTCAAAGGTCAAGGTCACAATCACAGGTCAAAGATTGAAAAGTGGCACTTTTTTCTGTGCCCGGCTCTTAATGTTGTTTTACATATAATGATATTGAAATAACTTGGCACAAAAAGGCTTCCAGATATGTGGCACATTGAAAGATCCAGATTTGTAACCTTAAAATATCAAAGCTATGATTAGTCAAAAAGAAGATGGTCCTGTCATACACATGACGCAGGTTTTAATGTTGATGATTTCCTTTGGTGGCATTTGTCACAGTGACTCTGGCGGCTCTTGTCTAAATTTTGAAACTCCTTGACATAAACTGAAATGTGTTTTTTTTCTTTATTGTCAAAATCAGTATTTTCTGTTCTTCTTCACAACTGATGTGGTCAAAACATGCATGTCCCTCAGGTTTCCCCCTATGTCAAAGGCTCCTAAGTCTAAGCTTGAAGTATGAAATCCTGCCTGACACAGCTTTAATATTAGTTGTCTGTTACTTCTTTTCTATTATTTTCTTGATATGTTATTTTGGTTAATTTCTATTTTCACTGCTTATTTTGAACATATAGTTTTTGTTGTTGTTGTTGTTTTTTTGTTGTTGTTGTTTTTAGCTCACCTGAGCACAACGTGCTCATGGTGAGCTTTTGTGATTGCCTTTTGTCCGGCGTCCGTCCGTCCGTGCGTGCTTGCGTCTTGCGTCAACTTTTCCTTTAAACAACTTCTCCTCCTAAACCACTGGATGGATTTTGACCAAACTTCACAGGAATTATCCTTATCATGACCTCTATCAAAGTTGTTCAAATTATTTTGATTGGGTGAATAAGTAGGTCACAGATAGATTTTTAAAATGCAATCTTAGAAAATCTTCTCATGCAAAACTGTAAGGCCTAGAGCTTTAATAATTGGTATGTAGAATTGTCTTATGAACATCTACAAAGGTTGTTTAAATCATGACCCTGGGGTCAAAATTAGCCCCGCCCCAGGGGTCATTTTATTTTTCATAGGTTTATATAGTGAAACACTTTAAAAATCTTCTTCTATGAAACAATAAGGCCTAGAGCAAAGATATTTGGCGTGTAGCATTGTCTAGTGAATCTCTGAAAAAGTTGTTCAAATAATGACCCTGGGGTTAGAATTGGCCCTGCCCCGGGGGTCACTTGTTTAACATAGACTTATATAGGAAAAACTTTAAAAATCTTCTCCTATGAAACCATAAGGCCTAGAGCTAAGATATTTGGTATGTAGCATCATCTAATTGTTCATTACCAAGATTGTTCGAATCATAGCCCTATGGTGATAAATGACCCCGCACCATTGGTTACTTGTTTTACATAGAGTTATATAGGAAAATCTTAAAAATCTTCTTTTATGAATCCATAAGGCCTAGAGCTTAGATAATTAGCTCACCTGAGCACAACGTGCTCATGGTGAGCTTTTATGATTGCCTTTTGTCTGGCGTCTGTCGTCCATCCATCTGTCTGTGTGTGCGTGCGTCTTGTGTCAACTTTTTCCATTAAACAACATCTCCTCCTAATCCGCTGAAGGGATTTTGACAAAATTTCACAGGAATCATCCTTATGATGTCCTCTAACAAAATTGTACAAATTATTATGATTGGTTGAAAAAGTAGGTCACAGGAGCTAAAAATAGATTTTAAAATGCAATCTTAGAAAATCTTCTCCTGCAAAACTGTACAGCGTGTAGAATTGTCTTATAAACCTTTACAAAAATTGTTCAAATCATGGCCCTAGGGTCAAAATTTGCCCTGCCCCAGGGGTCACTTTATTTTACATAGGCTTATATAGGGAAAACCTAGAAAAATCTTCTCATCAGAAACCACATGGCCTGGTGTTAAGATATTGGGTATGTAGTATTGTCTGGTGGATCTCTACTTAAGTTGTTCAAATCATGGCCCTTGGGTGAAAATTGGCCCTGCCCTAGGGGTCACTTGATTTTACATAGGAAAAATAGAAAAATTATCTCCTGAAATACTGCAAGGCTTAGAGCTTGGAAATTTGGTATGTAGAATTGTCTTGTGAACTACTACAAAAGTTGTTAAAATAATGACCTTACCAAAGTTTGTTTTTAATCATGGCCCTGTGTCAAAATTGGTCCCACTTTAAGTATGTTCATATTATAAACCATTGAAAGCAATATTTCTCAGGTGAGCGATTAAGGGCCATCATGGCCCTCTTGTTTCAATTATGTATCCTTTTTTGTTAAGTTGTTTTTGGTCTCATAAATTTGGGAATGTTTTTGCAATTATCATGCTAAATTGATGATTTCTTTTAAAAAATTCTATCTATCAGTAACTTAACTGTTTAGTTGTTTTGAAGAAATATGGAGGAATCTGAAAAATAAATCTTACTGGATTTGTGTTGGTAAATAGCAGTTGTTATACCAGGATGTCTGTCCAAATGTAGATATGATTAAGATTCTTTTTTAACAAGAAATGACATAATTTTTAGGTAATTGCAGTACCTGATTTCATACAAAACCGCAAATCAATAAGTCACTGTAGTTTTAAACATGTATTTATATACCCAAGTAATGCACAATATTCCCTAGTTGCCATCACAAATGTGTTATTAAAGGTTCGCCACATTTCAGGCATATGAAGAGATCTACTTTGGGCAGTTACCCCCAGCAGTTGGGGAGATTCTCACTAACAAAGCTCTAGTACTTAGGAAGACTGGGGACCTTGATGGGGCTGAACAATTTTACCAAAGGTAAATATATCACATGCTGTTGTGTTACTTTATTTCTTGCTAAAGTTTTTTTTAAAGCATCCAAAGGACCAGTCTGATATATATGATATGTTGAAATAACAGAATCTATCAATGGGTTGGATGGAAGATCTGTAGATGCCAAACAAGAGTTGTCCAGTTCAAGCCCAAAACAAGCCTAAGCAGGTTTACAGCTTGCACAGGACACCTGAGTGTTTTTTTGTCTCTTTCTTTGATCTAAACCAATGGATGACTATTTTTCTCACAATAAACACCTTCACAAAGAAAAGAAAATACAGCTTTATTTATAGAAATTTTTAATCAAGAATGATGTCCTGTTTTGTGGAAAAATGATGTTATTAAAGTTAACAAATTAAATGCCTCATAAAATGTTTTCTGTTTTCATTGTGTGAGAGTATGTAAATACTAAAAGAAGTGTGCATGTGTGTAGAAGTGTACAGTAAGGCCATATGAGGTAAAATTCAACAACTTGTCTATTTGTGTTTAAATTTATGGATTTTTTCTGTCTGGTTAGTAAGAAATATTTACCATCACTCAGTCTCTTAACTGAACATAGTCCTGTCTTTCATCTACAATTAAACCATTACATTTCAAGGTCTGACAGCAAAACTGTACTATCTCCTTCTTTTTCTATATACACCTAGAATAGTTATGTGGTCAGCCTTCGACTTCAAGTTGGATAATTATGATCAATATTGATATACATGTATATGTTTTTGATTTCTTGTATACTTTATATTTGAATAGGTCCCTAGAAGTAAAGATGAATGCTCTTGGAAGAGACCATCCCTTCGTTGCAGTGTGTTACCTTAATCTAGGGGCACTAGAGATGTACAGAAACAATCCAGACAAGGCTCTGCAATACTGCAAACAGGCTGTTGATATCTACGAGGTAGGAATACAAGACTTTGATGTAAGGTCAGCAGGGGGTAGTTCCTCAGCACCTATTACAGCAAAAACGAATAGGGGCTGCAAAAAAAAAAAAAAAAAAAAAAAGAAACTTTAGGTATGGAACAGACAACTTACAATCAGATTAGACTTGATAAATTATTCCTTCTCATAGATAGTGCTACAGTAGGATAAAAATAGTTTATAATTCAAATTAACCCTTTACTTTATGAGACCTAACCTTTGCTACCAGCTTAAACTGAAACAGATTTATATTGTTTGCTGCTTGCAGTTTGATCAAGTTTTATACCAATTTTATACCACTATTTTGTTTATTTTATGGGCTATACCAGGGATGTTCAGTAGTCATAAATACTTATAAAATGAGAATGTTAAACCTGATAAGATTGTAAATAGCTTTTAGGCAGATTTGGCAAAACATTGTATGAAAAAAAGTCTTTATGGACATGAATTCTGTAAAATAATTTTATTCTTGTGATTGTTTTCTTCATAGAAACTGATGTTTGTATATTACATGAAAGTGTCACTTTCATATTTGTATTACCGTAATTGCTCATGTATTGTGTGCACTCATGTATAGTGCGCACCTCGAGTTAGTTTGAGGTTCAATCTATTCTGCTTCTATAATTAGCACTCATTCTTTGTACATCAAGGAGGCCGCCATTTTGTTTAGCCGTGGGTGTTTTGCTGATATTCGATTTAACTACAGGTGACAAATGTTCTACTTCTTCTGCAAGTCAATCATGCGACGATTATTATTCCCTAGTAACAAATTTGGCCAAGTTTGAGTAATATTACATGAAATATTCACTTTCATATTTGTAATACCTATTAAGCAAATAAAGATACTTGTGGACAATATGTATGACAACATTCTTACGACTAAGATCAAATTTGTTTGTAAAAGTTGAGTTGAAAGGGGCACTGATGTGGTATCAACAATACGCGGTTGAACATTTCATGCTGCATTAGTCTTCATACCAAAATTTTAAACAAATCTCTAATGTAATTTTCTGCATATACAAATGTACTGAAACATGTTCCTACAACTCCTCATGCATTCTGTGCAAGCTGTGTTTAACCAAAAGGTCTTTTTTTTCGTATGATTAAAATATTTAATATTTTATTAATGATTTTAAAAGGAAGAAACATGACAGATCTTCATCGTGAATGTGCAAGCACTAGCATGGCTAATGTTGTATAATATTTGAATATACTTCAGTATTGTCACAGTTATTCAAGGATTTTTACTTCTATTCATGCACCTATTTATGTTTTGCCCCAGGGGGAGCATCGGGCTGACTTAGGGGAATTGATATTTTTCACTTTTTGGAGTCTATATCCCCACCCTAGGGCATTGGTAATTTGTCAAAATGCCCACATTATAAGCTTGTCAAAGTCTATTTCCCGGGACCTGGTACCATTCTGCCAAATTCCCTCTGTTGGTAACAGTTTTCTGTCAAAAGCAACTTGTGTGCTTACCACCCCCACCCTGGGGAAAAACATTGATAGGTATATAAGGGTTATCTGCAAAGGAGTATACATGCATTTCTTTAATTTCAACCTCAGGCACTGGGTCACACATTTGATGAACCTGCCTATGTGATGAGCATGGAGAACTACCTAGCCAACATGACCACACTTCTGAGATATGAAGAGGCTGATGAACCATTCCAGAAAACATGTAAGCATTACACATGCACTTAACCCTTAACCTTATGGATATCCAGATACACTTAACCCTTTACCTTATGAATATTCAGATACACTTAACCCTTTACCTTATGAATATTCAGATACACTTAACCCTTAACCTTATGGATATTCAGATACACTTAACCCTTTACCTTATGAATATTCAGATACACTTAACCCTTTACCTTATGAATATTCAGATACACTTAACCCTTAACCTTATGGATATTCAGATACACTAAACCCTTTACCTTATGAATATTCAGATACACTTAACCCTTTACCATATGAATATTTAGATACACTTAACCCGTTATCTTTTGAATATTCATGTTAAAATTCATGACCGGATGAATATCAATTACTGAATTTTAAATTGTAAATGTATATAAAACAATGGATTATGTCTTTCCCTTACAGACTTAAAAATTTGTAAGCTTCAATATTTTGTGTGAACAAGCAAGACTATGAAGCTGTCTTATCTAGGTCTGCTCTGTTTGTCTAGATGCCAAAACATGTCTATCCCTTTCCCTCATATAGATTCATTTTGACGCACTCAACAGGTACCTCATAAAGCCTGATCTGCAGAAAACCACAGTTAAACCTTACCAAATTTAATAACAAAATCCTCATTTCCAGGCCACTGAGGAGCAGCGAACAGCATAAAACCTGATCAGCCTGCTAGTTACTTGCAGGCTGATCTGGTTTTATGCTGTTCGCATAGGTCTTTTCATGGTGTCCTATGAGGGAAAGGGTTAAACAAATGAATACCAACTGTACCTCTATGAGCACATGTTGGGGTTGTAAAAATTTTAGTTCAATGTGTAGAGGATTCAGGATGAGCTTTTGTAATTGGTCTTGGTTTGTTGTCTACAATTGCTTGTTAAAACAGTAGAGGCCACATATTTGGCTATTCTTCATGTCTATGAAGTGTCCTATATGAGGAGGGAAAATGAATTCAGGAGAAGGCAAGACACACTGAAAGATGCACTGACCAACTGCAGCCTAAAAATGACCACCCAAAAGTAACTGATAATGTTAATTTAGAAGCAGGACTTACACTACATCAGATAGCTAGATATGTTGGTATTTTCCCTGCAGGTGTTTTTCACATTCAAAAGGGTAAGTTAAAAATGTGATACATCACTGCCAGATGGATACCCATTTTGCTGATGGATGAACAAAAATGCACTCGAGTTTGGGTTGCTAAAAATCTCTTGAAACTATATTTAAATCATGGTGATAAACATTTTTCCACTCTTGTGACAGGGGACAAATATTGGGTCCTCTTTTTTAACCAGTGTGAAAGGTTAGTAATAAAATGTGGGCGACCAAAGGGTGAAGGTATCTTATCATTGCAGGAAGGCACGTTTATATATGGATGTGAGATCAGGAGCAGACCCTCAGGACATTTAAATATATGTATATGAATATATTAATATTGTGTTGCATGTACACACAAAATGGAGTTACTTTGCTTTTCTCTACCACCAGTACAATGGAGAGTTAAGGACAGAAGTATGGATGCGGGCATGCCCAGCTTGTTCCTCGAGATGGCAAGATACTACCTCCGAGAACACATGTACGAGAAGGCTTACCATACTCTGCATGCCCTCTTGGACTCCAAACACAAGACGAATCTTGTGCAATATGCTCTGCTTGACATGGCTGTCTCCAGCCTCCCCCAGGAATTCAGGCAAAACCTGCCTTTAGAAATGACTATAGAATACGCTGTAGAACAGTAAGTGTCGACACTCATTTACCAGTATATTAATTGTATTGTTTTATTGCAATTTAAGATTACTGTTTTTCTCTGTTTTTGTCTCATCTGATTTATACAACTCCTTGGCCAAGAGGGTTAAGTCACAGACTGTAGGTTCAAATCCTTGCAGGGTTACTTGAAGTTCTTTTGTGAGGAATCCTCCAGCTGGCTTGCAGTAGGTTGGTGATTTAACTGGGTACCTCTGTAAACTCGGGGTCTTCCTCCACCTGTAATTAGCTGGATGTCACTATATGACTAGAATACTGTCACAGCAATGGTTAACACCAACAACAACAAATGAGTTATTATACCCCCAGATACCAAGTATATGGGGGGTATATTGGAGTTAAGCCCATCTGTCTGTCAGTCAGTCTGTAGACGATATTTGTCCGCCCTATTTCTCGGCTACCTTTAGTCATATTTTGATGAAACTTTACAAGACTGATAAGTACCAAGCCTAGTTGTGCATATTGTTGGCATGTCATGATTCACTTGATTTTGAATGAGTTATGGCCCTTTGTTATATTTTCAATGGGTTACAGTAACAAATTTTCAATGATAATTAAGTTTTTAATATTATTTTGAAAAAACTTAGTGTTTGTTTTTCGAATCTTTAATATATTGTAATCAATTCCTGTTCTTTTATATTTCAAATAGAATTATGAATTTGTCTATCGTCATGGCCTTTTCATACACTTGAATACTGGCATTCTATTAAGGTATGGCTTGCATCGTCAGCCTGTCAGTTAGCAATTGCTTGGGCTGATAAGTCTTCCTTTATTATTCAAAGGAATTTCTTTTGTTCTGGAGTTAATATCCCTACAGTATACTTTCGATATTCTGACCCGTGTAGCGTCTCTGAGGAGTTGCTAATCCTTCAGGCATATAATGCTCAGACTGACAGTGCTCTTGTTATTTATATATTTCGTGCCAGGTTCAGAATCAATGTCTTAGAATTTTGAATTAGCGGTGATAAATACCTGTGTATGTGAGTTGTGTGTGAATAGTCCTGTCAGGCATTAATCACTACTACTTGTACTTAATAGTTTTGTTGTTGTTTTTTTTAATCTAAGGAACCCAGGTGAGCTGACGTTGGTGAGGTACCTTGTTGAACACTACCTTGTCCCAGCCACAGATGTAGAGGAGATAGCAAGATTGGTGAACCGTGTTCATGACCAGTTTGACACTACAGATCAGGTGTATGTGCATGCATGTACATGGTGTGGGGAACCACCGAACGAGGTGTGTCAGCAGCGCATCATAGAGGAGGGTCTGTCTAGGTACCCCGACAGCATGGTGAGGAAGTTTTGTCTTCACAGGCTTTCATACTTGTTTCATTAAGCTGCAAGCCATTGCTTTCATTGACATTGGACAGTAATCTGTCTTGTGTAATGTGTTCAAAAATACTGATGGTAAAGAACAGACATATAATTCTCTTAACAGAAAGGGAAAAAATGGAATCTAACTTTACATTAATGAAACACAGAGGTTTATATCAAAACATGGAGATAGATTAATTGGATTTGATAAGCATTCTTAAGAGGCCATACATGATATTGATAGTGTTACTTTTTATTACACAACCAGACATTAATTTATAATCACCATTCATATTTAAATTAGCTTGATAAAATTTTACAAACCCCTACTCCACTTAACATGAAAAGATTCACTGATGACTGTTTTTCCTTAGGAAACCTCATACAGCTGCTTAATTCCAACAAATATCATTCCTTGTGTATTGTTTAACTTTTTTCCTTCAGTATTTTTTTAAAAAACATGTTGGTACAATCATTGGAAATCCAACATAATTTTAGCCTTTACCTCATATAGACCTGTTTTGATGTCTTGGCAAACAAAGCAGATTTAGCTCAGACATTTCCTTTCTTTCAGGAGCAGTTTAGTCAGGGTTCCTTTTTGCTCATACAATATTGTTGCTCATACACCGTCTGCACAGAAAAAAATATGTTGTTGTTTCATAAACCATTTAAAATTCAGTAAATATAAATTCATTCAGTCATGAATTTGTACATGAATTTCTATAAGGTAATGGTTTAATGGACATTTCTGTGAACAATATTAACAGGAACTACTTCTGGACTTGGCCAAGAGCTACAACCGACAGCAACAATACAAATTGGCCATGCCCTACCTCCTGAGGGTTGTGGAAAAAGAGACAGACAACTTCCCATTGTACTTTATGGTTGCCATGGTAGCTGCCCAGGCCATGGAGCTGGAGACCAGCAGAAAATACTTTCAGCTGGTTGTGGATAAGTGTGATGACCCACAGAAAGTGCAACAGGTAATATAGAGGTCAAGGTCAGTTAAAAGGTTTTGGGTATGGTAAGAGGTTAGGACACAATTCCTGGTACTGGTATGCAAGGTTTTGTTTTATGATGCCCTGCCAAACTAAAAGTTTGAGAGAGGAATATTGTTTTAACATTGTTTGACACACATTTTTCTGTCATGAGCCAGTGAGCCAGTCACAAAATTTTACAGGAGTGAAGCTTAAATGGAACCTTCACCAGCATTCAAAGTTAGGTACCATAGGTTTTGATTGTTGTTTGCCCAATATTGCCCTTTGAATAACTTAAAAAATAGCTGTATTGCATGTATCTCCAAAACTGTATGAGTTGAAATGTTCACCAGCATGCAAAGTTAGACACTTTAAATGTTTGTTTGCTGATTTGCTAAGTATATGCAGATTTATGGGCCTTGAATAACTTAAAAAGCTGTTTGATGTGTATCTCAAAATCTGTACATGTCAAGAGTCACAAAACTTTAACCCTTTCCCTCATAGAGGACACCATGAAAAGACCTATGCGAACAGCATAAAACCAGATCAGCCTGCGAGTAACTCGCAGGCTGATCAGGTTTTATGCTGTTCGCTGCTCCTCAGTGGTCTGGAAATGAGGACTTTATAATTAAATTTGGTAAGGTTTAACTGTGGTTTTCTGCAGATCAGGCTTTATGCGATACCTATCGAGGGCGTCAAAATGAGTCTATATGAGGGAAAGGGTTAAATTATTTTTATTACCTCATTGTTTAATCACACTCATTGTTTAACATAGCCCTTGCTTTTGTTAAAAAGCTACATAAGTATCATCTTTGTTCTTTGAATACATCTTTAGTATGAAAACTTAGCATGGGTGACTCTGAAACTATTCTATCTCCTCCTTCCGAATAGTTCCGTGGTCAGCTCTCATTACAGGGCCTGTGGAATAAAGCGTGTCCACAAAATTTCACATTCACAGTATTCCATCTGTTTTTTTAGTTATATCCCAGGTTAAGATATGCATATTTTACAACTAAATCAACATCTCCTGTTAAACTACAAGGCAAATTTTCATAAAACTTTACAGGAATGTTGAAAAAAATGTTTAAAGAATTAAATTCCTTGCAAAAATCTGGTAAAAGTCAACTGACAAATATTTAGCATTACCTCATTTTTTTTTTTAAAGAAGACAAAATAAAAAAAAAATCCTCTAAATATTTTGTGACCTGCTCTACCAACATATACTCACTTCAGGCAAAGGGTAATCTCACCATACTTGAAGAGGAACTATCAAAGCAAGAGGAACCCATGTCAACAACACAAACAACAGAGAACACTGAGGCTAACACAGAAAACTGACACATGTGACCAGATGTTGAGTAGCACTACCGCAGTTACTGGTTTGTGATTATGACAGTATGCTTGAAACAAATGGCTGAAACCAATGGGACCTGGATTAGTGTTCATGCCCTATCCTTTTGGCTGCAACTGTTCAACAATCTTGTAAGTTTGGACAGAAATCCAAAGGAAACCTTAAAAAATATAGTGCAAGAATTAGACTCATTTTAATGCATTGGCAAACAGATCAGATCCCAGAGCTGTCAGATCAGGGTCATCCGTCTTTGCTCATATAATAGTAAAGTTCAGATTCTTCACAGTCTGCAAGGCAAAGAAAAATTCATCATTTTATATACCAATTTAAGTTCAGTAAATTAATATTCTTTAGGGTAAATATTCATGAGGCACAGTGTTAAAAAGGTAAGTGGGCTGAGTACAATACACAAATTATGTTTGACTTGACTTGACTATTTGAGTTTACTGTCGCTTCGACAGTATTTCAGTCATATAGTGACGTCCAGCTAATTACAGGTGGAGGAAGACCCCGAATGCACGGATGCATCCGGGT
>CM037782.1:16114831-16164831 GCA_021229015.1 Solen grandis
TCAGAAAATGATTGCTAACCATTACTATAGTAGAAGAAGGAGATAAAGAAGAAGAGAGAATGAGAAGAAATAGTTCTCTATTTTAATTTCATGATGGAGAACATGAAAATAATGGAAAGCAAATAATATAAAAAATGGTGAAATAATTATTTTTTATAGTACAACTCTAAAAGATAATAGATGACGATGACGAAATAAAAAATAATAGGACAATATTTTTCATGTTCTTAAATTCATTTCATTATATTCCCCCCCTTTTTTTTACCTTTTTTTCGGTTTAGTTTTTCTTAGAAGTCAACCTTTCGTCATTACTCATTGTATGTTATGACTTTCAAAAATAAAAAATCTAAAATCTAAGCATCAGATTATGCTTAATGTTTAACCCCACCCACATTGCATTCGGTCGTGGGTTCAATTACCGACCGCGACATACAAGAGTCGTTAAATTTCTGGATGCGGCTGTATAGAGTTACTCCGGAATTAAGAATATGTTGGAATTTCTCAGCTAATCCTAATCCGGGGACACAAACAAACTTTTACTTTCTTAATTGCCACCAATATTGTTGATATTTAAAATATTTACATGATTATTACATGGCACAAATGATAAGTAAAGATTTTACAAATGAACAAAAGAACCCGCACTTCTCACAGAGTCTATGAGTTGTGCCAGGAACTCGACAATGTGACGCCTAATGTGGCTTTATTTGTTGTAATCTGCAAACACTGTATACAGACGACTTCATTATACAGGGTTGTAATAATATAAAATGCCTAAAATCGTCAACTGTGGCAACTCTGTTATCCAAGGTTCGTGGTGTAAATTATTTACGTCGAGTTTTATGAAACGTTTCCATTTAAGACTCGTGGGCAATGAGCCAGGATTTGAAAGACTTACGTTAATAAATTCATGTAGGCCAAGTAAAGACAGAATTCTACAGATATCTGGAACAAATCCCGTCAAATAATAAAAGTATCAATGCGTAAACATTTTACGACTTACGCAGTTTGTACCTAAGCTAAGAATCGAGTGCAAAAATAGCAATTTTCTTACAATTACAGCACAATATAATTTACTGAGACCAAGCATCGTCTCACACATGTCGGATCTTGTGCGAGAGTTGAGCCTTGGAGGTTTTTAACAACAAAATGTTGGAATCTGTTTAAAATGCGAATGTCACTTTGTGTAATATTGTTTCATAATTCACTCCCATATAAAGTAACAGACTGTACAATTTTGATATAAAGACCTACTGAAACATCTGGGTTGATATCGTGTGGGTGCACACCCTGTGTTAACATTGCAAAAACTACACTTTTTGCCTTCTGGCATTGCTCTTTGCTATTTAATTCTTTCTGTGCATTTGAAATTACCATCTTGCCGTATGCCCAGGTGGTTCGAGTGTTTGTGAAATACTTTTATCACCATGCATTATTGCTAAATTTGGACCTGTGCGATTCTTGCTGAAAACAACAACTTCTAATTTTTTAACGTTAATGTCAATTTGTCAAGTCTTACAATATAAGTTAACTATATCGACCTTTTTTGTAGATTAAGGGGCGACAACGCTAACAATGAAATGTCATCTGCATATGCCGGGTTACCTGACCTTGTTTGCCCAAAACTACAGCCTAGGTTTGAATTCTCCAGTTCAACAAAAAGTGTATTAATGTTAAGTAAATGGTAGAAAGTTGACAGAACACCCCATGCCTGACTGATTTTCTTATAAGAACAGGTTTCGAATGATAATCATTAATACATTTCAGGTCCGTGTAAGAATTTAAGACTTTATAATGCGAATTGCCTTTCCGACTACTCCAAAACGCCCCAATTTTATGAAAAGGCCCTTGTGCTAGACTGAGTCGAAAGCAGCCTTTTGGTCGAACAAGGCTGCATAGACATTACTATTCTGCTCGATCTGGCGAAAAAATGTTTCCTGAAGGTGACAAGACGTGGCGATGCAGCTAAGGTTTTTGCAGAAACCTTGCTGTTGCTTTGAAGGGAATTCTATACCTTTTTCGCTAATGATGATATTAACACGATTAAGCAATTTTTTAGTTGTGTGTGACGTAGTCACTCACAACTATAGTACCTACATTCTGAGGGTTCGTTTCTCTACATTTAAAACCGAATAACCTCTCAATTTTGTATGAATGACCGAACGATTGAACAAAATTCTACAATACAGATATGCTGAGATTCAGCCAAAGTCGGGAAACTCTATTTTGAGTAAAAAATAAATATTTACGGGACCCAATAATTGTATGTAGTATAAAAGCACAGAAGAACTATTTTCCCTAGGATGATGCGTATAACTCACTTCACCACGCGGAGGAGTATAGTTTCTTTCCAATGCAAAGGTGGCTCATGCCTGAATTTGGATGGTTGATGTGCAGGTTTCGGTTATTTAGTGGTGTTTCAATGGTCCATAAAGAAAGCTTGAATTACGATAAACCCCGTGTAACCTCCTTATAATCACATCTACTATCTCAGATACATCAGAGACATCTCAAGGGGTTATTTGTTGCTCTATAGAATGGCTGATTTGCTATCCGAAGTTACTAAAGGCACAGTACGTACGGAGCCACAGCATCTAAAAATAGAAACTGTGCCGTCGCTCGGTAGTACAAATCAAAGCACTGATAGTGCTAAGAGAACCGAATTGTCTCATTTCTTTTGTTCATCACAGTAAATTTAACAAACGGAGGTCAGGCTTTCGCACAATGTCAATAACCCCAATTTAACGTTGCGTTAACATGGTCATTAGATGAACGCACCATTTGTTTCAACAGACTGATAACAATTAGCACATTGCCACTCTTACTCCTCCTATATTTCTATAGCCTTCAATGAACAATCGTTTATTATTTTAATATAATTTTAATATTTGGAAAAAAACTAAGTTACCCTGCATATTTACAGCTTGTAAAACCCTCTTCCACTTGAGACACACACAACTTCAGCGCTTAGATTAAAATATCATGCTAAAACACGGACTAAGTGATATCGGTCTATAGCTACCAGAGTCGGTGCTAGATTTCCCCTTGCCTTTATGAAGGGGTAGGAGCAGGCCTGTAGACCATTGCGAAGGAGTACATTCACCTGAGAAAATTGCATTAAACAGCATCGTTAATGCTTAAATCATGATTTCTCCACCGAATTTTACATGCTCATTATCGATTTTAACTATTCCTGTTCTTTTAATATTTTTTTTAAGGTTACGTGCAACGTCAGGTTCGGGCATTGTCTTCACTGATTCTCTCGGTAACTCGAGTCGACATATCGTTATTCATAGAAAGAAATGCGCTTAATTCTGAATCTAATTCCGTATCCGAGATGAAGTTACTATAAGAGAAAACATATTTAAAGTATGATTCAAAACCGTGTGCAACCTTCTCACTTTGGTATCGCGTATTGTTGGAATCAATAATTAAGTGCATGAAATCAATTTTATCACTTTATGTGTCAACTAATGGAAAAATGACTTTGACAAATTACAATCTAAGAATTAAAAGGTTACCAGGTCTTAAGAATAAAACTCTTAACCCTTGTTATTTTCCATATTTTATTGAAATGACTTAGATATATCTCATACCAGCCAATAATGAAGATTCAAATCATAATTTCCCCGCCTCTGGATATGTTGGCAGTTTTGATTTCCGGATGTTATCTATAACTTTGTAACATGGGAAAAGCCCTTCTCTCAAAGGCAGTAATCGTTTGCCTCTACAATATCCATTCCAATAGTTGCCAGTGATTGCAATTTTGTCTCCCGGTCTAAAGGAGATTTCAGCCGCATTTTCTGCCTCGTGGGTTTCCACAGCCGTCACGTTGTGTTGCAACTGTCCACCAAAGTAATAAATATCATCCAGTGATCGGAACCAACCGGAAGCGTCCCCGTGCATCGTTTGCATCAATTCGTATGCAACTCTACAAACCTTAAAATAAAGCAAATAATAGTCCGTGTTATTCCTCAAGGATACATTTTCAAATTCCTATTTCTATGACGGTTGGCACGTAACAAGGTGGTCGTTTTTTTTCTGTCCCCGGTCTCGCAATTTCAATGTTGTAATGAAATGTGCTGGTAGACTATATATCCATTGCTTGGCGCTAAGCATATGATAATCAGTCGGGATGACTAGACTGTGTTTGATATCATGTCACTTGTCTACGAAATGGAATCGTAGTATGGAAGCATTTTATGTCGAACCCCCCCCCCCCCCCAAAAAAAAAATGTCTGAAATACTATCGGTGGGACGTAAAACCCAAACCAACACACAAAGACGTAAACAGTAATATGTAAAAGGCAATAAAGACAACCTTGGTATTAAGACCATAACAAACACTATCTCGTCAAATATTTTCAATACCCACTTCAAACACACGGATATTCTTACGAGTCCTTAGGAATAAATAAATCGGTGGTATCCGTAAATAACTCGTCACAATTCACAGACACTCCGTGGCCGAGAGGGTAAAGTCGCTGACTTTAACACTCACTCAGCCCCTCACCGCATGGGTTCGAATCCCGGCAGGGTAATTCGGATTTTCATGTGAGGAAGCCTTCCAGCTGGCTTACGGTAGGTCGGTGGTTCTACCCGGATGCCTCCGTGCATTCGGGGCCCGGATGCCTCCGTGTATTCGGGGTCTTCCTCCACCTGTAATTAGCTGGACGTCGCTATATGAATGAAATACTGTCGAAGCGACGGTAAACTCAAATAGTCAAGTCATGAATAGAAACTGCCGAAATATCATACAAATTGCAGAACTATAAATTGTCTTAATCGTAATCATTCAGTTTGTCGCAGGCTGATCTGGTCATATAGATAAGTTTTCTAAAAGTTTTACCGATATATAACAGGAAAGTTTCATGTGTGAACTTATGAATTTGTTAAAAACACTACTGTGATGACAGTGAAAGATGGAGCCTGGCCTGGCCTGTAGATGAATGCGCTGCATGACTTCGGTTGCCAACCAATCAGTTCATCCGATGCCATGTGGTCACGCTTGTGCAAGGGAACCTGAGTTAGCCATGACATGCCGAAACCGTTAACAACGGTACTGATGTAGCACTCTTACTTGTGTTCCAAAATGGATGACACGGTGTCGCTATAAAGGACAATGTGACCAGGTGTGGTATCAATAAACCACATGTATACGGCGTGATACCGCAGTGAAGCAGCACTATATATGTTTATATGTGTGTGTCTCTGTCTCATTATATTATATTCAATAAATCGTAATATCCTATGATGCAGCCTCGTGTGAACAAACAAAAGTCATCACTATCGACGGGGCGTTCAAAACAATCTTTGACTTGACTATTTGAGTTTTTACCGTCGATTCGACAGTATTTCAGTCATGTAGCGACGTCCAGCTAATTACAGGATGAGGAAGACACCGAATGCACGGAGGCATCCGGGTATAACCACCGACCAACGGCAAGCCAGCTGGAAGGCTTCCTCACATGAAAATCCGAAGGGCCCTGCCGGGATTCGAACCCAGCGACTTTACCCTCTCGACAAAACAATTTTTACCTGTGATGAGAAGGTGCACACGAGGAAGTCTGACAGGGACAGGAAGTGGGTATCTTGGATGATGCCTGTAAGGGCCGTGTATCGTGTCTTCGGGTTGGCATTTTGGGAAACTTCATTGTCACTGATGAAGTTGTAGGTACGGTATCTTTCAGGACAGAAAACCATAAGAAGTGTAATTTAATGTAATCTAATGTAAAAATATGATCATGGTTCTTCAAATGCTTCAAAAAGACTTCAAGGCTTCTTTTCGGCACCAAGCTAGATAAGCGGTTAAAAAAGATCAAAACTTGTGCCCCAGCTTGTGAAATTCATTAAAACTTAACCACTGATTGTCTTATTTCTTATCCTATCGGTATGAAATAATTACATTGATTACAAATATTTACAAAATCATATTCAAAAAGTACGAAGAACTAATCACCGGTCCCGGTGGTCGAGTGGTTAGAGCGTCCGCCCCGGAATCGGCAGATCGTGGGTTCGATCCCCAGCCGCGACGCTCAGCATGTAAGGGTAGTTCAAGGACTGGATGGACGGTGTCAGGATAATGTGACTGGGTGTGGTATCATGCCACATGTGTACGGCGTGATACTGCAGTGTTGCAGCACTTTATCTGTCTCAAGTAGATATCGTCTCCAAATGACTGAATTACTGTCAACTGGACGTTAAATCCAATAAACAAGCTAATCATAAAAAGTTGAAAGCCTACCTTTTTCTCGCATCTTCCAGTAGGCTTGGATCATCAGAGGCTAAGTAGACCCTCCGTTCCTCCACTGGTTCCCGTCGTTCATATGCATCAAACCATTCACCAACGTGAACCATGTACTCATCTAGATCATGGAACTGAGCTTCTGTACCCACCTTGTCTGTTCTTCGTATATGCATTCTGAAGTAACAGGATAAGGAGTCACGTGACATGAATGGGGACAGGTCGTGTTTTTTTGGTCGCTCCAGAAATCGGTTAATCTTTGTGATTTTCTTCTCGTTTCGGGATAAATAAAGTTGTCAAGAAAATTATTAGGGGTACAGGGACTTATTTGTGAAATCTTGTGATGGGAAGGAGAGGAAATAAGGAGAAACAAGAGTGTAAGAGGAAAAAAGGCAGTGAAGACAGCGACGAAGGCTCTAACGTCAACGTCAACAAGATATTCAAGCCGAGAGGCTCGTCAGCGGAGGAGGAGAACCTCGATGTAAGTGACATTTTATGCAAAGCAAACTCTATTCTATATGGAACTGTAAATCAAGAACTACAGATGGCAGAAAATCTCGATCATTCGGTTTTTGCAGAATCCTCGCAAATTCCATCAAATGCCGATATCATAAAACATTTGAATAAACTTGAACTAAAAATAGAAGCAAAAATTTACTCGAGATTTGGCGAAATTGAGGGTAAGCTCAAAGTTATTGACTCTTTAGTTTCAAAAGTTAGCAAGGTTGAAACTGAGCTTAATTCTTTAAAGACAAAGTTGGACACGAAAGTAAGAAAGGTGGAGGAGAAAGTGACAAAAGTAGAGGAGAAAGTGGACGCAGTAGAGTTTATTGCAAATGAACAACAAGATAATATTGTGAAAATACAGAAAGAGAACGAGAAATTAAAAGATGACTTGGTATATTTACAATCTCAATCTGTGAGAAACAATCTTATATTTTACAATATACCAGAATCTCCGCAGGAGAAGCCAGCTGAGACCGAGGCCAAGCTGAGAGAATTCATGTGTGAAAAGCTGAAGATAGCCAAGGAAACGGTGGAACAAATGAAGCTGGAGAGAGTACACCGGATGGGTATGTTATCATCGGGGCATGTGAGAAAAATAGTGTGTAAATTCAATATATTAACAGACAGAGAAATGGTGAGGAAATAGAGCTACCAGCTAAAAGGTTCATATATGTTTGTCTATGAACAGTTCCCGTCAGAAGTAGCTGATAAACGAAGGCGTTTACTACCTGCTTTGAAGAGGGCCAAGGCAAACGGGGATCGGGCCTGGTTATCTTTCGATACCCATATACCATGATTTTCACGTGTACCTACGTGAACATCGTGGTTAATACGCACGCCGGACTACAGCGTCTTCCTTCTGAACGTACGTATAAACGCCAAGTAACATAAACTCGAAAAATAAATTGGATAACTCTCAAATATAAATAATTGGACCCATGTAGTTAAAATGGGGACAAAATGCCGATTTCGTTTGTAACACCCTTGTAACGTGGCTGCGAAGCTAGTTGAGGTTCTCCCTAGAAGAGTTGATGTATTTTTTAACAAAACGAAGAACCCAGAAATGTTACTATATTCTTAGATTTATCCAATCATAAATTCTCGCAAATTGTGCACTTTAATTTATTTTTAAATACAAATAAAAAAGCTACTAAATGGTTATTGAATAACCGTGATACTAAAGTGCTGAAAGCTCAATTTTGAGTAAAAAAAATATATTAATGGGACACAATAATTGTGTGTGGCATAAAAGCAGAGAAGAACTAATTTTTCAATGATGTTGCGTAACTGTCACTTAACTATGCGGAAGAATATAATTTCGTTTGATGCAAAGGTGGCTCGTAGGTGAATTTGGATTGTGGATGTGCAGGTTTCGGTCATTTAGTGGTGTTACAATGATCCATATAGAAAGCTTAACCCTTTCCCTCATAGAGGACACCATGAAAAGACCTATGCGAACAGCATAAAACCAGATCAGCCTGCGAGTAACTCGCAGGCTGATCAGGTTTTATGCTGTTCGCTGCTCCTCAGTGGTCTGGAAATGAGGATTTTGTAATTAAATTTGGTAAGGTTTAACTGTGGCTTTCTGCAGATCAGGCTTTATGTGGTACCTATTGAGTGCGTCAAAATGAGTCTATATGAGGGAAAGGGTTAAATTCCGATACAAATCCATGTAAATTACTAATAATCACATCAAGCTAAAGAACTTAGATACCTACAGAGGTTATTGGATGCCGATACCTGTATATCTGCTATCCGAAGTTACGTAGGAGCCACATAGAGACTGTACAGTCGATCGGTTATATAAGATACTGAAAGTACAATCAAGGCGCTGATAGTGTTGAAAGAACAGTATTGTCGTATTTCTTTTGTTTATCAAAGTAAATATAATAAACTGGGGTAAAAATTTAAAGAAAATGACTAAATTAAGCCACCTTAACTTTGCACAACAAGGTCACTAAAAAAAAAATAAAGACGAGCGCACTATTTGTTTCAACGGACTGTTAACAATAAAAACATCGCCACTGTTACTCTCAAATATGCATATCTAAATTAAAAGGAAACGATCTAAAAGGACAATCGTTCATTATTTTATATAAGTTTGGTATCTGGCAAAAGTTACCCTGCATATCTGCAGTTCGTCAAACCCTCTTCCATTTGAAACACCCTTCAGCGCTTTGATTTTTTATCTATAAGCAAACGTGGGGTAATCCATCCATCATTAAATTGCGTGCATACCCTAATCAAGTGATCATAGTAAATGCAAGCCTTTATATACTTTGAGCAAAAGAGCCTTTACCTCCAACTAAATGGATGCTTACATCAACACTGAAGTCTTTTTAAGGATTCGTAGGACCATGGTATTAATTAATTATAGATGGATAACCTTTAATGTTATAAGTTTTATACGTGCCCGACAATAGGATTCTGAAATCCAAGGTCACGTCTTTTTATCTCTAGGATGGAGCTCAACTGTGCGTTAGGTCGTGCGATGAACTTGAGAAACTGACCCACCCACCACACAACAGGATTACCATGGAAACGCGACAGTCTGTCGGCAAGGTCCTCCGGGACGGAGACGGGAAGCCAGGGTTGTCTTTGCACTCGGTCTATGATTGGCAACATCACACTTCTCTTACTACTGAGGAGAACGTCCCCTGAAGCAAGTAAGTAAGTAGTAAGCAAGCAAGCAAGCAAGTAAGTAAGTAAGTAAGTAAGTAAGTAAAAAGACGTAAAAGGCTTTCAATAATCTCGATTATTGAATATAGTCCATAAAAAATGTAAAATAAAAGAAAAAAAATTCTAAACATGTTTTTTAAAATGAATATTCAAGGTAAACATAACGAATAAGCATGGCCTATTTTAAAGTCCAAACCACTTGAATACACCCGTTTTTTATTTGATGTTGAGGGTGAAATTCTTTGTTCCTTGCCTTCGAATTCCACAAACCTGACTTAGTGCTATGTGGGACCTAAATACATTCCCTCATTCTTGTTTGTCTTATGAAAATATGAAGAATAACAAACACAATAATATATATTAGTAGAATAATATCTGAAACAATCAATAGAACAGTTTTAATGTATTTTACCATCTATAGTTTAAGTCATGATTTCTTTACGCTATATACAGCCTCGTACTGAAGGACAAAAAGAACTTAAGTACAAAAATGAATTCATTTTATCATGAAATGTGTAAAGTTTTTACTTAATTGTGGCTAAACAATTCTATATATTATACAGAAAAGCACATTACAAATAGTTAAATATTTATTTTTTATTTTGAACATACTCATTGATGAAAATATGGTTTTGTTTTAAATACTGTTTCATATAAACATATTAAATCTATTAAATCAATTTGTAAGTACCATGAGAACAATTTCTATTTGGATTTGAACCCAAAACCTCAGTTTCAAAGTTTAGCCTATTTATGGATGCTCTTCATTTGGAGGTAATGCGTTAAAGACCCGGAAGCTTAAAAAGACACACGATCAATATAGAAGTCTACTGATTTAACGGTACTTATTGGAGCAACTATTTAAGGTCAATCGACAGCAAACAAAGTAAAGACGAAACACATGATCAATGAAATTCTTGTATTTAAAACCGAACAAATACAAATGACGGAGAGAAGACATAAAAGGGAGGCAACTCCTGAAAATAAAGTATGTTGCAAAGTAATGATAATACTTCAAGCATTTAATACACAAGAATACAGCCTAGTGGCGTATGGCATTAACCGACCCATCTCCCTTGCAATAATGGAACTTTTCAACTAAATTATTATGAACGGCGACAGAAAACTTCTACGTATGGACATGTTTATGTCTTTCTTCTATGTAATATATATTCATTCAAACAATGACAAACTAACACCGCTCTTCCTAATAATGACCATCACCTCTACTTGTGGGCAAAAGTAGATAAATCTGGCATTTACAATATATTTTGATATAATTATGCCCCTTTTATGACTTAGCATCTTAATTTATTTTTTCCTACTAACTCACTTTTTTTAGTGATCCCTTTGATAAATTGCTTTGAAAATGGTGTACGTGTTCATTGCCCTTGTTTACCTTTGACAATACAGAGATTCTTATTTTGCCTTTTATTGTAATATTTTTTTGACAAGCACTGAAGTAATTGAGCATGCTTTATTTCGGACATCTCTTGTTTATACTTAAAACTGATATCCATATTAAACGTATTTCAACAGAAGTGTTTGTTTTATTTAAGAAAATATGTATGTCTACAATATAATTATCTACACATAATTATAAGTTAATAAGACTGTCGGGGCCTCCGTTGTCGAGAGGGTAAAGTCGCTGACTCACTCAGCCCCTCACCGCCTGGGTTCGAATCCCAGCAGGGTCATTCGGATTTTCATGTGAAGCCTTCCTAGCTATATGACTGAAATACTGTCGAAGCGACCCTTAAAATCAAATAGTCAAGTCAAGTCATAAGACTGTCAACGTAAATATTTGAGAAAATGCCATTGTACACTTTTTTTACTTTAACAGTTATCGTCCGAGTCAGTGCTATAAGAAATATGAAATACAGACAAATCTGCTGAACCCACCCACATTATGATAAGTGTATGGGATATTTTCTGTCAATGTACACTCCGTAAGCGGAAGGAAGACGGTCTCCAGTCCCCGCTCAGCATATTTCCAGTTGACGGAGTCAAGGACCAAAGTTCGATTGGACAGATAGGCCGTCATAAGACAGTACACGGCGTGGTGCAAACCGCAGCCATAACCACACTTCTTCACCATCTTACAAACCAGTAGACGTTGGCAATTGTTATTCTTGAAAGACTTGAAAAGAAAGAAACGTATTAAGGCATAGACGGGAGCGGGAGGTCGTGGGTTCGATCCACGGCCGTGACAAACCAAAGTCGTATAAAATGGTACTGTTACAGCTCGCTTGCTTGGCGCTCAGCATATAAGGGTAGTTCCAGGACTGGTTATCCCGGTGTCAGGATAATGTGACTGGGTGTGGTATCATGCAACATGTCTATGGCGTGATACTGAAGTGTTGCAGCACTATATCTGCCTCAAGTAGACATCGTCTTCAAATGACTGAAATACTGTCGGTGGGACGTTAAACCCAACAAACAAACAAACATAAAACATAGAACTTCAACAGTGGTCTCCCCCTTTATATACATGTATTTAAATCATACCGCTCAGGTAATGTAGTTTGATTGCTTGGATAGATTTAACGTCCCACCGACAGTATATCAATTAATCATTTTGGGGACTTTTGTCTACGAGACATATCTAGTGCTGCCTCCCTGCACTGACAAGACATAGACAAGTGTCAAACGGGCTTTTTCTTATATATTTAAATATGTTTGTAATTCCGATGAAGTTAAATATGTGTTATACCAACAAATAATAGTCATTTTTAACTCTCAGTGTGTTTGTTTGATGTGATTAACGCCCCACGGTATTTCAGTCAGGAGACTATGTTTCTTTTTTTGTGACAGATATAGTGCTGCCGCACTGCAGTATCACATCGTAGGCATGTGGCATGATGCCACACCCAGTCACATTTACCTTGACACCAGGCTTACCATGCCTGGAAACAACTACCTTGACATGTTGAGGGTCAAGCAAGGGAGCTTTATCAGTATCATTTTTTACGACTTTGATATATCGCGGCCTGGAATCAAACCATTGACCTCTCGATTCAGAGACAGATGCTCTTACCACACGGCCACCAGGACCAGTCTCTCAGTTTGTTACTCAATGCATATCTAAAGGTTAAGTTTATATATAAGACGTTTTTACGCGATTTGACTGAAAGTGATCTTGCTTACATTTTCTTTTCGATAGAAGTGATAACAGCGTCTACAAGGCCCTTGATACCGAGTACCTGGCGTGCGTTCAGTATGGCAAACCGTATGCAATCCGTCGCTTACAGTCAGCTATGGAGTTGTCTCCGGACCATATAGCATGCTGTTCACGTTCTCCCTTATGCTGTACATGGGTATACGGCAACATCGTGTTTTATGACACTGAGATAGTTTCATAGCTAACTGTAAGCGTACGGTTGTATACGGTTTGGCATACTAAACGCAAGCCAGGGTTCACGTGTCCGAATAAGCAACCTAACGTCGGGCAAACCAAGGAAAAAATAATAATTTCATGAAAAAATGAAAAGAAATGAAGAAAATCGTAAAATCCACCTCTTGACTATATGGCACCTTAAAAATATTTGGAACTAGGACAACTTTTATGATTAAACATGTCATATACTTGTAGATGCGATAAGCGTCGTTGAACTAAGTCTCCAAGTTGCTGTGATTCTTTTTGACGCCACGCTCCGTTGCCATCGACATTTTCGCTAAGATCAAGAAAACCTTGCTGTATTGTCCTACAAGATACAGAAAAAGAATTCACCCTGAAACCCGGGTCTAAATAATTATCTTGATAATTTGTATTTTTTCCTCTCTCTGACAAAATGAACGTCTCCATGCATTAACGTCTTGGCATTAAAAATAATAATAATAATAATAATAATAATAATAATAATAATAATAATAAAATAATAGAGATAAGTACTGCATAAGGAGAATGGTCAATAGATAATACAAGTAGAAAACTACTCATGATGAAATAGTATGTTTTAAGCAAAATTCTGTTATCTTATTATGGACCCAAAACACATATGTATTATAATAAAATTTTATTCGAGCGCGTTTATGATACGTTGTTTATAAAAAGAATTGCAAACATCACAAGCCATGAAAATTATATCGCTAAACTTTACAGTTAATAAATGTATACAAACCCTATATTAATTTCGTTTTATTACAGTTTACAAAACGTTATCCTCTTTGTCACCATATATACATACGAGTACATTGTATATATGTTACGCTGCTTCGATTGTTAACAAAAATAACTATAAAACTATTAATGCAATCTTTTCAAATCTGACATTAAAAACAATTCACAATAACATATCCTTTACTGGACATATAATACATTCGTAGAATGAAACATAATTATTTTGGCCATCTACAGGAAAATGGTTATAGGAATTTAGATCTGAGTACTATCAATAGTACATGACAATATGTTTCATTTACTTATATGTTGCATTGTGAGCATTAAATTGCGATAAAATTCCATCACGTGACTGTAGGAATTTTATAGTGAATGCAAACATTTATAGAATCAGAGCAAAATAGCCTATAACTCCATGTCATTGGATGCTTGCATCTTCACTGAAGTCTTTTAAGCATTTGAAGAACCATGATAATAATTTAGTGATGGATGGATCACCTTAAGATCAGTTAAGACTGAGAATCTCGCTCAGTCTTTGGTCCAGATGGTGTAAAATTACGTGGAACAAACTTTCTTAGGGGCCTCCGTGGCCGAGAGGGTAAAGTCGCTGACTTTAACACTCACTCAGCCCCTTACCGCGTGGGTTCGAATCCCGGCAGGGTCATCCGGATTTTCATGTGAGGAAGCCTTCCAGTTGGCTTGCGGTAGGTCGGTGGTTCTACCCGGATGCCTTCGTGCATTCGGGGTCTTCCTCCACGTATAATTAGCTGGACGTCGCTATATGAATGAAATACTGTCGAAGCGACGGTAAATTCAAATAGTCAAGTCAAGTTAAATCAAACTTACTCATGATAACCACGGCTGTCACTCATCATTTTATCCAGTATATCTCTAACTTCAGCCACACTGTCACTGTGTCTTAAAAGGTTCATTTTGTGGCGGATGTAATTCCAGAATTCTGCTGACACGGTCGCCACCCTTCGCCTCTGATGCTCTCGTTGCAGACTTGGGCCATGTATATCTTTGATAATAATAACACACACACACACACACATATATATATATATAAGCACCCCCATTCAAAATAACTTTTAAAGATAATGTATATATTAAGTTATTTGAAGGGCACAGTGGTAACATAGCAGACTGCGGCTGTGACGGTTGTGAGTACGAACCCTGTTGCGGTAAGGGGTGAGGACCACGACCATTCCAGGCGCAAAGTACTGATCATAAGAACTTGCTCCCAATCAACGTAAAGTAGATAAGTTTTAACTAAAATGTGTGTTATTAAAGGCCCACTAAGCATCTGTGTAAGACAGATGATTAAAACAAAGAAAATGATAGAGACCTGCAAGACTTCTGATATTCTTAGATGATCTTATTTCGTTTGCGGCCTGAGAAGATTGACGATATTTACCTTTCTTGATTGATGAAGAATAAACCTTAGTATTCGACTCTCTAACTGCTGTGTGATTCCTAGGAAGAGAAAAATAGTTTCATCGATATAACACTTTACTTAATGAACAACAACAAAACAACAACAACAACAACAACAACAACAACAACAACAACAACAACAACTTTGCATCATGAAAAAATATTTATGTAAAAAAAACAACAACAACAACAAAATATGACTAATTGGTGACTGTTAATTTTCTGGGTATTAAAAGGTATGTAAAACAACAGTTTTTTTTCTTTTCCACGCAGACTGTGTAGAATCTGAGCTACAATATTGTACGAGCAATGAACTGTGTAATCAATATTGTTGTCTGTTGTACTGTAGTCATTCACATGTTGCTGAACAGTATACATTTTAAGTCAATAAATATTACCCATCCGTCTAATTCGGATCTGCTCTGTTTTCCGATATGTCAAACTGTATCTGTATGGTTAATTTGTTTACTACATTAAAAGCGCCCTAACATCGAACCATGTTTTCTTCAAAGAATTATTACACAATTATGTTAACTCCACCTTCAGTTTCGCTGGTAACTAAACTAAAATGAAGCACGCATGAATGACATGCCTACAATGATATTTATAATAGTTGTGACGACAAATGTAAATTTGACAAATGGTAGCTGAGACATAGTGTAAACAAAATAGCCTTAATAAATAAAACAAAGGGCCGTAACACATACAAACTCAAGCCGGTCATGACATGCCAACGAAATGTGAAAATAGGCTTGGAACGTTTATATTGTGAAGTTAAATCAAAATCAGACCAATGGCAGCAGAGAAATAACGTGAAGAAAATATATTCAGTTAATAAGGCCCCAAAAGCACATAACTCATTTAAATGAAGCCATTTATGACGTGCCAACGACATAGGCAACTAGACTTCGTACTTATAAATGTTGTGAAGTATTATCAAAACCTGTCTAAAGGTAGCCAAGAAATAGCGCGGACAAAATATTTTCAAGAAAGGGCCAAAACTTATTTAAAATCAAGTAGATCATGACGTGCCAGCCATATGCGCAACTAGGCTTAGTACTTGTCTTGTAACGTTTAATCGAAATCTGACCAAAGTTAGCTGAGAAATAGGGCGGACAAATCTTGTCTACAGAGAAACGGACCGACCGAACGACCGACCGACATGACTCCAATATAAGTCCCCCATAAAAAACAAACAAACAATCAAACAACATTAAAAATACATACTTGATATTTTCTGCCATCCTCTTTATCTTTTGTTGCTGATTTTCAATTTCCCTTAGCAACTCTTTTAAATGTTCTAATGTACCATTCCGACCCTCAGGCCCCGGTATGGAGACATACATGACAGTTAAGCCGAAGACCCACAGGGTTACGACAAAGCCCAGTCGCTTCAAAACCAGTAACTGGCTCATTTTATCGACGTATCTCCTGTAGAAAAGATAGATTTGAAATACTTTCTCAATCTCTCAACTAACTCTCACGAATACTGGATGTCGAGTTTTTTTGTTTTTTTTTTGGTCAAAGACAACAGTGTTCGACCACTAACTATATAGCTCTCTTTTCTCATCCTTTGAAACTTGAGATCATAAATTTGACAAAACTGGAATATGGAATATAATTAATATGAAATATTCTTTTTCTTTTTTTTAAATGTAATATCTTTTGGGTATGCATACCGCTGCCTTCTAACACATATCAATTACATTATTTAATTACATTTAATAAATATATCGGCTTATTTATATGCTACATAAATATAATTTGCAAACACTTGTAGAAGAAAATATCTCTGGTTTTGCTTACGCTGCAAGAATGTGTTACGAGTGTGGATGTTTCAGAACTTCAGATTGGCTATTTTTAAACATGTTAAAATTTGCCATATATACAAATATTAACAGTTTATCTCATCAAGCATTTTACAGAAAAAGTTTATCTTATTGTTCTGTCTGTATAACCTTTTCAGATTTGGAGAAGGTAAAAGTATAACATTTAATCTGCTCCAAATAATGCGGACATTGCATGTATATCCGCATGACGTTATTTTGAATTATCATCGGCGACAAAAAAAATCACATTATCCACCCAGATGTAGAAATAAGTATTAATCTAAGCATGATGTTTCCAAGTTGACGAGATTGTAAACATTTGTATATATCTCTGCACACAGAAACCTCAGCAATGTTGCAATTGTGAATATTTGTATATATCTCTGCACACAGTTACCTCAGCAATGTTGCAATTGTTAACATTTGTATATATCTCTGCACACAGAAACCTCAGCAATGTTGCAATTGTTAACATTTGTATATATCTCTGCACACAGAAACCTCAGCAATGTTGCAATTGTTAACATTTGTATATATCTCTGCACACCGAAACCTCAGCAATGTTGCAATTGTTAATATTTCTATATATCTCTGTACACAGTTACCTCAGCAATGTTGCAATTGTTAACATTTGTTTATATCTCTGCACACAGAACCCTCAGCAATGTTGCAATTATTAACATTTGTATATATCTCTGCACACAGTTACCTCAGCAATGTTGCAATTGTTAACATTTGTATATATCTCTGCACACAGAAACCTCAGCAATAATGCTATTGTTAACATTTGTATATATCTCTGCACACAGAAACCTCAGCAATGTTGCAATTGTTAATATTTGTATATATCTCTGCACACAGTTACCTCAGCAATGTTGCAATTGTTAACATTTGTATATATCTCTGCACACAGATACCTCAGCAATGTTGCAATTGTTATTATTTGTATATATATCTGCACACAGAAACCTCAGCAATGTTGCAATTGTGAATATTTGTATACATCTCTGCACACAGAAACCTCAGCAACGTTGCAATTGTTAACATTTGTATATATCTCTGCACACAGAAACCTCAGCAATGTTGCAATTGTTAACATTTGTATATATCTCTGCACACAGAAACCTCAGCAATGTTGTAATTGTTAACATTTGAATATATCTCTGCACACAGAAACCTCAGCAATATTGCAATTGTTAACATTTGTATATATCTCTGCACACAGAAACCTCAGCAATGTTGCAATTGTTAACATTTGCATATATATCTGCGCACAGAAACCTCAGCAATATTGCAATTGTTAACATTTGCATATATATCTGCGCACAGTTACCTCAGCAATGTTGCAATTGTTAACATTTGTATATATCTCTGCACACAGTAACCTCAGCAATGTTGCAATTGTTAACATTTGAATATATCTCTGCACACAGAAACCTCAGCAATGTTGCAATTGTTAACATTTGTATATATCTCTGCACACAGAAACCTCAGCAATGTTGCAATTGTTAACATTTCTATATATCTCTGCACACAGTTACCTCAGCAATGTTGCAATTGTTAACATTTGCATATATCTCTGCACACAGAAACCTCAGCAATATTGCAATTGTTAACATTTGCATATATATCTGCGCACAGTTACCTCAGCAATATTGCAATTGTTAACATTTTCTATATATCTCTGCACACAGTAACCTCAGCAATGTTGCAATTGTTAACATTTGAATATATCTCTTGCACACAGAAACCTCAGCAATGTTGCATTTGTTAACATTTGTATATATCTCTGCACACAGTTACCTCAGCAATGTTGCAATTGTTAACATTTGCATATATATCTGCGCACAGTAACCTCAGCAATATTGCAATTGTTAACATTTGCATATATATCTGCGCACAGTTACCTCAGCAATGTTGTTAACATTTGTATATATCTCTGCACACAGAAAACCTCAGCAATGTTGCAATTGTTAACATTTGTATATATTGATTGTTTTGTTTGTACTGATCAATAATACACTGACTTTCATATTATATATTTTTATACACTTTTTTATTGTTATATACTACAATCATATGAACTAATAAAGTGGCACAAATCAAACTTCCTTTTTGAAATTTAGAATTTATATGAAATCGTACCTTTCAAAATATGAACGCAAAAATATAATGTTCCAGATGTTAAGTATCCACGTGTTCCTTGCTTGTCTTAATTATCTTGACTCAGTATCAGTAGAAACATGTGCTGGCTATCGATTTAATGACGTCGAGTTGTATCTCACTTTATGACTTATTCGATGTCATGTTACATTTTATATGTTGAATATGTGACAATATTGCAATCAATTTAGACAGATAGACAGACAAACTTCCTTTATGAATCTGATATCAGCATGTGTGAAAAATATTTTTCAGATACACTCGACAAACTATTTCGAGGTGCACTGCGGGATGTTATTCAGTTTTGAATCAGCCATTATTTCAACCATACACAACATCACCTTACCACAAACTCTGGCCATGACCTCTAGCATTGCTTACACTTAAAATGTAGAAGGTCAATGCCGTTCATGATTGTGTGTTCTATGTGAAGTCCTTCATATTTGTAGATATGGACAGATATATGCACCGGTAATGTTTCTATCTTAAACATCATTCGATAGGATATATCTTTCTGTGTTCGATACGGACATAGCGACCATGTTAACAAAAACACACATATTCTTAACTCTACCGGCTTCTGGTGTGTAACATTTCATAAAAGGATATTACTCACTGACCTGTATAGATCTCTTTCGACCAAAACGTGTTTTTGAATTCGCGAACATTTTAGGGTGATTCCTCAGGCAAGTTTTTTTTTACCTCGTATGTCTTTATTTATCCCTTCCACGCAAAATAAGACCAATTCTATGAAAATATATCGACGATTAAAGGAGTTACGGCAATAGAAACGACATGACGTACGATTACAATGCGAAATGTTACCTACCTTCTAAATTCTAATTATATATAAGGTTGTTGATTTTTTTAATGTGGCAGTATTCCGATCAAAGCAACATGTTTTTATCATTATTTTAAATATTGAAGTTATTGTGTTACTGTTTGATGAGTATTTTTTTTTTTTGATACCAACTATTTTTTTTATATATAATTATAATTAAATTAAAGGAAATATCACTTTGGAACAAACAGGATTTAAACCGTAGTAAGAGTGACATCCCCTGAGTAAAATCAACATTGATTTGTGTGACATCAGCGAACGGCTTCGACGACAAATTGTTTGCTCAGGATAATGAGCATAAATTGTTGAGTTTGCGTGATGTGGGCTAAGCAACCATATCACACACAGTTTTGTGAAGTTTTGTCGCTATTGGAAGGAAAATGCCATGTGCTAAATAGCTTATTTCAAATAGCCTTAAACTACACGATATACTCACTCGGGCTCCGCCCTAGTGACTATAAAATATTACCCGGTTGTAGTCCGCTCTCATACAAATTCCAAAGTTTCACGTAGAGCGTGAGAAAAACGGCTCAGTTGCTTATCCGTAGAAAGCTATATTTTTCTCCTTAGATGGACACATCACCTTTAGAAGAAATACGCAAGCGGAGCCAAATTTTGGAAGTTTTGTCTAGGTTTTGGTGGCTTTGGTGACGTCACGGTCACGTGGTATTGCTACATTGCACTAGGAAATTCCAGGAGTTTGAAGTTTGAACAACAACAACAACAACAACAACAACAACAACAAGGAATGCAACGCCTTCTGCATTATACAAACGGAATAATGAATGGTAACAATCTAGCAAGCTACCTGATAAAAATACAAAAATACACCCATAACAATCGGTGATATGTTAAATCACGCCATTCAGCAGGAATAATATAACAATTTATTATCATTATCCTGAACAGACGGCAGACAATTTTAGCTCCGGGATAATTATCGATTGCGGGATACTTATTACAATATTCTATTTTGTGATAAAATTGTTCTATTGCATTGTTTTTCATAAATTGACAGTTGTGTTGATCTGATATATATTGTTGATCTAATGATTAAATTTTTTTTTTTAGAAAACTTGGAAAACCAAACAGGGGACGTCAATCTTACTTGCATTGTATTCTCAGTAAGTAAGAGTGACATCCCCTGACCAATATCACTATTTATTTGTGTGACTAAGCGAATGGCCTCGACGACAAATTGTCTGCTCAAGATAATGAGCATAAATAGTTGAATTATATTCCCCGGTTGTTAGTATTCCGTATCGAGTAGGCTAGCTAGATGGTTATCATCCAATATCCCGTTCGTATAATTCAGATAAACGTATGCTGGGTGACGAAAATGGCGTTTCATTACTTTATTATTATTATTGTAAACAGGATTTTTTTACCATATTACTTACTTATTGATAAAGCTTCAAACCCCTGTGCAGCGAGTTACCTATTCGCAGCAGAGCGTGGCGATTACACCCTAAAGTTGTTGACTGCAGATTGCATATTTGTGGACTGCATGTTTTTATATTTTGTTTACCAAATGTTTACTATTTAAATACATATTTACGCAATAATTTTGCTTAAAAACATTTTATTTCAAATTTGAAATTGAAATTGAAAATACTTTTGCTAGTTGCCTGTACTATTTACCTCAAGCTTTCGATTGAGAACGGTTAGAAAGCGCTGTAGGCTCAGATCAGATTAGTCTATAAGATTTAAAATTGTTTGTATAAAATCCAGTTTTATGGCCTCATTTAAAAAAAAAACCTGTAAATAAATATTTAGCTAGTTAAAGATGTGCAAATTAAACTAGTTTGTTGATAGTAAGTGAATCCTCAGATGTACCACACGAAAGCATAATTATCTACACTCTGTAATCTAACAGTAGGAAACACTTTTCATCGGTAAACATATTTCCAGCAAACAATATAGTGCCTGCTCAGACGATATGTTATCAACGCGTTGGCAGGTCTGGGACTAAACTATTTTTAAATAACTGCAAATACAAGGTATGAAGTGTTGTTTTTTCCTTATGCAATTATACAATTTATTCAAGTAAAAAAATCTTTTTATTTCAAGGTACGCATGTATCGGTATATCAGTTACACAACTTTTTCCATCACGTAATTATTGATGATTTTACTGGTGAGATTTATTTTATCTTGGACCGTATTCATAAAGCTCCTTAAATGGAGTAAATTATAGATTAGACTTAAAGAAAACTTTAATGATTAAGGGAAATATGTGATTTTAAGGAAAAAATTAGAAACTATGGGATCTTTTGTCCCAAAGAGCTTTATGAATAAGGCCCCTGGACACCGTACGATTAAGATTGGATCAACACCTTGTTGTTATTCCAAATTAGCCCACTCTGATTTTCCTATTAAACAAACACAGTGGATAAAGTGAGAACAGACCGCCAAAAGTGAGGTCTTTTTACAGAAGCAAGTCCCCGTGTTTAGATTATATAAAAATGTAATGTTGAGATGTTTGTATCTTTGGAGCGCATTTCTCCCAAACTTCTACACAAAATTGCTTTAGAATGAATAAGCAACGAAAACCTGCACAGCGTACCGATAAATAAATGCACACACAAATTCAATTGTTAATATGTTTAACAACCTTCATTAGAACATGAGCTACTTTATCCCGCGTAACCGTTGTCTATGCCTAGGGAAGAGTCTATTAATACATTTCTTCAGACAATAGGAGACTGATGCGAGCGGAGGCTTCTGTTATCTAGAGAAATATTTTCATAGACTCTATCTTACTTAGAAATCATCTTAAATTTGTTAAACGGAATATTTTGTCAAATAAATCGATCTACTTTGAAAATTACTGAATAGAAAATAGAAAGATCATCTATATAAACAAATCGCTGATAAAGTGTTTTTTTTCAGAGCTTCTGGTCACTTTGTGGTCAGTCGGTTTTGATTTACTTATATGTGGGATGAGTTGACATGATAGTGACCGTGACCTCTGCTGTTTTTAATTGCATTGAAAGTAAATTACGGCTCTAAACCAGTACATCGGCACTTCTCAAAGCCCCTTAAAATTTTATTTCACAGATATAAAGAGTAAAAATACTCATGAAGGGGCCGCCGTGGCCGAGCGGTTACAGTCGTGGACTACAAATCTCTCAGCCCCTCACCGCTGTGGGTTCGAATCCCGGTAGGGACTTCGGATTTTTCATGTGAGGAAGCCTTCCAGCTGGCTTGCGGTAGGTAGGTGGTTCTACCCGGGTACCTCTGTGTACTCGGGGTCTTCCTCCACCTGTAATTAGCTGGACATCGCTATATGATTGAAATACTATCGCAGCGACGGTAAACAACAACAACAACAACAACAACAATTGTCCAAAATAGATTAAAACGGCTATTCTACACAAAGTATCGACGAAATTTTACAGGTAAGAAAATATTTAAGGGAGCACCTGCGTTTCCTTAAAGTTAAATCTAAAGACATTAGAAATTATTGTAACATTTTTCTTACAAGGTAAAGCTTTTATCGAAATCATAATTTTAAGATTGGCCAGATGTCAATAACAGAACAGAACAGAACTTTATTTCACCCAAGTATATCTAGTATACAGTAAGGGGATATTAACAAATAAATTACATACATGTGTATACATACATTTTTAGAATTTCCGGTTAGAAAATTTACATATGTGGAGAAAGATGCGAAATGCTAAGAAACATTATAATTATATATATACAGTACAGTGGGGGAAAGATTCAATATACAATCTCAGATAATTTTGTATGCCACTAATAATAATAATGATAATAACAATAATAATAATAACAATAACAGTAATTATATTAATAGCAGTAAGAATATGTAAGAAACTGTTATACAAGTCCTTTTTCCTTTACATGTTGCCTAAACTTGAAGTGGAATTGAGACTTATATATAAATAGATCCAAGACAAACAAAACGGTAATAAGAGAACCTTGATTGACAAATATACGGGCAATATATTAAATAGAATATATATCACATCGTGAAACAGTAATACTGGAGTGCTGCTCACCTGTCCACTGATGTGCTATATCTGCACACTGTATGTTCATATGACCACTATGTGTTACTATTTATAAACATCCTATTATACGCGAATCAAGTTGATCCACATCCTGTTTGTTTGTTGGGTTTAACGTCCCACCGACAGTATTTCAGTCATTTGGAGACGATGTCTACTTGAGACAGATATAGTGCTGCCACACTGCAGTATCACGCCGTAGACATGTGGCATGATACCACACCCGATCACATTACCCTGACACCGGGCCAACCAGTCCTGCAACTACCCTTTTATGCTGAGCGCCAAGCAAGGGAGCTATAACAGTACCATTTTTTACGACTTTGGTATGTCGCGGCCGGGGATCGAACCCACGACCTCCGAGGCGGACGGTCTAACCACTCGGCCACCGGGGACGGTCCACATCCTGTGGGTAAGTGTATTTTAGTTTATATTAAAATTATACTCGATATATTAAATTTTTACCTAAGGCTATGAATTCGTATTTTCTTTCATTTCTGGGGACCGCCGTGGTCGAGAGGGTAAAGTCGCTGACTTTTACACTCACTCAGCCCCTCACCGCGTGGGTTCGAATACCGGCAGGGTCATTCGGATTTTCATGTGAGGAAGCCTTCCAGCTGGCTTGCGGTAGGTAGGTGGTTCTACCCGGATGTCTCCGTGCATTCGGGGTCTTCCTCCACCTGTAATTAGCTGGACGTCGCTATATGGCTGAAATACTGTCGAAGCGACGGTAAACTCAAATAGTCAAGTCAAGTCTTTCATTTCTTTTCATGTTTCTTTATTTCTTCAAAAACATAAAAATGGTAAATATGTCTGTCTGGAGGCTCCGAGGTCTTATGCCTTATATGTGTCCTTAAATTTATCCATAATAATTTTTATAAATTTACTTATTTGTTCAAGTGTTTGAGGTGAAGACGCACCGAGAACTGATTTCAGAGTTACATTGGAAGGGTGTGTAACAGGCAAACAAACTTGACTCTCCGTTTGGAAGTAGGGACATTCAAGCAAGTAGTGCTCCTCAGTACCAACATGGTTCAAAGTACACAGTCTACATTTTCTGTCATCAAAAGGAGTGCCATCATAACGACCTGTTTCAACCTGTTTCAACGGTAGATGATGGTTGGCAGTTCTAAATTTAAGTAGGGGTAAGTAATATTTTTTCTTTAGTACCTTAATATCTTCTTCAAAGTCATGATTCTTGTTCAATTTACAAACAGAATAGATGTAACAATTGTTGGCAAAAGGGTTAAGTCACAAGTTCTCAAACTTAGATTCGACTCTTCCCTGGCAAGAGAATACATGTAAATAAATTTATATGACGGGAATATGTATATGTACTTGGCAGATACATGTAGTAATAATGGTAACACTACTACTAATGATAATAATAGTTATAGTAATAATAGTAATAGTAACCAAAAAAGAAAAACATACATTGAACGTGTAATTAAGAGAGAGAGAGAGGGGGGGGGAATAGAAAAAGAAGCAGAGGAAGAAAAATAAGAAGAATATAAGAGCTGGAAGGTCTGTCTGATTTATAATCCTAATATTCCATGAATCGTTTTGTGTTTTTGATATATTTATGGACAGCATTTACTATACTTATGTTGTCTTCTTGAGAAATGGTTACATTTCCGTTAAGAAGGAGATTGCAATTTAAAGGATGAAAATGTCTTGTTTCTTGGAATAATTGGATACGTTCATTTCTGTATATTTTACACCGAAAAAAAATAGTGCTCAGCGTTTTCAGGTACATTACGATATGAACATAAATTATTTTCAGTAATATGGTTTAGGAATAAATCATTCTTCAAATCACTACAATTATTATGCAGTCTGGTGTGTAACACCGATTACTGACGTGACGCGACCCGTGAAGAAAATGAGAAGGTACATAATTGGGGGAGAACATGTGTTGAATTAATTCATGTTTGAATGAGCCAGTTGATTGAATGTTACTAAGTGAAGTAGGCAAAGAGTTCCATAGATCAATTGATGCAGGAACAAAAGACTTTTCAAAAAGTGATGTTCTTCTACGTATGCCTATGAAGTCGTTATTACTTCTGAGGTTGTAACTAAAACTTTTGTTAACGGGTCTTTGAAAGAGGACATTCAGATAATCAGGTACCTTATTATTTTTTATTTTAAACATTAACAAATTTTTTTGGTATGTTCTTCTCTCATTTAGAGTTAGCCAACCAGTTTCTTTATATAAAATGCTCAAACTGATGGAACGCGTGGTACCAGTGACTATTCTACCTGCTTCAATTTGTAATTTCTCTCATTTTTCTTTATCAGTGCAGTTATCCCATACAACAGAAGCGTATTCAAGAATTGGGCGTAGAAATGATACATATGTTTGATTCAGCGCTTTACGTTTAACAGTGAATTTAAGTTTTCTCATAATACCAATGATTTTGGATGCAGATTTTATTATATTATTTATGTGGGCGTGCCATTTGCAATCACAGCTTAAGGTTATACCTAAATGTTTGTGGGTATCTGAGGTAGATAGGATTTTATCATCAAAATTAAGAATAGGCGGTTGCTGATTTCCAAAATATAAAACTTCAGTTTTATCAGGATTGAACGTCACTAACCATTGTTTAGACCACCTGGAAATTTCTTTTAGATCGTGGTTCAGTATCCCCCCTAAATCCGTAGTATTTAAAGATGTCGACGCTAAAGATGTGTCATCTGAGAATAATCTCGTTATACTCCTTAAGTTATCTGTTATGTCCTTTACATAGATCAGAAAGAGAAGAGGACCCAATACTGATCCTTGAGGCACGCCAGCAGAAATGTATTTAAAACTAGAGTAAGACTGACCAACAAGAACTCGCTGATGTCTATCAGATAAGTAGTTAGATATCCAAGTTAAAAGTTGACCTTTTATTTCTAATTGCTCAAGTTTAAATAATAAGCCTTTATGCCAAACTCTATCAAAAGCTTTTGAAATATCACAGAAGACAATGCATGTATGAAGTTTAGAATCATAGGATTGTGCAATTTGATGATAAAGATCAATTAATTAATAAACTGTCGAATGTCCACTTAAGAAACCGGGCTGTTTTTATAAATAAGATTGTTGCTTATGAGAAAATTGTAAATATGTTTATACACGCAACTTTCCATCAGCTTACCGAGACAACTTAAGAGAGAAATAGAACGATAATTACCTGACAAGTTTTATAGCCTTTTTAAAAAGAGGCAAAACAGTAGCAGCTTTCCATTTTAAATATACCTTCCTTTAACGATTTGTCGAAAAGCATGAATAATGGTGTGGAAATTGTTGATCTTACATTTTTTTTTTTAAAATTGTGAGATATAGAATCCGGACCTACAGCTTTGTTAACTTCCAATACTTTGATTAAATCTTCAATTTCCGACTTTTGTATCAGTATATTATTAAGACTCGTTGTTGATTTGGCTTTAAATGGGGGAAGAACAGAATTAGTATCATCTAGTTTTGATATAGAAACAAAGTAGTCATTTAAGCATTCCGCTTTTTCTTCATCAGTGAAGCATATCTCTTCTACACCATTGCAATTTCTTTTTAAAAGGGGAATAGATTCTGACGTTTTAAAATTTTTCATAAGGCCTTTTATACATGTCCAGAAATTGTTACATTTATTAGAACTTTTTTTTTTTCAATATTATTAAAGAATCGGCGTTTCGCGAGAGTTTTGAGGTTATTAACTTTATTCCTAAGTTTTTTATATTTGAACCAGTTATTGTCTGTTGGGTTGCTTAAAGCTAAACGTCTCTGTCTGTCTCTGTATTTAGTAAAGCGTCGGATTTCGGAGTCATACTAAGGATTGTCGTTCGGTCGAATAGTTATAACTTTTGATGGTATACATTCTGACATAAATTTTAGTATGATTTCAGTGAAAGCATCACAGGCTTGATCAACAGATGAAATATTAATGAAGTCCCAATTGTATGCAGCTATTAACGAATTTAAGTATCTGAAATCTGCTCTATTGTAAAACCATACTTTTATTGTAGTACATTTGTTTTCATGAAAATCAGACTTTATATGAATAAAAGTAGCTTTATGGTCACTGATAGAACTATCAACATCTGAACAGCCTGATTTGTAGAAATCTATACTACTAGAGATTAGTATTGGATCTATTAAGGTTGCAGAAGTTGTTGCGATTCTAGTTGGTTCATTGATAACATTTGTTAAGTTATAAATTAAAATACTATTATTTAAGTTATGGTTATTTCTATTTAAAAGATCTTCATTTAGATCACCCATTATAATAATATTTCATTTACATCTAAAGCTCTAGTAATAGAACTATTAAACATTTTATACCACAATCCTGACCGCCATACTTTGTCAAATGCCTGTGAAAAGTCTGTAAATGCAGTAAATGGCTTGATTTTTTTCTTTTTGAGAATTTCGAATAATGAATGAAGAGTAAAAATATGATCAGAGCACGAATATTCTTTTCTAAATCCTGCTTGATTACCGTCAAGTATATTGTTGTATTCAAGAAATGCTGTTAACTGAGCATGGCGAACGCGTTAGTTGCAGTGGAATTCATAGAGAACAAGAGTGGAGGGAGAACCCTAGTACACAACCAGTACATGTTCCGACTTAAGACGAAGAAAAATGAAAGGTCCTACTGGTACTGCGTCCAGGCATCATGTCCAGCCCGAATCAATAACTTCAATGACCAACTGACGAAAATGGCCGGCGAACATAACCATGATAGAGATGCTGCAGGAACCACAGCTGTGAAGGTGATGGCAAAGATTCGAGAGAAATGTCGGCAGTCGGCTCATCCCATTCCTGCAATATTTGACGAATCTCTAGCATGTTTGAGAACCGCAGAATGGGACGACTACACGGAAGAAGTGGTCCAAAAACTGCCAACATTCTACGAGGCTAAGTCGTCGCTGTATCGACAACGGCGCAAGCTTCATCCGAAGCTTCCGAAATCTCTCGCAGACGTGGAACTGCAGGGTCAGTGGACAGAGTCTACTACTGGAGACCGCTTCCTACTGGCTGACGATGGAACAGAAGACAGGATCCTTATCTTCGCCACTGACGGAAACTTGAGGATACTGGAAGAAGCAACTGAGTGGTTTATGGATGGAACCTTCTATTCTTGCCCCAGCCATTTCTACCAGATATACACAGTGCACTGCATGATCGATGGTACCATGATGCCGCTAGTGTACGGACTGCTCCCCAACAAGACAGAAGCCACGTATTACCGGTTCTTCAGTCTGCTCATGCGAAAGGCCGGAGAGCGAGCTATACATCTGCACCCAAACAGAGTGATGCTGGACTTTGAGGTGGCACCCAGGAATGCGCTGATTTCTCTGTTTCCGCGTGTGTATGTTAAGGAATGTTACTTTCATTTTTACACAGGCTATTTGGAGGAGGGTACAATCATGTGGACTGGCTGGGAAGTACCGTGAGGATGGCTCTCTCACAACTTTAGTTCGTCGAACAGCTGTGTTGCCACTGGTTCCTTTGGAAAGGATTGAGGATGTATGGTTCTTCGCCCTCGAGGACAACGAAGATGAAGGGGATGCTGTGGAGAAGTTTAAAGACTATGTAACTGAGACTTGGGTGGAGAGCGATCGCACCATATGGAACCATTTCACCACAGAGGGACCAAGAACTACAAACCACCTGGAGGGATGGCACAACAAGATAAAAAAACAGCTGACTCATCCACATCCCAACATATACGTCCTGCTGCAACTCATCTTGAAGGAACAAGCTGCAAATGAAGTTAAACTGATTCAACACAATGCTGGCGGGAAGAAACGGCCAAGGAAGATGACTTACAGAGAACTTGACCAGAGGTTGGAACGCCTGAAGTTGCGGTTGGCAGAAGGAGAAATAGACATATATAGATACGCTGACGCAGCATCCTATTTGATTAAGTTGGCTTGAGATATACTGTGATGTGACAAAATGTGCGTTGAGAAATAATAAGTGAAGTTTATGAAAATGTGTGTCTTGATGACTGACGTATTGTTTTCATTTATCCATATGAAATTCGTTTATTGACATCATTGTTGTTACTTTGCATTTATGTGACATAATAAAATATGAACAAGAAAACATTGTTTTTATTTAAAAATGAGACAAAAATGCGACAGCGCGCGCAAGAGTGAGAGAGACAGAAAACGAGAGACGGAGAAAGTGAGAGGGGATATACATGTATATAGAACAGAACATTTGAACAGAACATAATTTTATTTTGACGTTAAACATACAAGTTCATAGTCAATATAAGTAATGATAAAGACATGCTATAGAGATGACAGGTCAGCATTCAATACATAAAAAAAACCAAAAAAAACAACAACATAAATGAAATGAAAATACAACAATACAAGTGTATACACATACTAATAATACTATTAATGAGAGTGGTTAAAATCTGGTAACGAAGCCTGGAATTGTTTACTGTACTGTAGAATAATATGTTCTCCTTAACTTAAATGCATTTTTATAGTAGCTTGATAGTCGTATTAGTAATTTCTTCTTATTTGTATTAAGTAATTCTATAAATTTCCACATACTTGGACGATTGACATAATAATTTGGAATGTATTTTGATCTTAATTCTTTAAAATAGGGACATATAAGTGTAAAGTGAAATTCATCTTCAATATTTCTTAATGAGCACAAGTCACAAATTCTATCGCTTCTATTTTTTTCCTTTCAATTTTCAAGTCATGAGCTGATTTTTTAAATTACGCTGTTGTTTATTGTATAAAGTTGTAATATACGCAGATATTTCGTAACAGTTTTTAAGGTTATAAAACATTTGCATAGATGATGAAAGAGAAATACTTTCGTGCCACTTGCTTACATAGATTTCTTTTATTCGGTTACTGAATACGGGCATGAATTTAACTATGTCTACAGACTCAGGATTAAAACCATATTTCACTAAAACCCGTACTTTCTAGTAGATGTTTAACTTTGTTTGACCAGTTTTTAACACGGGGATTAGACTGTATTTCAGAGTGATGTTGTTCTATAATGGCAGAGAGTATACAATTATTGCTTTTCTCACTACCAAATAATTTTAACCAGTATTTTATTATGCGTATTTGTCTGCCAATTATCAAAGGAAATCTACCCAGTTCAGCTAATAAGGCTAGTGAGTTTGTTGATTTTTTTACATTTAAGATACGTTTACAAAATTTCCTGTGGACCCTTTCAATATTTTCTGCCTGATCAAATCCCCACACTTCGCAGTTGAAGCTCAAGATTGAACCTATATAACTATCGAACAGATTTAATAATATATTTATCGGGATGTCATATTCCTTTGTGATATTGAATAGTGAACCCATTGCCCTGAGTGCTTTTCCCACTAGTGTTTTAGTTGCTTGTTGGAATGAACCTCCACAAGTAAAAACTATTCCTAAATAACTAAAACAGTTTACGATTTCTATCGATTGACCTGCGTACGACCATTTCCAGTCTTGACCAATTCGACCCCCTTTTAAAAATTTTTTTTTTAATTACTGTTAACTTCCATTTCCTACAATAGCTTTCTAAACCATTTAATAAATGTTGTAACCCTTCTCTCGTGTCCGATATAAGAGCCGCGTCATCTGCAAACAGAAGTAGGTATATAACAATTTGACCAATAGTAAAACCTTCTAATACATTGTTTTGGAAGAACATTTCTATATCGTTTAAGAATAAAGAAAACAAAATCGGAGAAGTTATCTCCCCTTGGAATAATCCTAGGTTGCTTTCGAAAAAATCTGAAAGGTTATCTAAGTGTTTAACACACATTTTAACATTTGAATACATAGAGCGTAGAATATCAAACATTTTACCATCTACACCGGATTTAATTAACTTAAACCATAACGCATTTCTATCTATACAATCATATGCTTTTTTGAAATCAATGAAACAGGAAAAAAGTTTAGATTTATTTTTAAATTGCTGTTCAATCAATGCTTGTAAAATAAAAATCGCGTCAACTGTACTATATCCTGTTTTAAATCCAAACTGGGCATCTGTTACAATTTCACATTGTTCCGCCCATTTCTTCAATCTATTATTGAGTATAACTGTAAATAACTTGGCGAAACAGCTGGTCAACGTTATTCCCCGATAATTGTTTGGGTCGGATTGGTCACCTTTTTTATGAATAGGTATAATTAACCCATTACACCATGATGTCGGAAAACTACCGGAGTCTAAAATATAATTGAATAGCAATAAAACTACATTCTCTGTTATGTGTATACTTTCTTTGAAATATTCGTAGATGATGTCATCAAAAGCACACGCTTTATTTGACCCTAACTGTTTACATGCTATATGAATTTCCTGCATTGTTATAGGCTGGTCGAGCTCTTCAAATGTCGTCCGGCTAGGTGCGTTTAAATTGTGAACATTTTCAGTATCATTCTCATGTTCTACATAGATATCCGATGCTAATTTTTTAAAGTGATTACAAAATTGCTCCAGTGAGATTTGAGATTCTTTCATTGCTGTATTACCTTTCTTAAACATTTTCCAGAATTCGCGAGGTTTTGAACGACGCATATCATTCATTTTGCTCGACAAGTCTCTATTATACTGCAGTCTCTTCATTCTGCAACAATATTTATAATCCTTACGTTTCAAGTAAACGGATACACGGGCCGATTCGGACAGCTCTCGATTTAATGTCTTTACTGAATTTTTATATGCCTCTTGTTTGATTTTACACTCTTCATCAAACCAATACTTTCGATGTTTATCTGTATCTATAAAGTTTACATTAGAATTACGTATAATTTTCGTAAAATATTTATTTCCACAAGAGTTAAAATAATCGGTACATAAAAGAACAAGTCTGTCCGAGTCACTCCGCGTCTCTATTTCTTGTGACAACATATTTTCTAAACTATCTATGCCCGAGGATAAGTCCTGTAAAAACATATCCTTATGGCGTGCGTCCCACTTTATAACCTTCTTAACAGTATTGCCAATTCTATTTGTGATACAGGTATTTATTTTGAACGAAAACGATACAGGTGCATGGTTCGAATATTGAGTAAAATCTTGGATGGTAAAATCTGTAATGCATTGAAAATTATCTGTAGTAGATAAAAGATAGTCAACTGTACTTTGTCCGTTATAAGTAATACATGTTATTTTTCCTATGCCACAATCAGAATGTATGCGCCCATTAACTATTCGCATGTTCGTAGCCTTACATAATTCTAATAGGTGATCTCCGAACCTATTCGATTTTAGGTCCTTTGATCTACGGGCTGGGGGTGGCAAAGCACAGCTATCATCTTCGCATTCTAATACAGAATCATTTTCTATATAATCACATTTATTTCCAACACGACTATTTGTGTCGCCACATACAAATACTTTCCCCATACATCTAAAGTAATTAACATCACTTTCTAATACATTAAATATGTCATAATCAGATAATATATGGATTGGTGAATTTTCCGGGGGTATGTATATTGCTGCTAAATAAATGTCATATTCATTCTTAAAAAACAATTTGTCCAATTTCAACCATACGATAGAGTCAATATCATTTTTAATGAGTTTAATACCTTTGCGAATTGTATCCCTTATATAAACAATTATACCACCACTAGCTCTGTTAGCTCGTCTATTTTGTAATTTTCGATATGAATGTATCGGGTTCGAATATCCACTGAGTTCTATGTTAGATGTTTTCTTTGTCCACGTTTCACTTAGACATATAATGTCGTATTCTCCTAATAGGCTCGTAAACTCTAGACTTGATCTTTTGGTCGATGTAAGTCCCTCAACGTTCCAGGCGAGACACTTTAGTCCACTCTCACGTGCGTCCTAATCCCCTTCACGGTATACCTGATTGTTTATAAACAGTTTATCTACGCGCAAATGGGCCTCCTTACCACTTTCCCGTGCTGCTTTCATAACCGGAATTAACCTTTTTCTTGTCTCCATGATTTCTTTGGGGAATTGTTCCGATACTCCATATTGAGTTCCTTTCAAATTTTTTGCCGATTTTCTTACCCTCTCCCGATCTGGGTAGTACGCGAACTTTGCGACAATAGGTCTTATATATCCTTGTTTGTATATAGAGGAAATCCTTATTTTAATTACACACATTGCATTAGCTCAACGCAAAACATAAACATTACAAATAATACACATCATACTGCAAAGAGAAGAAATAAAATACACCATTTTAATATATATATTTTAATATATCTATTAACCTAGGCACAGCATAAACCATCTGGGCTTATTGTACATTATCACCGTTATACCTGACTGCGTACAGGTAACCTTCACTCAAGAACTGGAAAGTTGGCATAGTGGGAATACTAAAAGGTGTGAAGTTGGCAAAGTGGGAACAAACCCTCTGAAAGTATAGCGTCCTATATTTTGTCTAAAAACATCCTGCCATTTAGTATAAACAGATTATTATTTTTACATATTTCGATGAATTTCAACCCGTGATTGTTTGTTCTTTTATCTTCTGAATTTCTATGTAAATTTATTGATAAATCTTCAAGATACTTATAGTTGTCGATGTGTATTGAGTTTCTTGATCAATATCAAGTAAGTTATTTAACCCTTTCCCTCATAGAGGACACCATGAAAAGACCTATGCGAACAGCATAAAACCAGATCAGCCTGCGAGTAACTCGCAGTCTGATCAGGTTTTATGCTGTTCGCTGCTCCTCAGTGGTGTGGAAATGAGGATTTTGATAATAAATTTGGTAAGGTTTAACTGTGGTTTTCTGCAGATCAGGCTTTATGTGATACCTATTGAGGGCGTCAAAATGAGTATATATGAGGGAAAGGGTTAAGTGATCATCTGATATCACGTAATCTCTCAATAAGCCCAATCTACTGTTAGTGTCACCAGCCAGGAATATATTTTTATTGTTACTGCACATGTTTATTATTTCATCTTCTAAAATTCGAAATTCGCCATTGGTAAAAAAAATCTAGAGCTTTCGGGTGGAATGTAAATTGATCCTAACATAATGTTTTCATCATATTTAGTTGAGTCGTTAGGGTGACTTTTAAGAAAGTTTCCGACTCGCAAATTCCATATCCGGTGATTAATTGTAATCAATCATTCCTGGCGGGGTATGCCTGTTTGGCGTTATGTCATTTGTCCCTCGTATATGTGTGACCGAGGGTATAATATAAACATGAATAATCACATCACAGGGGACGAGCCAGAGGTCCTATGATTATACATTACAAAAAAAAAGAAGATGTGAAGTCCCGGATATTACACAGACGAAAAAGAAGCTTGTGATAATGATGATGATGATGATTGTAGTTATACATATATACAGTAAAACTCATATATTCGAATTTTACTATTCGAATACCGGTAACAATATTAGCGATAGGTAATTTACCTGAATTAAAACGCTCCTAAGTATTAAAGTTTTATTTAGCGCTAAGTAAAGTTGATGGAATTTGGCCCTTGCTTGAGTTCCACAAACAATACTTAAGTAATATTTGAATTTTTAATTAGGTAGATGCACATTCCATCATGACTATTTTATGAGTAAAGTACATGACGAATCTGAGATGAATTAATATCTTAATAACTAACATAAGTGTGAAGAAATTAAATATTAAGGTACATGTTGTATTTTCATGAAAGAAATTCAAATATTTAAATTTTACTGAGCGCTAGGAATTGTTGGTGGAATTCGACATAGAGGTCACATTATTTTCAGAGAGAGAGAGAGAGAAAGAGAGAGAGAGGAAATATCTTATTACAACTATATCACACATAATTTTAGGGAATACTACAGCTGTCCGTAACCTACACCAGTTTGTTTGTAATACTGTAAGATAAGATAAGATAAAATAAAATAAGAATGAATAAGAAGGCTGTGTGTGAAAGTAGATTATCTAGTAATGAAAGGGAAATAATCCCATTATAATTAAACTCGTCTGGCAAAATTCATAATTCGCACATAGTGAAATTTACAAAATTGTGAATTTTGAGATCATCAAGAGTTTTTTTTTGTTTTACTTTCATTTAATCTTAACAAATATATACGTCGTTATAAGCAACGTACCCTTCAAAATTCTTGTCTGTCATTTTTGTTTTGGAATTTGGATCGCTAAATTATAGACAATTTTGAGGTAACGATGCCTTGCATCAAGGAAACATGTACCCGATGGTTGTTAAAATCAAAATAATGTGTACGGTTAATAATCTAACACTGTGCAAAATGTGACATTACAAAAACAAGCTCTTGGTGCAAAACTTTATGAAAAGATAAAGCAATATTTTAATTGAGCAATAAATGGGGTCAGCTTAATATAAAACAGTAGAAACACTCGGGAAAATGTTCGACTAAAAATTTAAAATGATAGGTATCAGGCAAGTTAAATGCATTGTCTATATGATTTTGCTTAATCAACACGAACTGGTAGATATATAATATATATTTGTAGAATTTAAATTACAAAAATATCACAATTCCTTCACTTCCGGATGTGTCAGATATTACAACTCCTCACTTCCGGAAGTGTCGGACATCACAACTCATTCACTTCCGGATATGTCGGGCATTACAACTCCTCACTTCCGGATGTGTCGGATATTACAACTCCCCACTTCCGGAAGTGTCGGACATCACAACTCATTCACTTCCGGATATGTCGGACATTACAACTCCTCACTTCCGGATGTGTCGGATATTACAACTCCCTCACTTCCGGATGTATCGGATATTTCAACTCCTCACTTCCGAATGTGTCGGACATCACAACACCCTCACTTCCGGATGTGTCGGACATCATAACTCCCGCACTTTCGGATATGTCGGACATCACAACACCCTCACTTCCAGATATGTCGGACATTTAATCACAACTCCTTCACTTCCGGATATGTCGGTAGTTTCAGTGTACGAATATTATCTTTAACTTTATAAGATGGAAAAAGTCCTTTTTTCTTTTCCGGATGTTGTTTCCTTCCCATCGAATAACCGTTCCAGTGGTTTCCGAGGATAACTATTTCATCCCCGGGCTCGAGGGAGATTTCCCTTGGCGTTTGGGCAATGTGGGCTTCCACAACAGTAACTGTGTGATGCTGTTGCCCACCAAAGTAATAAATGTCGTCCAGTGACCGGAACCAACCAGATGCGTCCCCGTTCATCGTCTGCATCAACTCGTAGGCAACTCTGCACACCTAGAAAAGTTCGTTTTAATGATTAAAGGAAAATAACATCTGGGTTATTTAGTGTAAAATGGTTACTAGTATACCACCGTGCAGTACCTGCGCTCCGTGACTGGACTAAAATATTGACCTGGATAGCTCAGTTGTTCGATTCCCGTAAGTCGTCAGTCCAGAATTCTGGGTTTTCTAGGGGTATTCCGGTTCATGCTTTCCATCGACAATATGCACCTTTGCTTAATTGATAAAAGAAAGCTTGAAGTTTTAACCTGATCTTACCTGTGATGAGAAGGTACAAACGAGGAAGTCCGACTGGGAAAGAAGATTCGTGTCCTGGATTATGCCCCTTACATTCTGGTATCTAATGCCACCATTGGCATGTGCTGATACATTCATATCGGCAACGAAGGTGTAGTCTGGGTATCTTAAATGAACAAATGATATATAAATATTATACATCAATAATTATAACATATGTCACAGAGAGAGAGAGGTCGGAGTTTCGATCGAGACTTACCAAAGTCGTAAAATTGCACTGGTAAGGCGCTCGTGAAAAATTAAATTCCTGTACTCTAAATAGTTATTTGTATGACTTGATTTCATAAAAATCACGAAGAAACTTGACAAAACTTCATAACATTGATCCAACGAATACATTACACAATAATTTTAATTAGACACCCCTATACCGTTCATCATTTCATTACGTTTAGGATGACTGTATTAAAATCATGATTAAAAGTATATTTGCCATATGGTTAGGGTCCAAAAAGTCACATATTTGTGTTTTAATGCAAATTTGGCTAAAAAGAAAAAGAAAAAAGAAAAACAAGCGTGGTGAGGTATACATTTTATTTTACATTTTCAGAAAGCATTTTATCAGATGATTCAATTTGAAAAAAAAAATGAAAAAAAAAAATAAAAATAAAAGGAACCTTTGAATAAGAAATATATATATAAAATTTCATAGCTTTTGGGTAGATTTTGTATTGATTCTGGTCCAGACAAAATGACTACTTTTGCTCGTAGAGTATTTTACATGCATGTTTGACAGTATTTTCACCTGCAACTTTAAAGTTACATTATAAGTACAAATTATAATAAAATATTCTTATAATATTATTTTGGTATGTTATTAAAGTATTTAGAATGCAGTCTTTCCAATTTCTTAATGTTTCGATTTTTTAAACAATTTTTAGCAAACAGTGATGTAACTGATGTTTGACCATAAACTAAATCTCTCAAATGAACATGACGACCCCCTCATTTTATTCCATGTATATATTTTAGTTATAGTCTAAAGTACTTATGTGTAAAATTTTAGAAAAATCTATCTGTTAGAAAAAAACAAAACAAAAAAGACGCTGAAGCGCCTTTAAATACCTTGCTCTCGCCTCTGTTATGACGTCGGGATCATCAGTAGCTAGGAAGACCATTCGTTTCTTTAATACTGCCCTCCGTTCATATGCATCAAACCATTCACCGACATGGGCCATGTACTCATCTATCTCATGTTTCTCGGCTTCAGTGCCTATTTTGTCTGATCTCCGGACATGTACTCTGATGAAACAAACACATTGTATGTACATTTTAAGTTACATTTCTATATATATAAATGTCAGAAAGTGCGTTTTCAATCATCTGATTGGTTAGTTCGCCTACGTGGCGACATCTGATAAATCACCCAGTGGTCGAAACTCTAAGATTGTGTGACAGTTATTGAAAAAATCATTTCTATATACATGTACCATATTTACCATCGTCGAAAACCCACGGTATATATTCCGTTATCACTTCTGTATACACCGTCGATCGTATTGAACGAACGTGGGTTATCAGACGATCGCTATTTGCCAGTGCCGTCATGAATCAAAGACGGCCAGCCTGATGCTTTCAACAGAATACTTCAAGGCATCGGTTACTAACTTAGAGCCATATTCTTTCATTATGCATACATTAACAGAACATTTCTTAACTGAATTAAATGTTTTTCTTTCTATATCAATTTTATCATAAAATCCCCAAAAATAATCCTTTAAACAGGAGGCAGAACAGGGATTGAACGTATCAGTGCGTAGAATTGCATTTTTATCTTATTTTTTATCCTTTGCTATTTTTTTTTTTACTTAACCTTATCTCCCTTTGACTGAAATACTAATTGAGCAGGCGTATACTTTCAAAGAATAACACCATGCACCTACACGCGAATGTGACACACTCGTGAACGTTTGTATCATACATACCCAACTATTGGGTTTTGAAACCCCAAGTTACGTTTCTTTTCTTCAAGAAAAGAGTTTATCTCTGCATTCGGACGTGTGATGTACTTGAGGAACTGACCCACCCACCATACAACAGGATTGCCATGGAAACGAAGCAGTCTGTCGGCAAGGTCCTCAGGGACATAAGTGGGTACATACCAGGCGATGCCTATTTTATCTATACTCGGCAAGGAAACAATATCAGTCTCACCAAAAAGTTCTTTCTCTGTAACAGAAATAAAGTTGTATTAGAGAATACGGTGATCATTGCGATGCGGGTTCCAACGTTCGTCTGTTTTTGCTAACGTTACATATTTTTAAAAAGTTGACCTTGAAAATCACAACTAAAACTGTAAGCCTTTAAATGCAAAGTTGAAGTACCATACCCTTTAAATTTGACCCTTAGCCTTGAAGGATGACCTTGACCTATGCATGGAATAGAATGTATACAACACAAAGACCTAAAATATGTAAATAAAAAATCACAATTGCTAATCCATTGAGTTTTTGATAATCAACACAAAACTGTATACAGTCAACATTGTACATGCGACCACCTGTATTAAACGACTTTTTTTTAATTAAACGACCGTTATAAATCCCGCCCTAACGTTTTTACTATATGACTTAATCCCATTAAGCGACTTTTTTTATTATGCGACCACATAAACTAAGTCCCAGCACGTAAGATTATGCACAAAATCAACTGTTTTGAGCGACCGTGTTCGATTGCTAATTATCGTCTACGCTGGAGCATGTGTATATTCTTCTTTAACACATCCGAACAACCAAACAATTATCCTGATCATAAGTGCTCACCTTAAACCAATTTGTTTTGACCACGCATGACTGCACCATGTGTAACTCAACAGTTACTAAGCATAACATAGGTGAAACCATCCCTCCATATGCCGAATGCTTCGGATTTTGGTAAAAGAATATTTGGGAATAAGGTAAATTAATACTTCCGGATGCAATGCGTACCATTAATAATTCGTACCTATAAGTATGTACATTGCGTCTTATGATACGCGACCAGGGCGCACGGTTGAAATAAATTTATCGGGGTTTCTGGATTTATGTTAGACAGAGACATAAAGAAAGCTCATTGCTAAATAATATTTTTTCTTGAAATTGTCCGAATCCATCCATGAATTCGATGTCAAATGTTGTGTTTTTCTTCCGAACACCAAATGCAAATCTCAGCCAATGATCCAAGATATTATTCCAACATAACAGCTAAAAAATCGAAAGATATGACAAAAAATAAACATGTTAATGTTTATTTGTATAAAACAACAAAACATTGTGTAGTTTACATCGTATTCATGTTGTAATATAACGCTATGATACAATTTAGCTTACAGTTTGTATATATGACTTGTTTGCCTGGATTTCCAAATATATCTATTAAGAGACCATTTCATTAAGCTACCAATTTTTGGCAGTCCCTTGAGCGGTCTCTTAATACAATGCCGACTGTAATAACATTAAAAAAAAAAGATGCTCTTTTTTATCTGCCTAGAGATCATGACCAAAAATACAGCTGCACAGGTTCATATGATGACAAACCAATATACAAAGTTGTTTTTTTTTTTAAATTAAAAATGACAAAGAAATATCTGAATTACCCTTGTCAAGATGAATGTTTACCAAATATAAAAGATGTATGTCAAATAGTAATGGCCAACGTTAAAGTTTTTTTTGTTAAACATTTCAAATATTGGTCAAAGTTCAAAACTCAAGATCTAAAATAGCCCAAAAGTGTGACATTGATGGAAATGTCTTGCCACAAGGAATTCACATGCGAAAGATCAGTGCCCTGTTGACAACGGTTTTGAAATGACAAGTATGTAAAGCTTTTAAAAGTTACAGAAAAATAAGGTCAAAGGTCAAGGTCAGTAGGTAAGATATTTGCATATGTCTGGATAGGTCTTGTCAAGATGAATATGCATACGACAAATGAAAGTTGTATATTGAATAGTAGAGAAGTTATGGCCAACGTTAAGCTTCCGGACGACGACGCCTGACGACGACGACAACGCGGACGCAGGAATAACGACAATTTTTTTCTTCGAAAGACAGACGAGCTAAAAACGATGGTGATATATATATATATATATATATATATATATATATATATATATATATATATATATAACACCATCGTATATATATATGCAATTACAAGAAAATAATCATAATATCATAATTGAACGATGGAATCTCTGTCGGTTAAATTACCACACACTATACTCGTACTATACATTGTAGTCCCTGTAATGGTTCCGTCACATTTCGTACCTCGTGACCTTTCACAGAGATAATCAAGGTTTCCTAATGTTTCATTAGGGTACCTTGGTTATCTTGGTAGAGGTTAAGTGGTTCAAGACATAGCGGAACCATTACAGGGACTTTGCATGAAAGCGACCGATCATGTAACCTTGACAGTAACATCTACGAATAGTAACCAAACTTCTGAAGTGCTGTCAGATATCTGATTTCTCACAGATAGTTAACTTGAACAACATCTTATCAGATGATCAATATTTCGGCCTCTTTTTTCCCATTTAAAACCTATTCTAATTTATAATAACAATTGCTTATATTTGTATTTTTGCCTCATTGATATATGGTCGAATCCCTTAAAATTGCCCAGAATAAGATTTAACCCGTTTTTAAGTTTAATGCGTGCTCTTATTTTATAACAAAAAAGTCCGTGATTTTGGAGATAGACCTCGTTAGATCAAGTTAAGACGCGTCCCGGGGGTTGACGCATTAGTGATGAAATACCGATACTAAAAACAGAGTGTTTATTTAGCAGCAAGAGGGTATTAATTATGTATTGTAGACATTCTTAAGATTTATCTTAGATAATAAATCAAAATGGCGGTCGCTTCTCAATTATCATTCTCCACACTGTAATACAAAATGGCCGTCTAGGTCATCAGGCTGCAACGGGCGTGCCTACACCTAACATGCTTATATGTAAAGGAGTTAAAAACAAACATTGCCGCAGTCACATTGGCATTTCGTTACCCTTAAGCGTCACCATTACTATACTAGTAGGTGTGAAAATCAAAGGAACCTATCGATATGGGCCGATGAGGCCATGTTTTTGAATAACATAAATTTGAAGAAAAAAAACAAACAAAAAAAAACAAGGTGTTTTCATATAGAAACAAGAAAGGATGGGGTCGCGACCACAAAAGTATATCGAATAACTTCATGTGTTAGTTATTACAAGAACGTTAGAATTTTACTCAGTTTCGCCTCGCTCAACCATTTAAGTGGTGATATTCATTCATTCATTCGGAACTGATAGCCTCTATATCAGTTTAATACATTTGATACTGAAGTAGATCAAACGTTTAACGAGACAGCTACGCGGAACAATCACAAATTGATGTTTTGAAATAAAATACAGTGGCTATACGCAGTGAATGAACGGGGTAGTTTTTGCAGTCATAAAAATATATAGTGATAACACAATCTGGTCTCGGTTATGAAAGGCATAGGGAAGATCACAAAAAAGACTTGGTGAAAAATACAAAAGGTAGGAAATAATCGATGTAAAGGTAACATGTTACGTTGGACTTGATTACCATACTGCAAACTAGGAGGATAATCCATTTGACAGGTTAATTTCTTCTATAGTCAATTTTATGAATAACTGAAGCAAAGGCCAATCTCTTTAGCCATTTGAAAATCTATTTGCTTAAGTTATAAAAGGCAGCACTCTCTGCAAAGGAAAATCTCTCTCCCCCCCCCCCCCCCCAAAAAAAAAACATAAATAAAATCAAAATAAAATCACGCACGCATTAAAACCTTATCCACAATCCCTCGACTGATGGAAAGAAGCTCGCTCTAATAAGTAGTAAAATTTTGGACGATCAGAAAGACTGAACATAATAGTAAATGTGTTCGTAGTACAATTAGTAAATACTCTATTTATGGATCTTAGACGCAGTTAGGCGACATACCAACAATATTTTCTGCTGTCTGCGGAACATCAGGCCATGGGCACTTGGTGATTGGAAGGAAGATCGATTCTATGCCACTTCTTTCATATATCCAATTTTTGGAGTTAAGAACCAATGTCCGGTTTGAGGAATAGGCCGTCATGAGGCAGAAAGTGACGTGGTGTAATAGGCAGCCATATCCACACATTTTCTGGGTCATCCGGCACAGGAGTAGGCGCTTGCAAGTATCGGGGTTCTGTAAAATGAAATACTTGATACTGACAAGGAATTGGGTATCCCGTGTTCCAAAGGTGCTATTATATTAAACAAACATACCCATTGTTTGTTTCAATTTACACACATATACATTGTGTTTGTAAATCTTATTAGCAGAGAAGATGGCTCCCATAAATTCCTTTGTACTTAATGTACATTTGAAGCAATATGTTGATTAAAACAATTCATTCAATGATTTAAACTATTATTTTAGAGCAACTTTACTTTTAAACAACGATGGAAATATAATATCAGACCATTTATTCCAAGCAAAACTGAAACTTCCTCTTGTTTAAGATAAAAGTGTTATGAAAGCTGTCATGGAAACCTGATTGAATGATGCTGAAGTGCATATAAACAGCTATAGTGTGATAAGGAGGGACCGAGACGTTCATGTTTTTACTTTCATTGGAGCCAATTAGAGACATAGAAGTGACAATATAGAAACTGTTTAATGTGATGTTAATCTAATTAAACCAAGACTTTTCTAAAATATATATTTCCAACGGTTTATTGTATGATAAACCTTATGTCAATTTACTGTTATTTTTTTGTAATGAATATGCTATATGCTATGGTGGCATATTTCTGCCAGCCACTTATCCACTTAGCTATGTCGAAACTTTCCAGATTCAGTTAGTATCTATAGAAGTAGATAATTTTCTTGTTATCCTCTCAGGTATCTTAACAGGACAAAACTGTCTATTAGTGCCCACTACTGCCAGCCATATATTCACTTAAGATAACTGGATACATCGCTTTTTTCAAGATAGACAGTTAAATTATGTAGATAACAAGCATTTTTTTCACATAATTGTATCCATTTAAAATAAGTGAATATGTGATTGGCAGTAGTGGGCATTAACAGACAGTTTTGTCATGTTAAGATACAATGGTGGCTCATTTCGGCCAGCCACTTACCACGTATCTATGTCGTAACTTTTCTGAAAAATTGTCAAATATTCAGTTATTATCTTGCAAGTAGAAAATATTCAAGTTATCCACTTAGGTATAGAATAAAACCCACAACGAAATCGACGAAAATTAGTGTCCCACGAAAATTAATGATTTCACAGTATACATTCTACCTTAGACCTCAAATTAGGGGAATTAGTAAGTCTTCACATGAGTTCCATCTTCAAACAAGCAAGCATTCGGCGGGGTATGGCCATGTCAACATAGCTCTTGTTTCGAATGTATATGTGCTATTTTTCGTGTTATTTAAGAAAATACACAGATTACCAATTGGTGTTTCCAAAGAAAAACCAACAACAACAACAAAACAAAAAAAAAAACACAAAAAAACAAAAAAACAAAAAACAACAACTGAACTTTAATGGGACTGTATGCAGATAGAAAATAGCCATATACGCTGTTAGATTAGATCATGATTGTATATTTTAGCGATTTTAATATTAAAAAAAGCAAGCTTTGTACAAGAAGTATTTCAGTTGCTGAATATTTAATATATGAAATGTAATCAAAGACCCTACAAGAAGCAATAACACAAGACTCCTCAATTTTTTGTTAGACACCACTATGTAGCCACAGACAAAATTATTTAGACTAGTACTTTTTTATGCCCCCAAAGGTGGGCACATAGTAATCGAACCGTTCGTCCGTCTGTCCGTCCGGATTTCGTTTCCGCTCCATAACTCTGACATTCCTGGATGGATTTTAAAATTACTTTGCAGAAATGTTCACCATCATAAGACGATGTGTTGTGCGCAATCCCCAGGTCTGTAGCTCCAAGATCAAGGTTACATTGAGAGTTCAAAGGTCAAAAAATGGGGTCTATGTTTTGTTTCTGTTGCATAACTCTGACATTCCTGGATGAATTTTGAAATTACTTGGCAGAAAAGTTCAACATCATTAGACGATGTGTCGTCCGCAATCCCCAGGTCTGTAGCTCCAATGTCAGGATCACACTTACAGTTCAAAGGTAAAAAATGGGATCTTTTTGTATCTGCTGTATTACTCTAACATTCCTTGATGAATTTTGAAATTACTTGGCAGAAATGCTTCCCACCATAAGGCAGTGTGTTGCACACATTTTCCAGGTCTGTAGCCCCAAGGACAAGGTCAAACTAAGATTTCAAAGGTCAGAAATGGGGTCTTTTTCGTGTGTGCTCTATAACTCTGCCATCCTTGATGGCTTTTTGAATTACAGTAAAAAATGTTCACCATCATGAAGCAATATATCGTGCAATCCCAGGTCTGTAGCTCCAAGGTCAAGGTCACACTTAGAGGTAAAAGGGTTTGTTTTTTGTGCCCGCTCCATATCTTTGTCACTCCTCAATAGATTTTTTTGATAAATTTGCACCGTAATGATACAATTAGTTGTGTTAAATACCCGGATTCATTGCTGAAAGGTCGTGGTCACACTAAGAGGTCAAGTGTCATAAGCCATAATTGTGCATTGGTTTGCCCTCCGTCCGCCTAGATATAGCTTAAAATGCATATTATAAGCTAGCTCAGTGAAACTTGGTATATGAGGGCAATATTGAGATTAATTAATGCATTTTTCTTGGATAAAAATACTGGTTGCTATAGTAATGGAAATCATCTAACTATGCACAACCAGTAGGGGACTTATGGTTCAATTATGCATATGATTAAAGCTATTGTGTATTTCCTACATGCATAATGGTGTAGTGATTTAACAGTTGAAATATACGAATATGCACTTCGGGGATATTCGTCACATCCTGTGATATACAAAACAAAATAAAGAAAAACGTAAAAAAACAGTTTCCTCGAAGCAGGTGCTTGCTGTACATGTACCAGTTCTGCACCATGGCGTCTCCACAGTTCAGGGTAGTGATTTCGTAAATTCTGCCTATGATGGTGCGTGAATAGTGAATGTGATCAGACAAGTGACGACAAAAGAAAATAGAAAATCTAAATATATTCTCTATTATTCTAAAAATAATGTCAATACTGTCTGTGACGGTATTGCCTGTGATCAGGAAACGTCCCACTTTTTTCGGCCGTTAGGTCGAATATTTTCACCCTGACTTCCTGTAAAACACACAGCAATGAAGCGGAATAAAAAAAGGCTTTTCATTGGTAATTATATACTTTGCTAAATTCTCATTGGTCATTGTAAAATTAGTCAAAAGAAAAGAAAGGAGTTGCGGAAACGAGTTCTTTAGATCTCTGTTTGTTTTAAAAGTTGAAGTTTTCTTCCCCTGCGAACGATTTGTCCCGAATAGTAAGACACTTTTTTAAGGTAAACTGAAAGAGTAATAAGCTAACAAATAGAAAACACATAGATTTCGGAATTGATTGTTCGACCCTGACAGATCCTATATTCTACAAAAACGTAACATCCAGTTTCGTTTTGTAGCCCGCGAATCGAAGTCTAATGCGCAGATGTTTTAAGGTTGTAAGTGTCTACCAAGATTGTACAAATTATTTGGATCCATGGTATTTCAAAGAGCTGCACTGAGACAAGAATTGCACAACTGTTAAGCCAACAGCAAAATCTATTACATGTTTAACCATTCAGACACTAATCATCAAGCTGGTTACCACGACCGAGTATCTTTTTTTAAAGATATTTCTTGTTTACAATCACCGATTGTTGCATTGGCTGACAATGCGACTATATAGGTGGGTAATGATAGACGTAATATATACAGTTTTTTAAAAATCCCAGACAATCTCGGTCTGAGAACGAGCTGGTTTAAAACTGATTAAGCAGAGCAAACTTCAAGTAAAATTGAAGAGAAAAACTTTGTTCAAAAAGCTATGGTCACAGCTAAAAGACATGGGTGATAGTTTCTCCAAGGTGATAGTTTCTCCAAATGCGGTTCTAAGTATAGATGGGAGCCCACAAATATAGCTAATCATTTTATTACTGATGCTTCTGTATTACTACTGATGCTTCTGTATTTTAGGTCTATTACTGCTTTCAAGCATTAGTAAAATCGCAAATTGATATTACCGGTATATGCAGATGATCACATGAAATCAGCAAGGTACTTGGGCCAGAACTTGACAATTGTAAGAAATGATTTATTAGCAACAAATTGTTCCGTTACATTGGAAAAAACTTAATACATTGATTTTAGATCTAAGATAAAGTTTTCATATGACATCCATCTTAATGTGCTTTGCAATGGTCACTTGACTCAACCCCAGACCTCCGTTAAATACCTATGATAGCTAGATAATGATTTATCCAGTAAAAACCATTGTTGCTACTTTTTTTAAAATAAAACAAACTCTAGATAACCGTCCCCGTGGCCGAGCGGAAGCGGGAGGTCATGGGTTCAATCCCCGGCAGCGGCATACCAAGTCTTAAATGTTACTGGTATAGCTCCCTCGCTTGAAGCCCAGCATATTAGGGTAGTTGGTTTGATTGGTTGGCCCGGTGTCAGGATAATGTGACTGGGTGTGGTATCATACCACATGTCTACGGCGTGATAATGCTGTGTGGCAGCACTATATCTGTCTCAAGTAGATATAGTCTCCAAATTTAGTGAAATATTGTCGGTGGGATGTTAAATCCAACTAATAAACGAACAAGATCTGTATTTTAGTTTTTCTTTAGACACAAACAATTTCTAAATATAGAGATAAGAAATTTTTTATGCAATTCGTTTATTCTCTGTCACTCATGCAATTTCTTCTTGGTAATCTGCTTTGACAAAAGAACTGAAAAATAAACTACACAGTGTACAAAATGAAGTCATCGGGTTTATTCATGGTTGTGACTGTAGGATATCTTTGAGTATATTTGATTGTAGTTCATTAGGATGGGTTGGTGTGGAAAATAGCGCGAAGCACCCAAGACTCAAACATGTACACAAAAATATATTATAAACGAGGCACACCATAGCTCGAAGAAAACTTCACTCTAGTTTCGGATACACATAAATACAGCAGCAGAAAAAGTACTGGAAGCTTATATGTACCATTAAAATAATTTTACAAAGAAATATTTTATCATAATGCAATCACGCATTGGAATTACTTTACCTGTAGAACTTAAATGCATAGGAAGAGTCTGTTCAAGAGGAAGGTCAAATCTCAACTTAATGAAAATATGAAAATTGGCAATGCTGGCTTTATATTTTCTTAATTACTTTCTAATGAGTTTTTAACATTTTTTCTTTAAAGTCCAAGTCAAAATTTGGTTGATATTTGTGATGTTTTAACATTATCCTCTATGCCTGAACTTGTTAACACAGGCTTTTCAGCTTCCACACAGAAAGCTTTATATAGAACTCTTATATATATAATATATATAAAAATACATACATATATATATTTATTTTTTATATTACAAAAAGATATTTAGCTCTAAATATATTTAAAATTTCTGAAGTTTTCAGCCGTTTATGGGTCATCCCGTGTGTATGTCTTGAGACCACTATACTATATCGATGTTGAAAACCTTGGTCCTATATTGGTTTTTTATTACTTTTCAGCTATGATTTTTTTCAAAATCTCTCCTTAATTTTGAAAATGATAAATCTCATTAAAATTTTAAAAGAAGTTTTGACTGTCTGTGACATTGTGTGCTTAAAAGTGATACTATTTGGGTTAATTAATTTTAAAAATTTTTGGAAATTGTGATTTTTGAGCTGATGTATGTATAGTGTATGACTTATTGCACACTTAATTAATATTATTATGGTTGAGTAGACAGGAAAAATATCAATGAAAAATCATGAATGAAACTGTGTGACGTAAGTAAGCAGTTCACGCACCTCTGGTATGTAATAATCTAATACGAATATGGCAAATAAATATATGTCGTTGGGCCCTCGCAGCTTAAAGTCCATTTGATGAGGGAAATCAAAACGGTTCCATATTACAAGTCACACTTTCTTCTTTACTGTTCCAGTTTATGCTTAACACAGTATTAGGACCCTCAGTCCTTTGATTATTATTATTAATATTTCAAAGAACAGATTTTATAATGATCCTTCGGAAAGAATTTGGTCGAATAACAGCATTCCGGGCAATATAATAAAAGAACAACGTTAAAAGATCGTGTACTTTCGTCAAAATTGTGAAAAAAAAAGATTTCTTTTCCTTGTCACATATTCTGAGGAGTGTTCTCTCTCTCTCTCTCTCTCTCTCTATATATATATATATATTATACTTGCTGAAAGCCATGGGTGCAGCACGAGAACCTTTAAAAATATCCATAACATCCTTGTACTTGGAATGTGAAATATTTTATGTTATAGCATTGACCGTTCTAGTAGAAAACTTTTATTTTTGTGTGAAAATAAAGCATGCCTCTTTCTACAAGATAAATCCGTGTTTTGAACGAGCCGTCTCTCTGCAGAGAAATATGATAATATGGTAATTTGGTGTCAATACCTGAAGATATGAAATCCTTCGTTGAACTAAGTCACCAAGTCGCCTAGACTCTTCCTGTCGCCAATATCCATTACCATCAATATCCCCGAAGTTGTAAAAGTCATTTTTTAGCATTCTGTAATGTA
>CM037782.1:16164931-16214931 GCA_021229015.1 Solen grandis
GCAAGAAGTGTTCTGATTAAAAAAAAATCTGTTTTAAACCAAAATAAAACAAAACAATGAAAATTAAATTTATTTCTACAATTTTGCAGAAAAAACACAAGAGCATTATAAATAAACAGATGATTTGTCCTCTAGGGCAAAGGTACCTGGTATGTTGCTGACCATTAAAAAAAAAAAAAAAAAAAATCAATGACCTTATATATAATAAGAAGGTAGGTAACGTCTTTCACTGAAAACGTGCATCATATTGTTTCAATTGCCGTATCACCTTAGAAATTTGGTGGATTTTCATAAATTTGGTCTTATTTTGCATGGAAGGGATGAATAAAGACAATCAGGTACAAAAAACACCCCCTTGCCAAAGGAATTGTGCTACAACAGTTCGTGAAGTCGAAAATGTGTTTGGTCGGAAGAGATCTGACTGACGGGATCTTGCCAATCTCTCCCGTGTAAAACTAAAGAAAAACTAATGCTACAATATCAGCATTGAATTGTATGGACAGATACTGAGAAAAGAAAAAAATAAACCAAAAATGAATACTTGTTATATTTCATTTTTCATCTTATTCAGCCTTTTTTCTGCCTTTTTAAAAATTCATCCGACTCGACCTTGACAAATGATCAGATACGTTTAAACTGCTGATTCTCTAGTTTCCAATAAGCGTCTCGGTGACATTGCTGATGTAGTTTTGTTTTCAATTTAGTCATAAAATCTTCTCAAAACAGTGGATTTCAAGTTAGCACAAGTGTTCATTTCTTTCATCAGTATCTGTAAATTCAACACTAATATTGTGGCTTTAGTTTTTCTATAGTTTTATACGGGAGAAATTGGCGAGATTGTCGGTCAGATCTCTTCCGACCAAACGTGTTTTTGAATTCATGAACATTTTTAGGGCGATTCCTCAGGCAAGGGGGTGTTTTTTGTCCCAGTATATATTTATTCATCCCTTCAACACAAAATAAGACCAATTTTTAGCTCACCTGAGCAAAGCTCAGGGTGAGCTTTTGTGATCACTTGATTGTCCATCGTGCGTCAATAATTTCAACAATCTTCTCCTTTGAAACTACGAGATGGATTTTCATCAAATTTTGCCAAAATGATACATATGATAGCCTAATGCAAATTCCTTTTTTTTTTTCAATTCCATGAAAAACTCTGGTTGCCATGGCAACCAGCAGATAAAACCTTTAAAATGCCTTTTCTCAGAAATATCTAGACCTACATATTTGATATTTGGTATATAGCATCAGCTGATGTTGCCTAAACATCAGTGCAAAATTTGTGCCCCTGGGGTCACAATGGGCCATACCCAAGGACCACACCCAGATTTTTGTATAAAACTATATAGGGAATTCTTGAAAAATCTTCTCTTCTGAAACCACTCCATGCATTTTTACCAAATTTCACAAAAATGATTCTTACTTAAGCCTGAGGCTAATTCCTAATTTTTAGCTCACCAGAGCACGAAGTGCTCAGGGTGAGCTATTGGGATCACCCTTCGTCCGTCATCGTCCGTCGTCAACAATTTGCTTTAAAAGACATCTCCTCTGAAACCGCTGGACAGAATTTGATAAAACTTGGCATGTATGATCCTTGGGTGGGCCTCTACAAAAATTGCTCAAATAAAGTTGATCCATGAAGAACTCTGGTTGCCATGGCAACAAATAGAAAAAATAATTGAAAACTTTGAAAATCATCTCCTCTGAAACCGCTGGACAGAATTTGATAAAACTTGGCACAAATATTCACCTCATGAATGTCTTATCATAATTGCTAAAATAAAGTTGATCCCTTGAAAAATGAGGCCCCTAGGGGGGTTGGCTAATTTCCTTATATACTCTATATAGAAAACATCAAAATACTTTTTTTATGAAGCCAGCTGTGAGAATTTAATTTTCTTTGGCCCAAATGGTTACCTCATGATTGTATACCAATATGGCTAAAATAAAGTTAATTCCTAAAAAAATGAGGTCCCTAGGGGGTGGCTAATTCCCTTATATACTCTATGAGGTCCCTAGGGGGTGGCTAATTCCCTTATATACTCTTTATAGAAAACATCAAAATTCTTCTTCTGTGCAAAGGCCAATTTGGGGCCGAAATTTGGCCCCATTCCCATCCGTAAAAGTATTTTTAGTATTTTGCAAAATAGATTCACAATTTTCTCTGACCATGTAAATAAAATTAATAACCAAAAAAGCTTTGCATTTCTAAATGTCATCAGTTTTCGCGGATTTACTTTCTCTTTTGACAACTTGTAAATAAAAGGAATCTGAAATGATATTAAAGAATTTTCGAAATATTTTGTTACAGATTGTTATTTAAAAGTTTAATCATGTTATGCAAAAGTTAAATCAACCATTTTAACGAACTGCTTTCATTTTCTTCCCATACAAAAAGCCCTGTGTCTTTCAAACTATCATGATAAATTCTGCTAGTTTATTTTTCGAACACCATTCACATCGTTTAACTGCAACTGATAATACAATATATTATATTATCTTCAATTAATAAATTTCAGAATTTTACTTCCATGAAATTAATGGTCAGGATTGATTTCATGAATGTCTGCCATGATTGCTAAAATGAAGTTGATCTCTGGTTTGTCATTTGATTTCCTTATAGAAAAAATCATCTTGAATATGCTGATTTACACTGGTGAGCGTTTATGGCCCTTGGGCCTCTTGTTATTGAATTTCATGAAGAACTTTGGTTGCCATGGCAACCAGAAGACATAACCTGTGTTGTTGTGCGTCAACACTTTCAGCAATCTTCTCCTCTGAAACTACCTAATGGATTTTCATCAAATTTTGCCAAAATGATACTTATGATAGCCTAATGCAAATTCCTAATTCTTTTAAATTCCTTGAAAAACTCTTGTTGCCACGTCAAACAGAAGCGAAAATCTTTAAAATGATTTTTCTCAGAAATATAAAAACCTACATATTTGATATCTGGTACATAGCACCATCTCATGTTGCCTCAACATCAGTGTAAAATTTGTGCCCCTGGGGTCACAATGGGCCATGCCCAAAGACCAAACCCAGATTTTGTATAGAACTACATAGGGAATTCGTGAAAAATCTTCCGAAACCACTCCATGGAATTTAACTAAATTTTACTAAAATAATACATATGTAAGCCTAAGGCTAATTTCTAATTTTTATTGAATTTCATGAAGAACTTTGGTTGCCATGGCAACCAGAAGACATAACTTGTGTTGTTGTGCGTAAACACTTTCAACAATCTTCTCCTCTGAAACTCCCTAATGGATTTTCATCAAATTTTGCCAAAATGATACTTATGATAGTCCAATGCAAATTCCTATTTTTTTTTTTTTTCAATTCCATGAAAAACTCTTGTTGCCATGGCAAACAGAAGGGAAAATCTTTAAAATGCTTTTTCTCAGAAATATAAAGACCTACATATTTGATATCTGGTACATAGCACCATCTCATGTTGCCTCAACATGAGTGTAAAATTTGTGCCCCTGGGGTCACAATGGGCCACACCCAAGGCCACACCCGAATTTTTATATACAGTCAACCCTCGTTACACTGGCAGTGTTCGTAAATCTCAATTTTGCCGGTGTATCGAATTTGCCGTTGTAATTTGCGAATCCTATTTTCCTATTTACACATCCCACCCACTTAACCGTAATGTTGATTTCGGTAAAAGGAGATTTTATAAATAATAAATGATAAGGCTAATATAACTTTTATGATGCATCTGAATTAATTTTACACGTATTTCATGTATCATGTGTGAGTGTGTGTGTGTGTGATTTGTAAATAAATTTTGTTTTACCTTTAAAATTATACACGTATTCATGCTTTACCCTACTTTGTAAATATGTAGACGCTACATGTATATACAACTTCCGGTTAGGTATAATAGCTTTACAAACATACTTATATCGTAAAGGGAAAAGACAGAATAAACAAAAATAGAATTACAGTTTATTTTCTTTTATGTGATTGCTTTAACTTTTTTTATTGGAATGAAAGTCAGGATACAAGTAAGGATATAAAAACGTAACAACAATTATCAACGATTGTAAATAGCGTTTATTGATTGGATATCTTTAACTCTCGCACATCAAGAAATTATCTCTTCATTTTCCCACTGGTAGGTACAGTTAACTATTGTTGAAAATCATTACAAACTGACAACACATTGATTGAAACTTGACTAAATTGATAATCAAAGGCATGTTGAAAGCCGTGTAATAAACAAAACAAACTGATCACCTCATTAATTGATACCACTTATCGATATCATCTGCAATCAATGCAGCTATAGGTTTGATCAAAAGTATGTTTTTTATCCATGTTAAAACAAACATAAACTGACTACCACACCTATTTCAATCCCTAACAACGATTATCTGTCTTATTAAAGGCAAGTTGTTCACACATCTACTGGAGTGGCTTCCCATTGTTTACTCTCTCAAACAATGAAATCCTCCACTAAGAAATGCGGCACATGTAAACAAATGTTCAGCTGTGTGCACCCGTGTAAAGACTGTGTCAAATTGCAAATTAACAACGGCATACACAATAAACAGGTAGTGTACCAGCAGGGGACTAGATTAACGCCTTTGACGAAAATCGGCAATGATCAAAAGCCGTCCGTAAGGCTGCCGCTATAACGAAAAGTGATTACACAATAAACCAGAGATTCGTCTGCCGAAAATTGCTGCTGGTACCGGAAGCCGAATTTGTCATTGTAAAGGGAGAAATAAAGAACAAAGAAATCCGTTACATGACTTTAATTGCCGGATCCCGAATTTGCCGTTGTATCGAATGCCGATGTAACGAGGGTTGACTGTAGAACTATATATATAGAATTCTTGAAAAAACTTCTCTTCCAAAACTAGTCCATGGATTCTCACCATATTTAACTAAAATGATACTTATGTTAGCCTCAGGCTAATTCTTAATTTTTCTCGATTTTCATGAAGAATTTTGGTTGCCATGGCAACCAGAAAGCATAACTTCAAAATGCGTTTTCTCAGAAACATACAGACCTTCAGATTTGATATTTGGTTCAAAGCATCAGCTTCTGGTGCTTCAACACTATCAACAAATATGTGCATCAGGGTTTACATGAGGATACTTCCGGGACCATACCCAGATTTTGAATGGAACTATATAAGGAAAACAAAAAAATCTTTACTTCTGAAACCATTGGTTGGATCATGAAAAATTTTTGTTGTCATGTCAACCAGAATGCATAATTATAAAATGCCTCTGCTTAGAAACATACAGACCTACAGCTTTGATATTTGGTATATAGTATCCTCTCATGGTTCATTCCAGCCTTTCCACAACAAGCTAAATTCAGGTGAGCTTGGCCCTCTTGATGAAAATATATCAATAATCAAAGGAGTTAATCAAAGGAGTTATGGCAATTGAATCGACATAATGTATGATTTCAATGGAAAAAGTTACCAACCTTCTTATCATATATAAGATTTTTTTGATTTTTTAGCTCACCTGAGCACAACGTGCTCAAGGTGAGCTTTTGTGATTGCTCTTTGTCAGGCAACGTCAACAATTTGGCTTGTTAACACTCTAGAGGCCATATTTTTAGGCCAATCTTCATGAAACTTGGTCAGAATGTTTGTCTCCATAAAATCTTGGACAAGTTCGAAATTGGGTCATGTGTGGTCAAAAAGTAGGTCACGATGTCAAATTTTATAAAAACTTTGTTAACACTCAAGAGGCCACATTTTTGGCCCAAACTTCATGAAACTTGGTCAGAATGTTTTTCTCCATAAAATCTTGGAAGTTCGAATTTGGGTCATGTGGGGTCAAAAAGTAGGTCCCAAGGTCAAACCTTAGTAAAACCTTGTTAACACTCTAGAGGCTGCATTTTTGGACATATCTTCATGAAACTTGATCAGAATGTTTGTTTTCATTAAATCTTGGACAAGTTTAAATTTGGGTTATGTGGGGTCAAAAAGTAGGTCATGAGATCAAATCTTAGAAAAACCTTGTTAACAGTCTAGAGGCCACATTTTTTGGCCATATCTTCATGAAACTTGGTCGGAATGTCTGTTTCCATAAAATCTTGGACAAGCTCGAAAGTGGGTCATGTGGGGTCAAAAAGTAGGTCAATGTGAAAAATCCAACATATGTTACTCGTTTATAATCAGTTGAGCGATTCAGGGCCATCATGGCCCTCTTGTTTTTTAATGTGGCAGTTTTTTGGTCAAATCAACATACTGGAAACCTTTGCTGTAGGGAGGTAGCCTCCTTTCTCCTACTGAATGGTTATGAGTTCATTGACAGGTTATTCTTAACAATGAACACAAAGTATGTAGCTGGACCTCCTGAAAATAGTCAACCAAAAAATAACAAAATGGAATTGTTCCATTACTTGAAGTGCAGTCACATTGGGAAGCTGCATTTTTTTTCATGGAATAGTCCAAGTCATCATAATATAGTGTTGTCATTTTAAATGTGAACAGGATAATTTAATTAATAAATTCTAGAATATCTATGTTTTATTAAAGAAAAATTATAAAAACATAATTCCCTTAATGTGGAAAGAAAATGACAGCTGCAATATTCATATTGAGACTAAACCTAACTTTTTTTTACTTAAAGTAGAAAACAAAAGATGATATTTGGTAATTGCAAAAAAACCCCCCAAAAAAACCGGATCTGACCAATATCATTCATAAATACATAGTTGATGTATCCAGGCATATTAAATTAATTGCTCAAGTCATTATCAGTTTTTCAGAAAGATAGCTAAGGAAAAACAAATGTGTTTTACTTACCTTAATCATTACAGTATTTTTATGCTCCCCAAAGGGAGAGCACTTAGTTGCCTCTTTGTCCGTCCAGCCGTTCGGCTGTCATAACCTTGTCTGGAGCATAACACAAAAACTAAAAGAGGTATCGACATGAAACTTCATATGTAGATAGATCTCAATGAGGAGTCACACAGTTGCACAGTCCAGTACTGCGGCACAGTCTGGGACTGCAAATATGATTTGTTTCCGGCAGTCAAAATGTTGAAAGACCCTTCTCGGCGTCAGAGATGACGAAAATACAAAAAAACGAGAGTTAAAACATAGGAAGCATCAAAGCGCCTACGATAAAACACAAGAAAAGCCCTGAATCATAGGATTTTTGGCTTTCCGTGGTTGATGAAAAAAGAAGAAAAATTGTTTTGCCATGTTTCCGCAAAATATCAAAAGCTTTATACAACTTTAAGGGAAGCAAAAATTTAAATCATTTTAGGATGTGCTAACTTTGTTTAAGGACGAGTAAAATTTTTCACCTACTCGTCCTACAGGACGAGTGACCTCAAAGAAAATTTTACACCCCTGTAAGAGGTATCAACATGAAATTTCATAGGTAGATAGATCTCAATGAGGAGAAGTGCAGTGTACAAGAATCACAACTCTGTTTTGCATAATTTTGGAGTTATAGCCCTTTGTTTTTTTGCATTTATATTGGGAGCATCCATCGGTTCTACCGATTCTTTTGTTTTTAATCTTGTTTGATTCTGTAAGATCTACTTGGTCCCATATTATAAGTTGACAGACTAATCATACCTATCTGTTACAATCATCACACCTTTCACTTAAACCAGCAAGGTTAAATTACTGTCATTAAACTATTTACTATTATCAAACAATAAAAATTTCACGCCTATTCCGATCGGTAATTAACCTGAGTAACAGCCATAGGAAGTAAAAACATTCAGCCATGGTTCCTCACCTTTTATGTTTTTACACATCGTAAAAACAGGATTCAGCAACTTTGTGTGCAAAAGCTAATAGTTAGAACATTGAGAGTACACCAAAGATAAATTGGCCCTGCCCCAGGGTTCACTTTATTTAACATAGGTTAATATAGGAAAAACTTGAAAAATCTTTTCAGAAACCACAAGGCCAATTGGCACTATGTTATCTGCAAAAAATGTAGCTGTGTGATATAATTGTACGGCAAATTAGACTTGATAATTCTAGGAAATATCATTCTTTTTCATACAATCATTATTATTATACAAACTAATATATTGGAAATGTGCATATATTTTGACATGAGCAACCCTGAAGCAAAGAACGAAAATCGCGTTTACATAATATTATATTAAATTTTAACACCAAATAATCCTCGTTCATTCAACATAAACCATATTAGATTTACCAATTTAACGCTTCTATAACAATGCTTGATCAAAATTAGCATGCTTTTTCCCAAGGAAAATTGCAAACAAATCACGACGGACATTGTAACCTCTGAATATTAACCTGTTAAGGCTGTTATAAGAAGTTAAGTATTTAAATTTATGATTAAACATTAACTCCCAAACAATTATATGAAACTAGTTTTATAAACAAAAGAAACAACTCAGTAAAATCCTTTAAAAATGTTCCACACAAACCCCACTCTTGACCTAAACAATTATATGCAGTTTTCGACGAAAAAAATATCAACAAATAAATATACAGGAGTTTTTTTCGTCACATTGTAAATAAACAACTTTCCCTTTGGCTAAAATGTCCAGGATTTTCGCGGAATATGTGGCGAGGACCCGCATGGCAAAAAAGGTTTTTTCGCAAAAGTTTACTTACACAGTTTTCATACAGCAGGGACGATATATTCTATTATAGAAAATTTCAAAATTCTTCTATGAAGCCAATGGTCAGAAATAAATTTCATTTACACAAATGATCACCTTATGACTGTCTACCATAGTTACTAAGATAAAATTGATCCCCTGAAGGTGGTCAACTTACTCTTTATAGAAAATTTCGGAATTCTTCTCCTGTGAAACCAGTGGTCAGAATTTGATATCATTTAGCACAAATGGTCACCTCATGACTGTCTACCATAATTGCTAATATAAAGTTGATCCCTTGAAAACTGAGGCCCCTAGTGGGTCAGATAGTTTCCTTATATAGTCTTTATAGATAGAAAATAACAAAATTCTTCTCCTGTAAAACCAATGGTCACAATTTAATTATACCCCCCACAAACATAGTTTGGGGGGATATATAGGAGTCACCATGTCGGTCGGTCGGTCGGTCCGTTGGTCCGTCCGTCTGTAGTTTTTTTGTCCACGCTATTTCTCAATAACTACTGGATGGATTTCAATCAAACTTCATAGGAAGATTCACTGGTGAGCATAGATGTGCATATTATGAAATTGTTACGGTTGATTGACTTTCTTTTGAGTTATGGCCCTTTGTTGATTTTCTGGAGTTTTCTTTGTCCACGCTATTTCTCAATAACTACTGGATAGATTTCAAACAAACAAAAAAAAAGGTTTTTTTTTTGATTTCAACCTCACTTGAAATTCTTCCACATATCAGCTTTCATTGATATCTTTAATTATACTACTCAAATTTTATGGGAAGCTTCACTAGCTCTTCACTTAGAAACAGCCTTTTGGTGACACACTTCTTTTTTGTTTAATTCAATGTTGCAGATTTGGTATGATTTGGGCTTCATTAATATAAGAACAATTTTGATTTGGTATAAAAAGATTATTATTGTGAAATAGTTTTGTGTAATATTTAAAAAATTCATTTTCCACTTAGAAACAGCCTTTTTGGTGACACACTTTTTTTTTTTGATTGTAAACAAAGGCTGTGTGGGGGGGGGGGGGGGGTATTCATCACCTTTAGTGATAGCTCTAGTCTTTTGAGTTATGGCCCTTTGCTGATTTTCTGGAGTTTTCTTTGTCCTTGCTATTTCTCAATAACTACTGGATGGATTTCAATCGGTCATAGGAAGCTTCAATATCAAGCACAGATGTGCATATTATGAAATGGTTACGGTTGACTAATTTTCTTTTGAGTTATGGCACTTTGTTGATTTCTTGGAGTTGTCTTTGTCCACGCTATTTTTCAATAACTACTGGATGGATTTCAATCAGATTTCATAGGAAGCTTCACTAGCAAGCATAGATGTGCATATTGCGAAATGGTTACAGTTGACTGATTTTCTTTTGTGTTATTGCCCTTTGCTGATTTTCTTGGCATTAATTATTTCCCAATAACTAATTTACTTCCTTTAGCTACAGTTTTCCTCATCTCATTTATCTGTTGATGAACTTAGAACTTTATTACATATACAATTTTAAATTAGCTGGTCATTTAAATCTTTTTTTTATTATTATTATTTATTTATTAATTTATTTTAATTTATTTTATTTTATTTTATTTTATTTTTGCATGTGCATGCTGTTCAGACTAATTATACCCCCCACAAATGTAGTTTGGGTGGTATATAGGAGTCACCATGTCGGTCGGTCGGTCCGTCTGTAGTTTTTTTGTCCACGCTATTTCTCAATAACTACTGGATGGATTTCAATCAAACTTCATAGGAAGCTTCACTGGTGAGCATAGATGTGCATATTATGAAATTGTTACGGTTGATTGACTTTCTTTTGAGTTATGGCCCTTTGCTGATTTTCTGGAGTTTTCTTTGTCCACGCTATTTCTCAACCTGTTCTAGAGTCTAAAGTATTATAAATGCACTTTTTGGCTTATTCTTCCACATATCAGCTTTCATTGATATCTTTAATTATACTACTCAGCCAAATTTTATGGGAAGCTTCACTAGCTCTTCACTTAGAAACAGCCTTTTGGTGACACACTTCTTTTTTGTTTAATTCAATGTTACAGATTTGGTATAATTTGGGCTTCATTAAAATAAGAACAATTTTGATTTGGTATAAAAAGATTATTATTGTGAAATAGTTTTGTGTAATATGTCAATTGAAAACATCAATTCATTGTGACTTACCTCCTATAGCTGGGCACTTGATGTAAACAAAGGCTGTGTGGGGGTATTCATCACCTTTAGTGATAGCTCTAGTTTAATTTGGCATAAATGGTCACCTCATGACTCTACCATGATTGCTAAAATAAAGTTGATCCCTTGAAAAATGAATCGCATAGGAGGTTATTTAATTTCTTTAAATATTATAGAAAATTAAAACATTCTTTTCTTTTGGATCTAATGTTCAGAATTAATTCCTGTTTTGCACAAATTGTGTAAGCATTTTGATCCCTTGAAAATTGAGGCCTTCAGATGATTGAATAAAATAAGAACTCTTTGGTTCTGAAACTTGAATCTGGGTGCTGCTGGAAGAAACCAGGTATAATCAAATGACTTGAATCGTTTTAAATAATGTGTTCTGGTGAGCGATCTAGGGCCATATCCGTATGGCCGGATATGGCTCTCTTGTTATCTATTCCTTACTGGTTTTGTTACTGTGGATTATCACAATTTCACTGTACATGGTTTCATACTTCATAAATATTTTTCTCCTTAGCATGAGACTATTTTCCTGTGAAATAATGGCCCCTTACCCCCAACATCTGCAAAAATAATGGACACCTATCCTATCACTAAATCTTGTGTATACTAGATGCTTTGGCCTGGATAAAATAAGTGTGTATGCATCTTGTTACATATCTCCTCAGTGGGGGGGGGGGGGGAACTGTGTATTCCTGCAATCAGCCTGGGTACTGTGTTCAATTAGAATATGTACCTTCTGCCTGGTATGGCCCTGATATTGTCTTCCTGATTCTGTGTCAGTTTGTACCTGAGCCTGGCCAGATTTCTGCTGATACTTTTTCAGTAATTATTTTTTAGCACTAATGGAAAAAGGACCAGGCATGGTGTTCTTGAAAATGTATAATCTATTTAGGTAAAGTAAAAATTTTAAGCTTAAACTCAAAATATGGATCAGCAAAAAAAAGAGATTTGAGTATGAAATTTGAATTTAAGCCTGGGATCACAGGCCTTCTTAGCTCACCTGAGCACAACGTGCTCAAGGTGAGTTTTTGTGATCGTCCTTTGTCCGTCGTGCTACGTCAACAATTTGGCTTGTAAACACTCTAGAGGCCATATTTTTAGGCCAATCCTCATGAAACTTGGTCAGAATGTTTGTCTCCATAAAATCTTGGACAAGTTCGAAATTGGGTCAAAAAGTAGGTCACTAGGTCAACTTTTATAAAAACCTTGTTAACACTCTAGAGGCCACATTTTTGGCCATATCTTCCTGAAACTTGGTCAGAATGTTTTTCTCTATAAAATCTTGGACAAGTTCGAATTTGGGTCATGTGGGGTCAAAAAGTAGGTCACGAGGTCAAATCTTAGTAAAACCTTGTTAACACTTGAGAGGCTGCATTTTTGGCCATATCTTCATGAAACTTGGTCAGAATGTTTGTTTACATAAAATCTTGAACAAGTTTGAATTTGGGTCATGTGGGGTCAAAAAGTAGGTCAATATGAAAAAACTAACATATATTGCTCATTTATAATTAGGTGAGCGATTCAGGGCCATCATGGCCCTCTTGTTTTGACATATCCATGGGTCCAGTAAAAGACCCATCCCCATGAGAAATCATAATCTTTTTTCCCAATTCAATAAAAAAAAAATCCCAATTAAGCTAAAATTTAGATCAACGAAAATTTATACAGATTCATAGTCCTTGGTGAGCGCCAAATAATTCGCAAGTTTTCTAGGAGGTGTTGAGGTGTTCAGCTATGTCAACAGATCTATTATTCGGCAACTTCAGCGCTCGGTATATCCTGCTTACAAGTGGAGTAAAATATTGCAAGGCTTATAATTGCAATTATCTCTAAAACTGACCATTCAAAAACTATTTACAATTTTTAGTTACCGTTTTAATCTTTAATACTGTCTCAGAAATTTCATATTGATGGAGGACTAAGTCCTGAATTATCTTGCGTATCCAGGATTTTAGCGTGCACTGTTTCATTTCCGGTCAGATAAAACATGTTGCATAACAGCAAATATTATGCGAAACGTCTTGGAAAAAAGACAAAAAGGGGACAAAAAAATAGAAACATATTTTACAAAGTCAAACAAGCAATCTACAACTCATATATGATTGACTTGGGCAAAGCATCAGCATCACCAGGTTCAACTTCCACGACAGCTAGTATCTCCGTGCCTCTCGATGATTCTGAGCCCCTCATTCTTCCTCCTGAAAAAGTACCTGAAAATACCTATCCTGAAAAAGTCATACCTGTTCAAGAAGAACCCCCTGTAACACTTTCACAACCCCAGCCTCAGTTCTGCATGTCAAAGTTTCAAACCACCCAGGAAATCTCTTGACAGGCGTGTGTTTGATTCATCGAGATACAAACGTACATACACGTGGCTGTATTATAATAATACAAAAGAGGTATACATGTGCAAGAATTGTGAAATTATTTAAGTAACAAATTGTGAATGTTTAAGAGTTGTGAGAATGCTGTCATGAGATGTTGACTTGACTTGATCCTGCTTTAGTTATGCCCCTGAAGGTGGGCATATAGTAATTGAACCGTCCGTCCGTCTGTCCGTCTTGATTTTGTTTCTGCTCCATGACTCTGACATTCCTGGAAGGATTTTAAAATTATTTGGCAGAAATGTTCACTATCATGAAACGATGTGTCTCACACAATCCCCAGTTTTGTGGCTTCAAGGTCAAGGTCACACTTAGAGTTCAAAGGTCAAAAATAGGGTATATTTTTCATTCCCACTCCATAACTCTGACATTCCTTGATGGATTTTGAAATTACTCAGCAGAAATGTTCACCATCATGAGACGATGTGTCGCTTGCAACCCCCAGATCTGTAGCTCCAAGGTCAGGATCACACTTACAGTTCAGAGGTCAAAAATGGGGTCTTTTTTTTTGTGTCCGCTACATATCTTTGTCACACCTCAATAGATTTTGAATTTGAAATCTTAGTAAAACCTTGTTAACACTTGAGAGGCTGCATTTTTGGCCATATCTTCATGAAACTTGGTCAGAATGTTTGTTTACATAAAATCTTGAACAAGTTTGAATTTGGGTCATGTGGGGTCAAAAAGTAGGTCAATATGAAAAAACTAACATATATTGCTCATTTATAATTAGGTGAGCGATTCAGGGCCATCATGGCCCTCTTGTTTTGACATATCCATGGGTCCAGTAAAAGACCCATCCCCATGAGAAATCATAATCTTTTTTCCCAATTCAATAAAAAAAAAATCCCAATTAAGCTAAAATTTAGATCAACGAAAAATTTATACAGATTCATAGTCCTTGGTGAGCGCCAAATAATTCGCAAGTTTTCTAGGAGGTGTTGAGGTGTTCAGCTATGTCAACAGATCTATTATTCGGCAACTTCAGCGCTCGGTATATCCTGCTTACAAGTGGAGTAAAATATTGCAAGGCTTATAATTGCAATTATCTCTAAAACTGACCATTCAAAAACTATTTACAATTTTTAGTTACCGTTTTAATCTTTAATACTGTCTCAGAAATTTCATATTGATGGAGGACTAAGTCCTGAATTATCTTGCGTATCCAGGATTTTAGCGTGCACTGTTTCATTTCCGGTCAGATAAAACATGTTGCATAACAGCAAATATTATGCGAAACGTCTTGGAAAAAAGACAAAAAGGGGACAAAAAAATAGAAACATATTTTACAAAGTCAAACAAGCAATCTACAACTCATATATGATTGACTTGGGCAAAGCATCAGCATCACCAGGTTCAACTTCCACGACAGCTAGTATCTCCGTGCCTCTCGATGATTCTGAGCCCCTCATTCTTCCTCCTGAAAAAGTACCTGAAAATACCTATCCTGAAAAAGTCATACCTGTTCAAGAAGAACCCCCTGTAACACTTTCACAACCCCAGCCTCAGTTCTGCATGTCAAAGTTTCAAACCACCCAGGAAATCTCTTGACAGGCGTGTGTTTGATTCATCGAGATACAAACGTACATACACGTGGCTGTATTATAATAATACAAAAGAGGTATACATGTGCAAGAATTGTGAAATTATTTAAGTAACAAATTGTGAATGTTTAAGAGTTGTGAGAATGCTGTCATGAGATGTTGACTTGACTTGATCCTGCTTTAGTTATGCCCCTGAAGGTGGGCATATAGTAATTGAACCGTCCGTCCGTCTGTCCGTCTTGATTTTGTTTCTGCTCCATGACTCTGACATTCCTGGAAGGATTTTAAAATTATTTGGCAGAAATGTTCACTATCATGAAACGATGTGTCTCACACAATCCCCAGTTTTGTGGCTTCAAGGTCAAGGTCACACTTAGAGTTCAAAGGTCAAAAATAGGGTATATTTTTCATTCCCACTCCATAACTCTGACATTCCTTGATGGATTTTGAAATTATGCAGAAATGTTCACTTCATGAGACATGTGTCACACGCAATCCCCAGGTCTGTGGCTTCAAGGTCAAGGTCACACTTAGAGTTTAACGGTCAGAAATGGGGTCTATTTTTTGTGTCTGTCTTATAACTCTGACATTCCTTGATGGCTTTTTGAATTGTAGTTAAAAAATGTTCACCATCATGAAGCAATATGTCGTGCAATCCCAGGTCTGTAGCTCCAAGGTCAAGGTCACACTTAGAGTTCAAAGGGTTTGTTTTTTGTGTCCGCTCTATCTTTGTCACCCTCAATAGATTTTGAATTTTTTTTGCATAAATGTGCACCGTAATGATAAATGTGTTGTGTACAATAGCTGAAAGGTCATGGTCACACTAAGAGGTCAAGTGTCATAAGCCCTGATTGTGCATTGGTCCAGAAATTGGGATGCTGTGATTACTTAAAGACCATATTATAAGCTAGCTCAGTGAAACTTGGTATATAAAGGCAATATGGAGATTAATTAATGCACCTCACTTTGATATTTTTCTTGGATAAAAATACTGGTTGTATGGTAATGGAAATAATCAAAATTGCACGATAGTAGGGGACTTATGTTCAATATGCATATGATTCTAGCTATTGTGTATTTCGTACATGCATCTCTGTCAAAAGGATTAGCAGTGATCGGGAAAGAATTTTTATCAATGTGACAATGGCCCTTTCTGTGGCAAAATCAATGTGACAATTTCAAAATTAATGTGACATTTTTAAGATCAAATGTGACATTTTATGAAACAACTACAACTTGCTTTTTTTAAAGTGATTAACAACAAAGTCAAACCATAGTACAATTGAAAATTAAAAAAAAATTTTGAATACAAACTAATATTTTAATTTAAAAGCAGAACAAAACAAAAATTAAAATTCATTTGGCCAACCAATTGATCAAAAATAAAAATATGAACATAATGCAATTATTCAATAATTTAATTTGACTATCATCATTTAACAAGAAAAACAAGAAAAACTAGAACCGCAAGCGGTATCTTGGTTTTCGCTTTTAACCAATCAACTTGAATACTTTATTTCAACTCAGCCACTATTTTCAATATGAAACAAAACGCAAAGGTTTTTTGAAGATCTACTCTCATTTGCACAGGTTTTTTTTGAATGTTAGAACATTCAAACTATTCTAGCGCAAATATTTCCACATAACTTATACTTTGAAATGCATCACATTCTGTGGTGCTGTCAACAAGGAACAAAATGCTGAAAATCGCATTTCAATCAGACTTTAACGTTTTGAGTTATAAGCAAAAGAGTGATTTTAAGCAAAACGCCCTCAAGCAGCAAAATGAGAAACAAAATTGATAAAAAATTTACAATTAGGTACCTAGAAATGCAGCAAATAGTTCAAACAAGTATATTAGTCGCACTAGTCGAACATTCTTTTTCTTATATATCACAATTTGAAGCATAAAAACTGATTAACAATTATTCCAAAAAAGTATAAAACTTTGGACTGCCGTAAAATGAACAAATAAAGTCCGATCTTCAAAAACTAAATATTATACGAAAGAACTATTTAGAACTAAAACTTTTGGTCATATACTCTCAATGAAATATTTTTAGTTTTGGAGCACTTTGGGGCCAAATAAAAACACAATTATCGTAATATGACCTTGACCTTTTCAATGTTTTTTAACTTTTTAATTGTGAGGCCCTTTCAAACTTATCAAAACATAACATGTGAAAATTTTATGACGAATAAACAAAAAATAAAGTCAGGAGCGACAAAAAACGTGTTTTTGGAATTTTGATTTTTCCTTAATTTAAGTGAAGTTTGACCGTTTCTAGAGGACAAACCACGCATTTCTTTAACTCGCCACCCCATATATTTTGTGTGTATATGTCTTTCAAATGGTATGCAGGAGACGGAATTCTTCTATCTAATCTCTAACAAAAACGGATAGGTTTCTCGTAGACCTACCCTCTTTAGCACAGTTTTTTTTGCGAGGTTCGAACATTCAACCTTCCGTAGCTCAAAAGTTTTCACCCACACGGACCCTTGAATCCTATCATATGTTATTAGGCTATCAACAGGGAACAGAATGCAAAAAATCGCATTCGAATCGGACTTCAACTTTTTGAGCTATAAGCAAAGGAATGATATCAAGAAAGCGCACCCCTAGCGGCAAAATGAGAAAGAAAATTGATTAAATTTTTACCATTTGGTACCTAGCAAAGCAGCAAATAGTTCAATCAAGTATACTAGTCGCACAAGTCAAACTTTTTATTCTTATATATCAGAATTTGAAGCATAACCTTATTTACAATTATTCCAAAAAAGGATCAAACTTTGGACTGCCATATAATGACCAAATCAATTCCGATCTTCAAAAACTAAACATCGCTGAAAAGAGCTCTTCAAGAACTAAAACTTTTGTTTATACTCTCAAAGAAATATTTTTAGTTTTGGAGCTATTTGTGGCCGAATTAAAACACAATTATCGTAATATGATCTTGACCTTTTTTAATTTTCTTTTATTTTTTTAATTGTGAGGCCCTTTCAAACATAACAATACATATTGTGTGAAAATTTCATGAAGAATGAACAGAAAATAAAGTCAGGAGCGACAAAAACATGTTTTTGAAATTTTAATTTTTCCTAATATTTAGTGAAGTTTGACCGTTTCTAGAGGACAAACCACGCATTTCCTAAATTCGCCACCCCATATATTTTGTGCGTATATGTCTTGCAAATCGTATGCAGCAAACAGAATTCTTCTATCTGATCTCTAACATAAGTGGGTAGGTTTTTCGTAGACCTACCCTCATTATTCCACTTTTTTCCAAGGTTCGAACATTCAACCTCTCCTAGAACAATTTTTACCCCCAGTACTCGATGATGAGATTTCCATCATATTTGATTGGGCTGTCAAGAAGGAACATTATGTAAAAAACCGCATCTTAATCAGGTTTCAAATTTTTGAGTTATTAGCAAAACAGTGATTACATGCATTGCGCCCCCTAGTGGCTAAATCAGAAATAAAAGTGAAAAGTTTGACCATTTAGGCACAATTTCAGATAAAGATGACTCCATGCCCAAAATTTCATAGCTGTAGCTTTTCTCATCTGGCCGCTAGGCTGGCTACAAAAATGGGTGGAATTGGAAAAATAATATAAAAAAAATCAACAGAAGAAGAACAATAGGTTTTCGCCCTGCAGAGGCGAAAACCTAACAATAAATAAAGGTTTTGGTCACTGTCAACTGATCTCTTTCAACTATTCTTAGTTAAGTAAACATCTACTAGCCATATTTTTTTTTCCTCCAAGATAAAAAAAAATTGAATGAAGCTAGATGATCAAATATTTCTAAAATATTTCTAAAAGATCGATGATGTCATAATGCAGCAGTTGTAAGACACAACGGGTAATGTCCAAGTGTATTTCCTAATTCAAACACTCTAACAATCACCTAACACGAAACTCTCTGCATTTCAAAGAGGTAAGAAACCCCTATCAGCACAGCCAACTGGAGATAAATGGAGACCAGACATTGGCATGTGCCGGTTTCACACCCTTTGAACTTTACTGCTGCAATATGTTTATTTCTTCCTGTGTGTAGAGTGGATGTCACACAAGTTGAAACTGAATCAGTGGAGGGGGCACACAGGGTGGTATGTGGTGACACTTGTGCAAGCATTCAAGATAATCGGCAGCTTCTCACACTATAATTTATACTCAAAACTGGCCAATTCAACTCATTCTAATGACAGGGCTTTTTCCCTTTACTTGGACCATATTGCACCTTACTAAGATTTAGTTAATGTGCTGATAATTTGAGAATGTGTGACACTATGACCCTCTGTCCCTCCCAAATGGGACAAGCTCTTGATAGATGATTTGGGATTATGATCGAAAAAACTTCTGGAATGGAGTAAATAAACTGGTAGGAATCATACACTGAATATAATTAAATCGTGTTTTTTTATTTGTCACATAATAGAACTTTATGATGAATACGAATGTAATTTTGATTGCCCTAATGTCTTAACTGCTAACATAAGATTGCCATTTGATTTTTTTTTTGGCAAATCCCCAATGGCCGACGTCAATCAGAATCACGAATCCCTTTCAAATTCTTACGCGAAAAAGACTCAATCTGATTGGTTGATACAACAATGCCTCGATGAAATCTGATTGGTTGATTAATAATGCTTTTCCTTCTCTGCGATATGTTAATTTAAAATGGAATTCCCCTCATTTGGTCTCGGACTGTGTTCGTATCTATGCTTTAAGCAGGCTGTAGTATTTAGCGAGACCAAAAAATTGGAATGCAACAGCGGCACATCCAGTGCAAAAAACGATGTGACATTTTGATTTTTAATGTGACTGTGGCGCATGGCGCATGCCTTTCCCGATCACTGGATTAGTGTTGGCCAGATTGCATATTTTTACATTTTCAGATCAGCCTTGACATATTCAGACCAAGTTTGCCTTTGTCTACCACACCCTCTGCAGCCGGGAATCACAACTGTACTGTATTTATGCATGTTGTGGCACGTTCTATTTGCCCATACCATCTTAGGCGACAATTGCGCAAAACTCTTTATATATCCTCAATCCCCAGCTTGGCATGTAAAGTAGCTGTGGAAACTTCATTATGAGGTTTGACGCCACAGATCCAGTGCATGATGAAGATGGCATCTATTGTGGCACGATCAGGCACAAAGCCAAACTGCATTGAGTTGATGTCCACCATTTTGCAAATGAATCCATCTAACACATGCTCCAGCAACTTCATGACCTGTCAGTAAGCTTGAAGCCAAGATAGTTGTCATGACTGAGGGCACCACCTTTACCCTTGTAGAGATTCAAGATTTAACTCTCCTCCCAGTCTTTAGGGATCACACTACTGCTGAAGACCACCTCAGCCAACTCTCTGGCCAACTCTATGCCCTCCTCACCAGCAGCTTTTAACATCTCAACAATAATCACTTTCACAGCATCGTCCAAACTGCTATCCCACCACAAGGTTTCAGATTTCTATTGGTGGGCCACACACACCTGCCTCCAAGAAGGCATCATGAAGCTCATTTGGAACAATTGTGTCCCTGAGCTTCCAGGAACAGATGTGTGGCATAAACTTACGCTTCTTTACAGGGGGGATGCAGACTGGGAAGTTGCAGACCACAAGATTGTGCTGTTGAGTACATTCCTCGATTGGGATAACTTTTACATCATTAACTGCTTTGCTGTAACTCTTATGGTAGAGAATATAATCAATCTGTGTCCCGTGGTTGCTGGAGCAGTATGTTACTAGGTGGGACTCTCTCTTTAACAAAAGGGTGTTGCCAATCACCAGATCATTTGCCAAGGCAAATTCCAATAGTCTTTCTACCTCCACATTCCTGACACCAAAACCATGACCACTGTGAACTTCTTCAAAACCATGGCTATCAGCACCTATGTGGCCATTCCAGTCCCCTAAAGCTATAAGAACCTCAGCGGCTGGAATCTTAGTGACAGTGCTTTGTAACTGGTCATATAAGCACTCTATCGGTTTCAGGAAGCCCAACCTGTGGGGCATACAGAGATAAAGGTGAAGACTATCTTCTCTATGACATGTCTGAAAAGGATGATTCTGTCAGAGATACGTTTGACATCAAGACTTTCTCCACCCACTTCTCGGCCAACATGATGCCGGCTCCACCTGGGCCTTCTCTGTTTCCTCTCCAAAAGAACTTTAAGACTGTGTTTTTTCCTTTTAACAGGCATGTCTGATTAGCCACAAGACCTCCAGACCTCCTATGCTCCTGTACACCACACAGTTCCAAATTTTTTTGTGTGAGCGTCTCCACAACCTCACTACCTCTCTTCTTCAGGGTACCCACATTCCATGTGGCAGCCCTGAACTTGGTATTGATCGAGTGCTTGCTGGCCAAAGTCTGCCTCTCACACCCGAGAGTCAGCCAAGCCTGAGATATCACCGGCAGATCTGCTGGCACCGCCTGACACATTTTCTGGTTTTTGAGTAGCCGTAATAATGGAACAAAGGTGTTTAACGGGACCACCTGTCCTGGCTGTCGTCCCAACTCATCTCTTTGCGGTGTCTGAGAATTCTGCTGTTCATGCAGTCGGGCTGGGTGCCTTGCCGTTGTCCTCCAAGAGGGGATCATCTTTCGAGCCACAGTGGCAACTGTATCAGAACATCAGTCTCTTGATGACTGCTGCAGTGACCATACTACCGTCCAAGTTACAGTAGCTTGTAACCCTGAGAAGGGGACATGAAGTGTGTACTGACCCCTGCCCAAAGGGAGCCCGAAGGCAACTGTGGTTGAGGGTAGCCTCATATTCCCACACTCGCGTCATGAGTGCCACAGCCAGAAACAGTTTAATGTCATACACAGGACACAATGTGTGATTGGAACATTTCTTTTAGTTAATATAATTGACTGCACACAGAATGATAAGTGAAAATAGATTTATATCATAAGTTCAAAATGATTTTTGTGAATAATTTAATCCCCTCTAGGACTGATTGATTCTATGTCATAAAGAAAATAATGCAAGAAATGTAAATCACAAAAATGATTAAAAAGTGATTAAAAAGAAAAAAAAAGCTAATTAACTATGATACCCAAAATTTTCCCAAATAGTCTAGTTTTCGTGCAAAAAATGTCCAATTCCAAAATTGCAATTTTCCCAAAATGGCCAGAAAAAGGCATGGAACATTTTAAAAGAAATTCATGTAAGAATCACACAAGTCGACAATCTTTGTAATAAATTATAAGAAGGGGAGATTATATTGTTATATTGATCAATTATGTTATGTGATGTGTACACACTACCATACCTGTATTTGTTTATAAGACATCTCTACAAATTTGTATATCAAATACTGAACACAAACCAGCTTGATTCACTTGAATGATTCACTCAATTTCGCTTAAATACAGCATGTAAGTCTAGCTTATTTCTAAGGGCAGCTATGGCTAGATTGCCATATATGTATTACTATACATTAAAAACTAAAAAAAATCCTCTTTTCAAAAACTTATGGCCAGATTTCATGATATTTTGGCACAAGTGTTATTTAGGTTACCCCTTACCAAGATTGTAACAATAATAATTATGATCTGTATAAAATATATATGGCCGTTAGGGGCTGACTATTTTGCCTTTTATATTATGTATAGTGAAATCATTAGAAATCTTCTCAAAAAGTGCATAAATGTCATTGAGGAGTAGTGCAACATTTACTATCCACTTCATAATAATGAAGATTTTATGAAGACAAAATTTGTATTATTTCACTTGGGATATAAATTTGCCAAATTTGCCCTTGTTTGTAATGGTATATACCTATAATCCAGTGCTTCCATTTTAGGAAATACACTATATTTGTAGTGTTGAAGCTACACTTAGCTTCTGTAAATTGCCCTACCAGTATATCTCCAACTGTTACATCATTATCAGGATGCATACAAGTGAGTGAAAATCAAATGTCAGCGTGTTGATAATATGCACATATATCCATAGTTGCATGGTCTTTCCAGGCTGTTGAGTTTTTTAAACACAAAATGTCAGACAAAATTCTATTGATTTGAGTTGCTGAGCTCTTTATTCCATGGAAAAAACTTTTTATCTTTTAAACCTTAGTAAAACTCAAAACTATCCCCCACCAATGAAATCAGGAGGTGGATGTTGAAATGGTGTTGTCCATCTGTCCTTTAAAATGTCCTTCAATCCAATCCTTGGACATATTTTGGAACTGGATTGTTAGATATTATTAGTCCCCACCGGGGACGCTTCCTTCTGTCATTCCGTCTGTCTCTGTCCCACTTTCATGTCCTCTCCATAACTTGGACATTAATGGATAGTTTTCAATAAAACTTCTCAGAAGTATTCCTCATAACCCAAGGGTGTGTCATGCACATCAACCATATGCACTTTGGAAAGGTCAAGGTCACAGGAGTGTTAGAAATTCTCTTTAGTATTTATAGGCTACATCTTTGTGTCCACTCTATAACTTCAATATCTATGCTTGGATTTTTATGGAACTTTACAGAAGTGTTTGTCATAACACAAAGGCATCAACCATAATTATGCAACCATCTGTGCAGTTCGGGATCATAACCCTTTTCCATATTATTTTCTTGTTTCTATTTGGCACAAATTCTTCAGTGGGGACTCCTGACAGTATTGCTTGCTATACTGACAAAGCCTTGTTTTAACTTGGATAGAATATAAACATTGATTGGGAAATGATGCACTTATTGTCAGATGCCATCAAAATTATCCAATGCTTAATTCAATGATGGCTTTTTGTTATTCTTGTTAAAAAATAAACCATTTTATAGGAAAATTGTGTCTGTGCATTGTCTAGTGTACCTCTAACAAGTTTGTTCAAATCATGACCTGCGGTGAAAATTAGCCCTACCCAGGGGTCACCTGATTTTACATAAACTTACATAGGAAAAACTTAAATAATCTTTTTGTCAGAAACCACAAGGCCTTGAGTTTAGATATTAAGCAGTCATCTGTCTGGACTTGGATAACCATGGGCCACATGGCCCATTGAGCTCATTAAAAAAGGTGGGCCATTTTTAAAATTTAATGTACCATACTAGAAACCTTTTTGGTACGAATATAGGTTGAATCAAAAACAAGTCATGATACAGTGTCATTTTGAATATGAATGTATCCTCATCAGTGTTAGAACTATATGTAGTCGATCCATTATTATTTAGTGGTGAGGGAGCATTGTTGTATAGTTCAAAATCACAATGATAAATCAAAGCTCTAAAAGCACTGAGAGAACAGGGTTATTAATATGATGATGTCGCTTTCCTTATGTTCATCTAAGTAAATTTAATATTTCCAAGCGATGCCAATGAACCAAATGTTACATGTATAAACTCACTTTTACCTTGTTTGAATACGGTTGTTAAAAACAATAAACCTATCATATGTCTCAATGGATTGCTAACAATAAAACATATCGCCACTCTTCCTCTCACCATTTCTCTAGCCTACAGTTTATAAGATAATATGAGTATGTAATCTAAAACAACAAACTTTCTATTTGAATTATATGTAACTCAATATATATATATATATATATATATATATATATATATATATATATATATGTGTGTGTGTACTTAAATAAATAGCAGGGTGACAATCAGTGGGTTTTGGGAGTTGGGGTGGCCATAAAGGTAGAACAAGTAATGTTATATACCAAAATGTTCGCCAATGTCTGTACTATATGAAACTGCCGGCATAAATTGCCAACGCCTGGTGCGGACTCGGAAATCCAAGATGGCTGCCATAAATCGCAATTTCAGTGAAAATATTTTATCTGTTTGTTACAGATTTATTTACAGAGGTAGTTCAAAATATTTGCATGATTATTACTCCTTCCATATTGTACATCAAATTCATATACAACAATAGCAAATTCAAGGTCAAGGTCATTTCAGGGTCAAAGCACAAAAAATACTCCAAAATTTGATATCTCCTTCCTACTTTTTCTCATTTTATGCATTTTTTATACTCAAATGGATTACTTTTAGTGATAGAAATATTGTTATGTGTGTTTTCTTTCATTTAAAACTGTTTTGTATGATATCTGTGTTTAACTTTGGTAGTTTACACACATACACATTATCCAAGATGACCGCCATTCAATTGCTGTATCAATGATCATTGGATATTTCATTGATAAATACCATATATATAGGTCAATCTTAAGTGTTGAAAGAAATTACTTTATTTTAGCATGTATGCAAAACTTACAAATTTGATTGACCTTTCAAAGTCAAGTTCAAGGTCATTCCAAGGTCTAAACACATGAAATACCCAAATATTTGTTATTTTCTCTCTAATATCTCTTTTTATGCATTTATATGCTGAAATTGATCACATTTGTCACAGAAATATTGCTTTATGCATACCTTTTCAACTAAAAAAATTTTTTTATGTATTTCAATATGTTTCAATTGATCACTGAAATTTTTGTTCATAAATGTTACAGGTAAGGCTAAAATGATAAATAATAAAATGGAATTTATTGATTTTAGTCTGTATGTGTAATTACAGATTTCAAAAAAAAATTTTTTTGCAACCTATATTAAAAAAAGAAAAATCGCTAAATATATATCATTTTATTTTTAGTAATTGTCTTATTTTTACATTGCTTGAAGACAACCTATTTTATACATTCAGCTATTGTCCAGAATCGTCACCATTCACTGGCTGTTTCAATGGTCATTGGAAATTCATTATTATTCAATATGATATTTGCTTGAGTTATTTTTTTTTCAGAGGAGTGGGGGGTGGGTGGGGGGGATGAAATTGTTGTGTTTTATGACAATGAAGCAAATTGAGAATTTCAACCAATTTCATTATCTATTTAAGTAACTAAACTTTGCCTTGAGATACCCATTCTTTTTTATTCATTCCAAAAAGACTTTAAAGTTTAAATAGCAGCTAAATTTAGAAGATGGTAATGCAAACTTTATCACAGAAATGAACCCGAACTTTACCCGATTGTATACATTTGTAAAGCTGTGTGGTATAGGATACAAAACTGTAGAACAATTCAAATTTACCTTGCTTACCAGCTTTAGGTCAAAGGTGCCGTTTTCTGAAAATCACTTCCACCATTTTATTACCTATAGTTCTATTTATCAGTACCAGTTGTTAACTTTTACAGACATTTTTATTTTCAAAATATGTAAATGAAACAATGATTTCTTGTGAATAATTGTAGGACAATATAAAATGTATATGTTTTCTGGGATATTATAATAACTCCTCTGTAGACCATTTTAATGTTCAAGTTAAATCAAAGCATTCTTTGAAAATTCTTTAATCAGAATTCAAAAGAAGGTGAAATCAGATAAATATTGAAAAGATTGGCCTGACTGGGTAATTCTAAATCTTTTTGTGATTTTTTACCTTCGGATTTACCCTTTTATCTCATATCAACACATTTTGACACATTGACTCATAGAGGAGACCCAGATAAGACAGTTCCTGGAAGGAGCTGTCTGATCAGGGTCCACTCTGTTTGCTCAGACAATATTATATTTCACTGAATCCATCTCAGCACAAATATAGGAGAGTGGACCTCAGATGATTTGAAGTATCTAATGAAGATTATAATAGATGGGGAAATTCATTTTCTGCCATCATTGGTAAATGTTTAAAATGTATATCTTTCTTCACACAAGATGATATTATTTCATCAGAACTAAAGGGAAAGAATGGCCTGATGATATGATATCAGATACTGGAAGTTCTAGTTCTTAATTCATATTAACCTCTCATGAAGGAAAGCCCTTACCTCTTATCAGCTGTTGACAAATAATATGACAAACTATCTCTGGATAGTCATCCTTTTTTCTCCGCCAATAGTTCCAACAACTGTTATCAGTCATCAGATGGACTGTGAACAGAACCCTTTAACTCCTACTTCAACAGGGAACAGCCAAGTACGCCAACCTCATTGCCTGCAAAGGTCTAGAAGCTCAGTGTACTTAAATTGCCTTCTTCCTCTCATAGGCCGGCCTCCTCACATCTTGTCTCCCACGGTACTGTAAGCTCAATGACAATGAGTTTCTTTCCCATCTTGGACCAAAGGACAATATCTTGTCTAAAGGTGGTCTAGACTATGCCTGGGAAAACAAGCCTCTTCCCGAGGTCAACTTCCATGTTCCATCTGGTGGTGCCATCCAGGATCAATGCTTGCTGTGGGTTTGCTCTCTTTGTTGGTTCACCCGGCTTGACAAGGGCAATTTGGGGGTTACTTCTTCCATGTTCCTTCTTTCTTTCTTTCTTTCTTTCTTACTTTCTCTCTCTCTCTCACTGTCCAGCCAATCAGCCAACTCTCTGAGGACTCAGTTATGTCTCCATCGGATTATAGACGAAGTGTACCATTACCGAAGCGTACCAGGACGAAGCGTACCATTTATACGGTCGAAGCGTACCACTTTAAAAATTATATCGGGAAATTGCTTGAATATGAATACGTTTATGTTGCTGATGTTCATTAAGCATCCATAACTTGAATTTATTTCATATTTGATGTTTATGTACTTATTTGAAAACAGCGACATCGATTTTTGTAGAAAAAAATAAGATGCGGAACCTCACACGGCAACAGGATATAAACTATATACTGGGGAATGTCATTTAATTTCAAATTCAATTTTGTAAATCATAAGTGTTTCATTATCATCCTACATTTATCTAAATGCATTCATGTTGTGTTAATATTTAACGAAAAATGCCAACGCAATATTATAATTTATCTTAAAGTTGCGAAACCATATACATACAAGCATGATGCCGAACCTTTTAATCATTAAAGGCAATAATTATGTACAAACATCAAAAGCCGACTGTTAATTACTATTATCAAATCAATTATGATTAATTGCTTTAATTAGCAATCATCATAGGTTAGTGTCAGTATTACCAAAACCGCGAATCGTTAATGACATTGGTTTGCTTTATCGGTTTTCACACATAAATTAAATCATACCGACACGAATTACTCAAACAACAATTCGCATCGTATAAAATGGTGCGCATATAAATAGAATGCACTCATCATGTCGGACTAACCGTGTATCGACTGTTCTTTGAAAGAAAGCCGAATCCTTTAACCATATCCAACCCGATTACACTATGTACAGCGCGTGTTAACACCTAGCTTTGCACAGAATCCAATTACGTCACAGGGTCATGGGGTTGGCGCGTGTCAAGTAGACAGTACACAATTAAATCAACAATATCTCACGTAGGCATTTGAGGAAGCACGACTTTTTGTTTGTTGATTTTTTTTTTTTTAAAGACATCAGTTCCTTTTCAATCGCATACGGATACATTTGGATCCATAATGAATAAGAGACATGGATTTCTTAATGCCAAAATTGCAGTTTTTCAAATCGTGCTGGTATGTTTAATATATCAATCCTATTCCGATATTGATCTAGGTACTTACATGCATGCATTTTCATAGTAACAACAAGATCCCGTATTGACTAAAATACGTCATAAACACGGAAAAAAAAAAGAAGATTATCTGCATATGTAATCTGACATTATCGGCGGTATATCACTTGATTTTTCACTCAATGTTGTGCCTTTCATTATTATAATATTGCATGTTTGACAAAATATTATTCCATTCTGTCATATATCACCTTTAAATCAATTCAATTTAAATAACAAAACATAAAATATTAGCGCTAAATTACCTATTTTGAAAAGTGGTATGCTTCGACCAAAAATAGTACGCTTCGGTAATGGTACGCTTCGTCCATTACCCTCTCCATCTATATCTCCCCTGTGTCAGTGATGAAGAACAGGATGAAGGAACATGCTCAAGTGTGCCTGGTCTATCACAAAGGCTGCATTTAGGGTCGGCTTAAGTCTCAATCGACAGAGATCCGCTGGTGATGGTAGGAGATCATAGACAGACCTGATGATTAATGACAGACTTAGTGGTTTATACTTCCAGATTTCTTCCCAAGTTAACCTGTCTGTGGTGTTTCACGTAGTCCATGCTTCCTGTGATCCCATCTCCACCACTCTTGCCTGTCTGTATGTTCTTCTACTTTCCTGACCTCTGACTGGATCATGGCTAACCTCTCTTTCTGGTCTGACCTGTTCCACAGTAATGTCTTGGTAGTGCTGATACCTTGACATCCGACTGCAGTCATTCCAACAATGTCTTTATGCTTGAGTGAGCTCTCTGCCTGGTTCACGGTCTCTGCTGCTGACCATTTCCTGGTAGTACAGGTTACAATCCCTGCATCATGGATTAGTTAATCCGGAGAATAGAGTTAAGTTTTCTAATTAAAATTTAAGTTTGAAATTATGACTAGACCTTAATGTGAATTCTGACCTGGGCCACCCAATGGTCTTATGATCTGAATCAACAGTTCAAATTTTAGTGCCCTAATTATCTAAAACCTAATTTTAACTTGGAATAAAAATGTTTTATAGATTTATTACCTTGACATAATACAACTGTCCTATTTAGTACAAATATACTTTCCCAAAAAGTATCCTTTTTGTTGGTTATACATTTATCTCTTAATTATAATTGTAGAAACTTATAATATAAAAATGAAATATGCCTGTATTCAAACAATCTAAATACATTATATGTGAAACAGAGAAATATACACATAGCAATGTTTCTATTTCTTAGCTGCCTAACTGTGTAATTTTAAGTGTTTATAGTAAGATAACAGATATATGAAATTTTAGGTAGTTTGACATTAAAATCACATTGAACATGACTTTTAAATTTCAATTGAATTTTTGTCAAAATTAAATGGCGGCCATCATTAAAGTTTTAAAATTTAAAAACATTTTAAATAAATTTAAATTTCATTTAGCCATATTCAATTTTATAAAGAAACATATCTCTATATAAAAAGCATGAATGAAGAGAAAATATAGTGGTGGGATATCTTTTTTTTTTTTCGGGGTAATTAAACTATGTATTTCAACAGTGAAAATTTGATCTTTAATAGGCTATAGTCAAAGCTCTGAACTTAAATTAAATTTTGAAACAAATACTGACTTCGATAATAAGAATATAAAATTACACATATTTCTACATTATATGAAAAAAAACAATGTTAAATTAGATAATTTCATATAAATTGGCCTGTAATCATAAGCTACACAATATTCTTTCACTAAATAAATCAATTTAACATAAAAATACTTAAAATTAGAACAATTAGGGTAGACAAATCAAATTTTGGGAATTTTTTTGACCTTGGAATGACCTTGAACTTGACTTTAAAAGGTCAATCAAATTTGTAAGTTTTGCATACATGCTAAAATAAAGTAATTTCTTTCAACACTTAAGATTGACCTTTATATATGGTATTTATCAATGAAATATCCAATGATCATTAACACAGCAATTGAATGGCGGCCATCTTGGTAATGTATATGTGTGTAAACTACCAAAGTTTATACATATAATCTAAACACAGATATGATACAGAACAGTTTTAAATGAAAGAAAACACACATAACAATATTTCTATCACTAAAAGTAATCCATTTGAGTATAAAAAATGCATAAAATGAGAAAAAGTAGGAAGGAGATATCAAATTTTGGAGTATTTTTTTGACTTTGACCCTGAAATGACTTTGACCTTGACCTTGAATTTGCTATTGTTTTATATGAATTTGATGTACATTATGGAAGGAGTAATAATCATGCAAATATTTTGAACTACCTCTGTAAATAAATCTGTAACAAACAGATAAAATATTTTCACTGAAATTGCGATTTATGGTGGCCATCTTGGACGCCATCTTGGATTTCCGAGTCCGCACCAGGCGTTGGCAATTTATGCCGGCAGTTTCATATAGTACAGACATTGGCGAACATTTTGGTATATAACATTGCTTGTTCTACTTTTATGGCCACCTACTCCTTAAATAAGCTTCTTTTTGGCCAATTGTCACCCCACTAAAATGATTTTCATTATGACAGAAATATGTATGTCTTATACATACATGCCATATCTCCCGGCGGGAGATTAAATCTCCCGGGATTTCGACTTGTCTCCCGATCTCCCGCCGGGAGGTGAAAATCTCTGACTTAAATCAAACTGGTTTCCCTTTGAACTCAGTATAATCCATTTTATTACCGAGCTATGATACAGCATCAGGAAGATTACATAAGAACATGTGTTAGTATCAATCCTGACAAGTGTGCTGTACACAGCCACAAGCAATGTGTGATCGTCCTTATCCAATCAAATTGCATAATTCAGACAGGTAGCAGATTGGACACTCTATCAGTTGAAACAATTATCGTCGGGTAATTAGCAGCTATCACGACAATACTAAAGCTAGAATGAGTAAGGTTAGGATGGTACACTGTAATAAAGACGTAAATCTTATCATGGATAAAAAAAGGTCCCGGAGAATAGTTAATCCTTACTTACCGGAAGTGTAAACAATAAATGATAATTAGATCAACTGTTTACAAATCATTTAAATCTTAACAAAACTCATCATATTGACACATCATAGAAAGTACACCTCAGCTAGCGATAAATGCAAATGAATTGCAATATTCACACCGAAAATGACTTGATAAACAAGGGATATCGTCTGCTGAGTAATTTACTATAACGAGATGTCATGATCGGAAGAGTTGGGTAACCACTTCATACCACCATACCGTACACGATAAATATTTTAAGCTAAATAATATTTTAGCTAAAAGCAATTTAATTCAGAAAAAAAGAATACACAGACGGAAGGTGAAAGTATTATTAAAAATGATCTAACTTTTTATCTTTATTCATCACCATTAATTAAAACCTTATGATCAGAAATAATTCAATAAATCAAAGATACTGTACATATCAATTTAAATGTGTTTGCATGTAAATGGCATGTTCTCCAATTTGTTACAAGTTAGTGTTGCATTTAATGTAAAACAGTGCTTGTGGAAAGTTAAGTTTCTATTTGAATTAGATTTATTAATAAATTTTGTATTTTTTTTACATATGGCCAAGTGCAAATAAAGTGTGACATTAAGGTCCAAAACTGAACTGCTGTTGAGACTGCTTTTGCTAGTTCTTTTTCATAGTATATATAGTGAAAAACGCAGAAAGGATGCTTTTTTTTAAACAGATGCAGCTTTCTTAAAAATATATTGATTTTAGATAGAACTAAGATGGGTTTTTTTACACTTCATAAAGCATGTTTGAATTTGAAAACTGTTATGTAAACCATTGGGTTTGACAATATTTTTTCATTATACATTAGGCAAGGGCATGTGACAAACTTTCAAGCTATATTTCATTTAGATTAACTCCATTCTTGAAAAAATATGGCAATTTGATGCCAGGAAATGTAACAATACAAAGAAACACACCTTTAATAATTTTTATTCTTAGATTGTAATTGAACATTTACTTAAAATAAATATTTGAAATAAAAACTTTATCAAATTCCTTCAAAATAAAACCAACCTGGCTTTGATACTCAAAGGCATTACTTAGCATCGTCCAAACCAAAAATGTAGCGAAATTTCTGTTTAACCGTTATGGTTGGGACATATTACACTTCTTGTTTTTAAGGCTGAATTGTAAATCTTAACAAGCCTTATGTTGTTTCATTTCACCATTAATTTAATATATGATGTTCAAAGTCTTCAAATACATTGAAATTGTCACTGATATTTATGGCACAAGTCTTCTTGTAGATCTATGTTAATTGCAGCAATAAGTAAGACACTTTTCACAATAAATGTTTGATTCACACATAATAATTCCAGCTCAGATCATTACAGTATTAAGCAAAATCATTTCTAGATCAGAACAACTACTTTGAAATAAGAAATTTGATTTTGATTCCAGTACACTTTGTATTTTAAAGTACATTAATTACCGTTATGGTTGGGACAACTTATATGCCTAAATATTTAGGCTAAATATCTCCTGATGAAATAAGTCATTCTGATGTATTTCATCATCAAACTAATATAACATTAAAAAATACTTCAACACTTAGAACTATATAAACTAACTTTAAGACTTTTTCAACATGTTCTTGCAAGATGAAGACAGTCTGTCCTTCTAACATTTTGTTAACTAACAAGCACATTCACAGGTTGCACACGGGTCTGTAGTGGATTTTTTTACCAGCATTTGGTGCATGTTTGTGGCTTTCAGTACCTGAAACAGTCTGTTTTAGTTCCTTTAGTTTTATCTATTGGTGAGCTATTAGGATCACCCGCTGCGCAACTTGATCCATGTAGAATGCTGGTTGCCATGGAAGCAAAAAATATGAAAAATTTAAAAATCATCTCCTTCAAAACTTCTGGCCAGATTTCAAAATGTTTTAGTACAGATGTTCTTTGGGAACCCTCTATCAAGATTGCTAAAATTATTCTGATCCGTAAAAAAACATGGCCACCAGGGGCAGGGCTAATATGCCTTATATGTATACAGTGAAATCTTTAAATGACATTTCCTCTGAAACTGTTGGACAGAATTTGATTAAACTTGGCAGGGATGATCCTTGGGGGGAACCTTCACAAAAGTTGCTAAAATAAACTTGATCTATGAAGATCTGGTTGACATGGCATTGGAAAGAAAAAAATTATGAAAACATTAAAAATCATGTAGCTCCTTTAAAACTATTAGCAAGATTTCAATATATTTTAGTACAGATGTTCTTTGGCCCGGTAACCTTCTACCAAGATTGCTAAAATTATTCTGATCCGTAAGAAAACATGGCTGCCATGGGTGGGGTTAATTTGCCTTATATGTATATAGTGAAAACTTTAAACGACATTTCCTCTGAAAATGTTGGACAGAATTTGATTAAACTTGGCAGGGATGCTTCACAAAAGTTGCTAAAATAAACTTGATCCAAGTAGAACTCTGGTTGCAATGGAAAGAAATAAATTATGAAAACTTTTAAGAATTATCTCCATAAAGCTACTGGCCAGATTTCACTGACCTTTTTTAACGACCGACCCTAAAGTTTTTTTAAACCTTTCCGCCTTTAAAAATATTTCCCTTTTTAGCTCACCTGAGCACGAAGTGCTCAAGGTGAGCTATTGTGATCACCTTTTGTCCGTCGTCCGTCGTGCGTGCGTGCGTGCGTCCGTCCGTCGTCAACAATTTGCTTTAAAGAACATCTCCTCCTGAACCGCTGAAGGGATTTTGACCAAACTTCACAGGAATCATCCTTATGATGCCCTCTATCAAAGTTGTACAAATTATTCAGATTGGTTGAAAAAGTAGGTCACAGGAGCTAAAAATAGATTTTAAAAACTCAAACTTTGAAAATCTTCTGCTGCAAAACTGCAAGGCCTAGAGCTTAGATATTTGGTATGTAGCATCATCTAATGGTTCATTACCAAGATTGTTCAAATCATAGCCCTACGGTGATAAATGCCCCCGCACCAGGGGTCACTTGTTTTACATAGAGTTATATAGGAAAATCTTAAAAAATCTTCTTCTGTAAATCCATAAGGCCTAGAGCTTAGATATTTGGTATGTAGCATCATCTAATGGTTCATTACCAAGATTGTTCAAATCATAGCCCTATGGTGATAAATGCCCCCGCACCAGGGGTCACTTGTTTTACATAGATTTAAATAGGAAAATCAATAAAAATATTCTTCTATAAATCCAGAAGGCCTAGAGCTTAGATCTTTGGTATGTAGCATCATATAATGGTTCATTACCTCAGTTGTTCAAATCATAGCCTTACGGTGATAAATGACCCCGCACCAGTGGTCACTTGTTTCACATAGAGTTACATAGGAGAAGACCTAGAGCTAGATTTGATGTGAAATATTGTCTAGTGGTCCGTACCCACATAATTCATATAGACCAATCATAAAAAAAACATTTTGCAATATTACTAGTTTGAGAGATTATGACTAGATAATGGTTAAAATTTGGCCCTTGATTGAATCACTTGTTACTTTTAATTACATACTTGATATATGTTTTATATTAAAATCAGTATCTACGATTAAATAAAATGATAAAAAGACTAAGAGAATATATTGTGTCAATTGTATATTAAATAAAGGTTTTCTTTAAGAAAGATATGAAAGTACAGATAATCGTATTGTTGGTAATAAAAACACATTTGGTCGTTTTAGGTTATAATATTATTAACCAATGAAAAATTAGGAAACTATTCAGCCCTCCATTTCCGGTTTCAGTTTGGTAGGTATACGATTCTCTTCAGAAATTTCAACGAATTATCGAAGATCATTAATCTAATAGACCTAAAAAGCGATTGAAAAGTAGGTCAGTAGGTCAAATCTTAGAAAAATCTTGTTTACACACTGGAGGCCACAATTTTGATTCAATCTTCCTCAAACTTGGTCAGCACAAATGTCCTCAGGTGAGCGTCTTTAGGGCCATCTTGGCCCTCTTGTTTTTACCTTTCATTTCATGTAAAAAAAAAATAAAATTCAGACCTACTGACCTTCTCTTTTATTTGCTGGAGACCAGAAATGTAATTTTTTTTTTTTTTTTTGGCCTTATAAGACCTATACATATAAACAGAAGGAAATTGTTTACATTTCACTTGCTGTTGCTGGTTTACTATCATGATATTGTCTTGAAAGTGAATGACTTCTGATGTTCTTTTCGCCAAATATATTTATCTATTCATCAATCAAATTTTTTAAGAGTTTATTGGCTAATATGATATTTTTTAAGTCATCTTGGTACTCTTAACTGCAGTAAAAACAGTGAACTGTCAATAGGAAATGTCAGTTTTTATACCTCCTACAAACTTAGTGTGTGTGTGTGTGGTGGGGGGGGCTTTATTATTAATATAGGAGTGTCACTGTGTCGGTTGGAAACACCATACGAGTATTTGCAGGTATCACCAGTCAAGTAACCAGGCAGAGCAACCTAACCAGTATGCCGCGTCTACATCAGCAACCCACCTGGAGACAGCTTTGCTGAATGCGACCTCAAGACAACACCATGCTTCTAAAAACTGCAGTTGCAACCATCTCATCGGGACAGATCAGCGTTGAAGCTAATACAGGTATACTATTTGATGAGGAACATTTCACTCATGACTGAAGAAACGGAAACTACAGTTACCAAAAAAAAAGGCTGTGAAACAGTTCATTTGTCTTCATTTGGTAACCATAGCAACAAAACAATGATGCTTTCTACCACCGAGGTCTCACTTGTGATGGACTATAGTGAACACATACTCATACAAGTTCTTGTGTTTCATTTCCAGCACCAGATAGACTGTCAATTGAATGCTCCTTGAAACTTGAAAGTGCCGGCATCATCTCAGATCATACAAAATCAGACAGTGAACATTTGCGAACGTCTGTAGAATGTGATGATGGACACTTCACTGTAAGGTTACCATACGTTACTTTCGATATCACAGACATCATAGCCCTTATGCTGTCTCATTTACTGAACTAAAGATGCATTTTGACAATCCCTAGCTGTGACATATCCCTGGAAACGCAAATGGATAGACATTCAGGAAACCATGCAGATGTTAGAAAACGTTTGAACAGAAGCTCATACACCACTTCCTGGGATGCTGGAGAAGGGATTGTCTTATTGAATTGAGAGAACAATGCTGTGGTATTGGAAACCACAAAATAAGAAGGCCCACTGCGGGCCAAGTGGAGGCTTGCTTTCATCCAAGATCTTGTTACTGGAAGGGACGGATGGGCACGCCCAGCAGTTATACAGCTGATACTGCAGTTACTGACAGATCCATAACCAAACTTTACCCACAGGAAGTAATTTGTTAGTGAATCAATGACTTACAATACTGAAGTGTATCTAGAGACTGTATCCATGAAAAGTGATATAAAGACTACTTAACCTTAAGTTGCAGAATTAATTATTCTGTGATTTAAGACTTCCTAATAATGCTAATCAACTAACACAAGTCAACATCAGCTTTTTAATTTGTTCCATTTATGCATGTATATTCATATTACTTTTGTGGGCCCCCAGAATGTTGTTAAATTACATTTATGTTAACGGGACATTATGGCACTCCGTAATGCGTGCCCTTACATGATGCCATATCCGTCCATGTTGTTGTTTATATCAGCATCAATGCCATTAATAAAAGAACGAACCTAAATACAACGCCATCTTTTAATTATCAATGCAATACAGCATTGATTGGATTCAAACTTCACACATGAATTTCTGATACAGAATTATGCCCCATTACCAAACCCTCCATATACCGGTACTCAGAATTATGGCCCTTGAAAAACAGACATTCCAGGCAGGTTAAAAGTTTTGCATTCAGGACTTCTTTCTCCACACCCACTGAAGGAATTTACTTGAAACACATGTCCTCAGGGTCATGAGTTTAGGTTACTGACAAAGGCTTATTTTACTGAATTATATTCCTTTTTGTGAATTAACAAAACTGCTGGTCAAGGTTTTGCATGCAGCTTCAAAATATCATCATGCTTATATCTCATCAGTGAGATATGGGATTGACTTCTATGAAGGTGTTCAGGGGAATCAGACCATTAAATTAGACTAGACAACCCTTGACTAATTCTGGTGTTAATTATGGTCCTCTTTGCATATATAGAAAGTTTGATTTAAGTTTTGCTTGCAACTTAATTTGGTTACAGTACGTTCTATGATGCAAACATCTTTGTACTATGACAGCTCTTGTTTCACTGCTTCCACTGCATCACTATTCAAGACCGTAACACAAAGGTGGACTTTAATAAAATTAACATTAATGCACTGATAACATTTATTTTCCCCAAGTTTTCATAATAGCTGTCTCAAGGCCCTTTTTGATTTCCTTATTTTAATATTACATTTTTGGCAATGAAAATGTAGAAGAAAAAGATAAATATTTATATAAACTTCCATGAAAGCCATATTGATGTTTATCGATATTACGTGATTTAAAGTGTGTGTTCTTTTGTGTCTTTGGGGTATTAACAGCTTTGAAATAAATTTTATTATACTTCACTAAGGACAGGGTTAAAGCTTGAAAAGATTTCAGATTTCTGTGGTGTGTATGTGTGTGTTAATAGGCTGTATAGTTGCCCATTTGTTTGTCTCACTGGCACAAGTCCTGTCTATCGTAAGACACGGCTATCGCATTCCATTCAGTCGTCCTCCTCCTCTGTCACGCTCCCCCATTCATCACGACTGGCTCCTTCTGCACATGGACCCAGTTGCTCTCCTCGGCGAACTTCAGTGGGTGATAGATCTAGCTCTAAGTCTAGACTTCATCCTCAACTACGAGAAATCGGAGTTGATCCCATCCCAGAACTTCACTTTCGTCGGGATGCAGTTTCTTTCCAATCAGAACAGGATCAGAATTCCGGAACCCAGGATTCTGGCTCTTCTAACTTTGGTTCGGGTGTTTTCCACTCGGAAATCAATCTCAGCTCGGGAGTTCCTCTCACTTCTGGGTGTACTCAATGCAGCAGCGGATCTTGTTCCTCTCGGTCGCCTTCACATACGACCTCTTCAATTCATCCTACTTTCTCTCTGGCGTCCCAGTCGAGATCGTTTACAAGCCATTCTTCCGGTTTCCCGGGATTTAGTTCATTATCTCCGTTGGTGGAACTCCCCCTCATTTCTACGAGAGGGTGTTCTTCTTTCTCCTCCTCAACCAGAACTGTTTCTGTTCTCGGATGCCAGTCTGTCAGGCTGGGGTGCACATCTGGAACCTCTGGGTCTTACAACTTCGGGACTTTGGTCCCTCCGGGACAGTTCTCTTCATATCAACAACTTGGAACTCAAGGCGGTTCTGCTAGCCTTACAACAGTTCTCTCCTCTCATTCGAGGCAAATCTGTTCTGATATCTACAGACAACACGACTGTTGTCTCTTACATCCGCAGACAAGGGGGGACACACTCCCCATCTCTATGCATGGAGTCTTCGGTACGCATCCAAGTCAGACACCTTCCGGGTCGTCTGAATGTCTTGGCGGACCAACTATCCCGCAGGCATTCTCTTCTTCCCTCGGAATGGAAATTACTTCCTCGGGTCGCGACATCCCTGTTTGCGATTTTCGGGTTTCCTTCTGTAGATCTGTTTGCAACCAGACTGAACAATCAACTTCCACTTTTCGTGTCCCCGGTGTCGGATCACAGGGCTTGGGCGATAGATGCTCTGTCTGTAAACTGGGATCATCTATTTGCTTATGCGTTCCCTCCGTTCACTCTGATTCCCTTAGTTCTAAGGAAAGTTCTGCGATCTCAATGTAGGATTCTTCTCATTGCACCTCTTTGGCCACCGAGATCTTGGTTCGTAGATCTTCTGGATCTTCTAATAGACCATCCTATAGAACTCCCTCAAGTTCCGGACCTTCTGTCGCAAGGTCGAAACAGGGTACTTCACGAGAATCCTTACGCTCTTCGTCTTCACGCTTGGATGTTATCCAACAACGAGTTAGACAGAAGAAATTTTCGGCAACAGTTGTCTCTATTATCGCCAAAGCCAGGAGACAATCTACTCGATCTGTCTACCAGGCAAAGTGGAAGGTCTTCCGTGATTGGTGTATCGCACGGCAGATTAATCCGGTCAAGGCCCCTGTAAGAGAAATCGCTAATTTTCTAGTTTTTCTCTTTAATGAAAAAGAACTTGCCGTCAGTTCTATCAAGGGTTATAGATCCATGTTGTCTAACACTCTGAAGTTCCACAGATCCTCTTCCCTTGGTTCGGATCCTTACCTTTCGGAAATTATTCGTTCGTTTGACTGTCTAGGCCAGTCTCTCGTTCGTTAACTTCAAAGTGGGACCTTTCTTGTGTCTTACTGGCTCTTACTAAATCGCCTTTTGAACCTCTTTCTGAGGCTTCACTCCTTCACGTCACCTGGAAGACAGTCTTTCTCATAGCGATGGCATCTTCTAAGCGTCGATGTGAAATCCACGCCTTTTCTACCGAGGAAGGCTGTTTACGTTTTAACAAATCTGATGGCTCTGTATCTTTGAGTTTTCAACCTGGTTTTCTTGCAAAAACCCAACTTCCATCAGTCTGCTCTCCTCCGGTGGTTATTCCGAGCCTTGCAAGGTCTTGCACTAGGGATGATCCTGATCGGCTTCTTTGTCCGGTTAGAGCTTTGAAGTTTTACCTTCAGAAGGTTAAACCTTTGAGGGGTCGTCGTCTTCGTCTTTTCCTTCCGATCGGGGGGGGGGAGGGGAGGTTTCAGCAGCAACAATATCTCGTTGGGTAGCCTCAACTATCAAGTTTGCCTATTCGGATATCTCGGATAGAGACCTATCCTTCTTGAGAATTAGACCGCATGAGCTCCATGCTTTGTCTGCTTCTTGGGCTTTCTTGAATAAATCTCCCATGGATAATATTCTTAAAGCGGCTTCTTGGAAGTCTTCTACTACGTTTTCTTCCTTTTATCTCCACTCACTGGCTAACCAATCACAAAACCTTTCGGACTTGGGTCCACTAGTGGTAGCTCAGACAGTCGTTTAGCTATTCTGTTCTGAAGATTTTCGCTCTGGACAGGAGTGTTATCCACTAGAAGTCTTAGCCGTTTTATACTTCTGGTGTCGCTGCAATCAAGGTTCATTATTAACAACCTCCCACCTTAGCGACGAAGTCATACCTGAAGTAATAACAGGTAACGTATTTATGCTATTAAAATGAAATTTTTGAAGTAAAATTAATTTTAATTAGTAAATACTTACCTGTTATTACAGAGTCCCACCTCCCTCCCCGCTTGCTGGTGGTTGTATCCCTCGATGGCTTCATATACAATTGGAGAACGGGGGTTACACTTCCGGTAACTAGGGGATTATTGGGAATGGTTTATTTTGCGGACTCTGTTTTGGAAGCCGGGCGCAAATAGACACATACCTGAAGTAATAACAGGTAAGTATTTACTAATTAAAATTAATTTTACTTCAAAAATTTCATTTTACAAAGAGTTCTATAGGAAAATCTTTAATAATCTTCCTCTGCAAAACTGCAGGACCTAGAGCTTAGATATTTGGTATGTAGCATCATCTAATGGGCCATTACCAAGATTGTTCAAATCATAGCCCTACGGTGATAAATGACCCCACACCAAGGTCACTTGTTTTACATAGAGTTATATAGGAATATCTTAAAAAATCTTCTCCTATGAATCCAGAAGACCTAGAGCTTAGATATTTGGTTTGTAGCATCATCTAATGGGCCATTACCAAGATTGTTCAAATCATAGCCCTACGGTGATAAATGACCCCACACCAAATCTTGATCTCATATATTCTCCTCTACAATAATGTGTTCCTTTTTATGTGAATATATTTTACAATGTTCTTTTGTTATTTTGCAAGGTTCTTTTGTTATTTTATTAAATAAAAAAGAAATTCAAAATGCGTTTTTCATAAACGTCCCATTTTAGCTGTTAAGACTTTATAAAATACTAATTTTAATCTTTCCTTATGTTATATACTTTATTTCATGGTGGTTAACAGTGCACTAGTTAATTTTAACCGAAACAGCCTCAATACAAGCTATAATTGTCTTCAATGCCTATACATCAAGACCCCTCAGGTGAGCGATATAGGGCCTTATGGCCCTCTTGTATGTTAGTTACTAAGTCTGCCTGGCTACTGCCATTTCCTGTGTCTGGTTGCCCGGTGTCATCAAGCCGTGTACACCCTCTACTATACTACACAGTATATTATGTAATGAAAATACCATCTGTGATCACTGATAAGGTATCAATAAAAAGGTGGAGTCATTCGCCTGTTAGCGGTTTCAACTGATCCAATCAATGGACGACACTGATGCTTGCGGATTACTTGGATAGTTTTGTATCTTTGATTTTCGTAGATGCAGACACTTCCGACAGGAATCGCTTTTCTGCTTATAAAACTGAGACCAATATTCGGCAGCATCCTTTATGCTAACTGTTAACACTATCTCAACATTATGTAGGAAAAGTAAAAAGAAAACCATAAATATCCACCAAAGGTAAATTTTAAATTCCTATATTTTCCATGACGGAAAAACAGACGCCATATCTCGGCTTCAACTGCACTACAATCAACGCCTTTTTTAACCGATACTGAATGATTTTTCTAATATGCAAAGTAAGAAATAACTATTCTAAGAATTTCTTTCTGTGTTTTTAATTACCTATTTTACTTCGGTAGTTATAATTCTTTGATCACTGTCACCAATTATGTCATGGGTTTTTGCGGTTTTATTAACCAGGTTTTCCGAAGGAAAACTCTGGTTATTAGTTTGCGGTATGTCGGCAGGCAGGCGGGCTTAAACAATTTCTTCTGTGTGTAACTCCTCCTACATTTTTCAACGGATTTGGCCCAAACTTTTACAGAAGCATTATTACATAGTGGCCTGGCGCATATTGTCAGGGTTTTGTGGTTCGACTGTTTTTGATGCAGTTATGGCCCTTTGTTATTTTTCATATGAATATATTTTTCCCTTTCCCCTTAAGGATTTAATATAAAGGGATTCTTTGCACAACTTCTACATTTCTTAATAAATTTTGTCCATACTTTAAAATACCTTCACTAAGTGATTAATTTTTATGGAGTATGCCCCTTTGATAAAATTCCTTGTCCGGAGCATAACTCCTACATTATAAGAGGTATAAACTTGAAACTTTATAGGTGCATACATCTCATTGAGGCGGAATGCAGTGCATAGGAACCTCACTCTGTGGTTCATAATTTTGGAGTTACATGTTTGCCCCTTCGTAAAAATTCCTGATATGGAGCATAACTCCTTAATTTTGAAATATATAGTAATGATTGTTTTTGCAGTTTGACCATTTTTGATGGAGCTATGGCCCTTAGTTATTTTTTCAATAACACATGTGTAATTTATTGAGAAATATTCTTCTGTGTGCAACTCCCCCTACATTTCTCAATAAATTTTGTCCAAACATTTGCAGGGTCACCATCATTTAGTGCTCTGGCACATATTGTCAGTATTTCATGATTTGACAATTTTTGGAGGAATAATTGACCTCAACGGATTTTGTCGAAACTTTTGCAGAGGCACCATCAGTAAGTGCCTGTGCGCTTTTTTTTCCCGGATAAATGTAAGTTAAAATCCTTGTTGCACATATTATGTATGTTTGCTTTATATTGAATTGCATTAGATTTAATAGACATTGAGCACAAAATTATTTGACTGATACAAATAATCTGTACTGGGACGAAACATTGCAAAAAGAAAACCTGGTTTTGTGACAATTCCTGTCACTCTTTGTTTCCGAGTTTTTTAAGTGAGCAAAAACATAGAACATCAAAATACTCTTGTTTCATTAAAATCAGGTAGTAAAAACAACTTTTAAACTGTATCAAACCTGAAAACTGGCAAATAAAAACTGCAGTCCAGTTTTGTTTTATTTTACGTGTTCAAGGGAGATAACTACAAATAAGTGAAATTCCTAAAAAAAAAAAAGAGAGAGAGAGAGAGAAAAATAAAAGTCAACAGTATTTCATTTATTTATATATATATATATATTTTTTTTTTAATGTAATTTGACATGTTTTTTCCTTTACTTTGAGATGAATTATTATTCTAATGTACATCTTATTACTACATAGTAAAGTAGGTCTTTAAGTGTACATACATTATGTATTTATGTTAATATCAAGAACATGTATGCAATGTTAATTTCTGAAAAAAATAAATATACATGTGTATTTCAAATACATTTCTTTGAAATTCTTACATGAAAATTTTGTTTTTTATTTCAATATGATTGTAAAATGTGAATATGTTATGCAAAACATACATTTCCTTTGCTAAGCTTTTGAAAAATGTAATATTATGCATGTAGGATTAATGGCCTGAGAGTTTACATTCCATGATGATAAACATATAAGTAATGGATGCTTTTCTGGTTAAACTAAAGTTCTCTGCTACTGATGTCTTTGATTGATTCTAACATTTTAATTGTTCTCTCTGCTTTTTGTAACTGTAAACTACACATTGATAAAATAAATTGTGTCAAGACCGACTGAGTTGGTGTACATTAGAATTTGTCAACAAAATTCTGGGCTACCAGCTTCCAAGTCTACCAGAATTTTTGAGAATGTGTTGGACACTGATTATGTCCCCCCACCCCCATTTATATTGGGAGACATATTGTTTTATTGTTTATGTCAGAGTTGTCTGTCTGTCCCTCTGTTTGTCTGTCACACATTTTGTCTAGGAGATAACTCCTCTTCTACGTATAAATGTTACGGAAATGAAATTTCATCGATAAGAGGAAGTGTCATACACAAGTTCCATAACTCTGGTGTTTGTATTTTTGGAGTTATCCAACCTTTTGGAAAAAACCAAAAAGGTCATAAATCTGGCATCAATATTTTGGAGTTATTCCCCTTTTCCATAATGCTGTCTCCTAAGATAACTTCTGTTCTAATTATACTATTGAACTGCATGGAAATAAATTGATGATGAGAGGATGAGTCATGCACAAGGCCCATAACTCTGGCATCAGTATTAATTTATTGAGCTATTTCCCCCTCTTCACAATTTCTTGACTGTAAGATAAATCCTGTTCCGCTTATGCTATTGAAATGAAATTCCATCTATGGAGAGAAATTGATGAGAGGTAGTTTCAGCTTGATCAATATTGTCAGCCCTTTAACTATTTACTTACCTGTTGCCTGTCATTCTAATTATTCTTTTATGAGTGAAAAATCACAGTGTATGCCTATCTCAAGTCAAATCTGAAATCATGGTAGATCTATTACTGATTGATATACTTACAGATATACTTACATATCAAACACAAGCTTTGTCTAGAAAGCAATAAATGTATTGAAGTCAACAGAAAGGTTGAATGGTTGACTGACTCAGCCTTAGAATGGTGTAATGAATTAGGCCATTACAGAAAACTTTTCATGTACTTTTCTCTACCAAATGGATTTAACATTAATCCATTGATAATGGTAGGAACAATATAAATACTAATCACTCGATCCTTCTGTGACGGACCAGTACTTAGGTGTAGGGAAGATCATAAAGTTAACTTGCAGTCTTATCATGTTCTTGACTGAACAATAATCTTTGGTCTTAGAAATGTTCATTTCATGGCAAATTTTGGGCTGATGTTGAGCCCCATTCCCCTTAAACTTAGAAATACACAAATTTCTAATTGGCCACCCAGTATGTATCATATTTTAGGATAAATATTTAGAGAAATTTACTAATAACCTAATATAAATTTAATGCAATTTATTCCTAAAATGTAAAATAAAAATTCATTGATGTAAAAATGGTACTGGTATAGCTCCATTGCTTGGCTTAGCATTTAAGGGTAGTTGCAGGACTGGCTGGCCTGGTGTCAGGATATTGTGATTGGGTCTGATATCATGCCACATGTCAACGGCGTGATACTACAGTGTGGCAGCACTATATCTGTCTCAAGTAGACAGTCTCCACGTGATTAAAATAGTCTCAGCAGGACTTTAAACCCAATAATCAAATATACAAAAAAAATTTAATGTTCATCATGATGAGAATCTGAGACCCTGGTCTAGCTTTAAAGACGAAGGTCTCACTTCAAGGTTGAATGTCAAAAAAGGGTAAATATGCCTTACCCAGTCTGTAACTTTCTGTTGCAAAGAGAAATTTTGAAATAATCCAGTACAATTGTTCAACATGTTGAGACTGTGTGCTGATGCATGATCCAGGTTGATAGCTTAAAGGTCAAGGTCACATTTCAATGTTAAATGTAAACAAGAAAAGATTAAAACAAATTGTTTTAATGGATGGCTTCAAATAAGGATGATAAGCATACTGTTCCCCTCTTTATCTTTTCTACCGTTTTGACCTTATAATCTAACCTGTTCAATTGTTCTATGATTTAAGTCAAACGGAAGCAAATACAAACTAGAAGTCGTTTGTTTAAGATACAAACGAAGCGGCTTTCCGTTTGCTTATTTCAAAGGTATTGAATATATAAGTTAATACAAAGAAATTGAATAATGATGCGTAATAATGTAAGATTTAATACTTAAATCATCATTATCATAAATATATACTTATGTTCAAAAATAATTCATTGCTTCATCAGGTTGGCTTTGTAACATTTAAATATATTTTTATGACCAAAGTTCAAAACTTGGTATTGCCATGAAGTCTTAATCTTAATCTGGATATTTAAATGTAACGGTGCACATCTACATCCTAACGAACATCTTCCGTGGAAATATCAAGATAATCCGACTAGAATTTAAGGCTCAAAAACGCGCTTTTGATGTTGACGTCAAATATGACGTCACTTGACGTCATTGAAAATTAAAAATAATTGAATGTATAAATAGATACCTTTTTATCGCTGCAATTTCAATATCATTAAAATTGACTCAAAATTTATGATGCTAGAGCGAGAAAAATCTTTGAAAAAATAGGATTTTGTCCATTAAATGGCGTCATAACCATGTGACTTAAGGAAAATCTTTAAGAAAAAAGAAAGTAGACCTCTGGGTCAATAAGCTGTCCAATTTTCATGCTTTTAACTCATTAGTAGACTTTGTAACATTAAATTATAGTTTAAGGACCAAAGTTCGAAACTCAGTTTTGCCATAAATTCTTAAATTTATCGAAATTTGGAAAATTGGTAGACAAGGTGCACATCTACATCATAAAATACATCTTCCGTGAAAATATCAAGATTATCCGACAAGAATTGAAGGCTCTAGAGCGTGAACAAGCTTTTAAAGATGACGTTAAATATGGCTTCATTTAATGTCATTGAAAATTAAAAATAATTGCATGTATAAATAGATACCTTTTTATCGCTGCAATTTCAATATCATTAAAATTGACTTAAAATGTATGATGCCAGAGCGAGAGAAATCTTTGAAAAAATAGGATTTTGTCCTTTAAATGACGTCATAACCACGTGAAAAAAATCTTTCAGAGAAAAGAAAGTAGACCTCTGGGCCAATAAGCTGTCCAATTTTCATGCTTCTAACTCATCAGTAGCCAGTGTAACATTAAATAATAGTTTAGGACCAAAGTTCAAAACTCGGTTTTGCCATAAATTCTTAAATTTTTCGAATTTGAATAATTAAATGACAAGGTGCACATCTACATCATAACAAACATGTTCTGTGAAAATATCAAGATAAAACGACAAAAAATAAAGGTTCTGGAGCGCATCATTTGACGTCATTGAAAATTTAAAATGATTGAATTTAAAAATTTGAACTTTTTTGTCGAGGCAATTTAATTTTCATGTTGCTCAGACGCTGGCAACATATTGAAATTAACTCTTGGATTTGGTTGGAAAATTAGGAATAATAATAAGAACTAGAAATTTCGTTTGTTGAACAAACGATAGGACTTTCTGCCCTGCACAATTCGTAGTTAAACATCTTGGGATGTCAGACAATCTTGAAATGACATGCACCTGTAGAAGATATCAATCTATATGTTTAAAAACTATGGAGATCAGTACAGAAGTATCAGCTGTAGAGCATATACTTGTTGACAATGTCAGTTGAATGTCTGGTGACGTCAGACGAAAAATATCACTGCATTGCAAAAGTCGTTGTTTTAATTTTCTCCCATTAATATTTCATGACCATAGTTACTTTGCATCACATAAAAATTAATGCATAAAAGAGTGGAGGGAAATGGTGTCCTCCAAGGTTCAATGCCAGGCCTTCCTCTTTTTGCATGCAGAAATTATTATTTTCAATTTAACTTTCTTATATAAAGTCTAATTTTAAAATGCTAGGTACCATTCAAAAGGTCTTCAAATTATCTACATTTCATACGCTTTATGTATAAACTAATTGTTAACAGTTATCGAGATAAAAACGGCTAATCCTTGAGAAAACACCAAATATCGAGTCAAAATTTTGTCCACGTCATATGGTTTTTGCACTATAACTTTGTCATTACTGAACTGATTTTCAAATGCTGCATACCTATTGAAAGGTACAAATGTGCTCTAAAACACTTGTTCATATTGTTATTTAAAAAAATCAATATCAACATGGCAAAGACGTTAAGAATAACTGCAGAAAAGCAAGACAAAATGGTTATTGCGATCTATTATTTTTCTAATAACTTCCTTCAGTGAAGTCTAATTTTATAATGCTGGGTACCATTTGAAAGGACTTCAATTCTTTACATATCGTACGCTTTATATATGAACTTATGTTTAACTGTTTTCGAGATATAAGCTGTTAAACCTCGAGAAAACTGAAAATTTGCAATAGAAAAAATAGTAATTTCTGATTCGATCTTAAAATGCTGCACATCAGCAGAAAGATAAGAATGTGCTCTAAAATATTTGCTCATATTATTATCAACAAAAATCAATACTTTACGCGATATCAGTTGTGAAATGCTGTTGGGGTCACTACATATTTAGTTTTCCCGCCATAACTAAACCGTTTCAAGCCTGATCTTCAAAAACCGGATGTCATCTGAAAGGTCTTTTTGAAAGCACTATATATATAATACCCATAGTCTCTTGATAGAATATATATTTCGTTTTTGAGATATGAAGCTCCAAAGAAAAGAAGATGGCCCTAAATCGCTCACCTGAGAAACATTGTTTTCAATGGCCTACTTTTTGACCCCAAATGAACTTGTTTTAGCTTTCATGCTAATAAACATTCTGACCAAGTTTGGTGATGATTGGATCATAAATATGGCTTCTAGAGTGTAAACAAGATTTTACATCAATTTGACCTCGTAACTTTTTGACCCAACGTGACCCAGTTTCGAACTTGTTCAAGCTTTCATGCAGATAAACATTTTGATAAGGTTTGGTGAAGATTGGATCAAAAATATGGCCTGTAGAGTGTTAACAAGCAAACTGAATAGTGCTAACACAATTTTTATGATTTGACCTAGTGACCTAGTTTGTTACCCCACATGACCCAGTTTCGAACTTGTCCAAGCTCTCATGCAGATTAACATTCTGGCCAAGTCTGGTAAAAATTGGCTTAAAAATATGGCCTCTAGAGTGTAAACAGGATTTTACTTTAAATTGACCTATTTTTGGACCTCATGACATACTTTTTGAACCCACATGGCCCAGTTTTGATCTTGCCATTAAACATTCTGACCAAGTTTGGTGAAGAATGGGTAAAAACTGTGGCCTCTAGAATGTTAACTGTTGACGACGGACGAAGCGGCATCACAATAACTTCGTGCTCAGGTGAGCTAAAAACGATATTTGACATATGACCTTGACCTTTCATATTTTCCGGAAACGGAAGTTACCATTCACAATGGAACACGTAGCTGCACATGTTGTGAAAAAAATATGCAAATCGGTCTAAAAGTGGCTCCTGTAGGGCTAAAAACCACTATTTTTAAATTAAATGTTTGGTAATTATGACGTCATATGACGTTGAATTTCTCAGCATGTAAAGTAAACCTCAGGATACAGATGCTATCCAAATTTCAGCTTTCTAGCACATCTAGAAGCGAAGTTATGCTTAAATGAATTTTGACGTTTTTGGTTCGAATCTTGGTTCAGCCATAGTTTCCTGGTCTTTTCATATTTTCAAATATGGAAGAAGTATGCACATCTAGGACCTAATGTTCACATTCTGTAAAAAAAATCATGAAGATCCGTCAAAAAATGTAGGCTGTAGACCGCGAAAAAACTTTTGTTGCAGTTTTCAGTAATGACGTCATTTGACGTCACTGAAAATTAAAACACTGCAGCTCGAAAGTGATTCTATTTTGCTGATCATTGTAAAAAAGTTGAACGTTCTATCCCAACGGTAACCTTGTTTAATTACACCCCCAAAAGAAGGAAAAAAGAATGTTTGCTTTGCAATTATGACGTCATATGACGTTATGTGACGTCGTACTTCTCAGCATGCAAAGGAAACCTCAGGATACAGATGCTGTCCAAATTTCAGGTTTCTAGTACCTCTGGAAGCGAAGTTATGCTTAAACATCTAGGACCTAATGTTCACATTCTGTGAAAATTTCATGAAGATCAGTCAAAAAATGTCGGCTGTAGACCGCGAACAAACTTTTGTAGTAGTTTTCAGCTATGACGTCATATGACGTCACTAATAGTTGAAACAATGCAGATCGAAAGGGACTGTATTTAGCTGATCACTGGAACAATTTGAAGACTCTATCTCAATTGTAACTTTGTTTAATTACAACCTCAAAAGGAGGAAAAAAAGAATAATAAGAAGAAGAATAATAAACAGTATAAAACCAATAGGACTTCCTGCTATAGCAGAAAGTCCTAATAAACATAACAAACCCTATACGTTTTCCGCAGGTTTGCGGAAAGCCGTAATAAACATAACAAACCCTATACGTTTTCC